>OZ038375.1:66089076-66569288 GCA_964036015.1 Leptarthrus brevirostris
GATCTAACTCCTACTATTGCAGGTACAGTTATTTCCAAAAGCGATAAAGATGTTTTAAAATTACCAATAATTCAGCATTTTCCCAAATTTTCTCCAAAATTCACCTAATTAGTACACCTCTTTTTTATTTTTTTTAGATTACACATCTTAGTACCTTTTCAAAGAGGTCCAACATGTTTAGGTAGAGAAATGATTAGAAAACCCGCCTCCCTGAATACCTGATTATTTTTTTGTGGTTTAGGTAGGAATTTTTTTAAATAAACAACATTTTTAAGACAAAGGGTCGTGAATGATTGTTTTGGGTTTAGCTTGTGTTAGCTTTTGATAGAGTTCACACAATAGAGTCCTAGCATTCTATAACTCATACCTGATACAAATTTCACAATAAAAGAGGGTCAGTCTGCAAGAATATCGATCATAGTTGCAAAACAAATCAATAAGTACGGGTGTTCTGAAGCGAAAATTATTCAAAATTTTTAGAATGTACTTTTGAGGAATACGCGGAATACGTCAGAAGATCCCTGTCTGGTGATTGTTCCCAAAACTGATAACGCTTGGTCCATCAAGAAAATTATTGATGTCCGAAAAATCTCTTCACTTGCTTTAATTCAAAATTTATCTACTCCGAACGACAAGTCAAGACATAAGTTGAAAAATTATTCAATTATTTTATTTAACTATGAACGCATCATCTAAAAGAATTTGCATTTACTCAAACCAAACAACTTGGCCATATTCCTGTTCCACGAGCCGAACTAATATATATCCTTAAATGTCAACCTGTTGAAGTTAAAATCTGAAAAACCAATCGATGCTATGTAGAACTACGTGTAAAATATAGCAACAAAAATTATTTCATGGCGCCAATAACTCACTTACTCCTTCAGCATGGTACAGAGATCTCATGTTCCAAATTTCTTAGCACCGGAAAGAATGTCAATGGTGACTGGTTAACGCGAACCGAGGTCTGATTTTCGGCATAAAACAATAATTGAAGTGAATGTGATGACACAATATTTCATAAAATGCAGTTATCAATTAAAATGATTTAAATTTGCGTTGTTTGTTTGCGTTGGATGATTCATAAATTTGCAATTTTCTTGCTATGCACATCCCTCTTTTATTTATATTTTTTTATCTACTCAACGCAGCTACTATCTCAATACCTTCCTAAAACTCCTCACACTGTTGATCTAACTCCTACTATTGCAGGTACAGTTATTTCCAAAAGCGATAAAGATGTTTTAAAATTACCAATAATTCAGCATTTTCCCAAATTTTCTCCAAAATTCACCTAATTAGTACACCTCTTTTTTATTTTTTTTAGATTACACATCTTAGTACCTTTTCAAAGAGGTCCAACATGTTTAGGTAGAGAAATGATTAGAAAACCCGCCTCCCTGAATACCTGATTATTTTTTTGTGGTTTAGGTAGGAATTTTTTTAAATAAACAACATTTTTAAGACAAAGGGTCGTGAATGATTGTTTTGGGTTTAGCTTGTGTTAGCTTTTGATAGAGTTCACACAATAGAGTCCTAGCATTCTATAACTCATACCTGATACAAATTTCACAATAAAAGAGGGTCTGTCTGCAAGAATATCGATCATAGTTGCAAAACAAATCAATAAGTACGTGTGTTCTGAAGCGAAAATTATTCAAAATTTTTAGAATGTACTTTTGAGGAATACGCGGATATTATTTACATATCTGGTGTGGTAGACGGAAACGAGACAGCGGCTGTACTAGAATATCAAACGAGATTCCCGAATCGCTGAGCACCTCAAATAGGGGTACTTACACGGACTTTTCAAAGGTTAAACAGGAAACAGGAAATGTAGCTTCACACGGCAGGGAATCGCGACCCGCAACTTCGGAAACTTCTGCGGACATCTAACAGCAAATAATCACACTAGTCAGGCAAGACCTTGAAACCAGCATGAGGCGGGTCGCAATACGATTAGAAGTGTATTCAGCTAAAGGAATGAGCAAATAAGTGTCAATGTTTGGGCTGGGAATACCGGCAAACCATTTGGTAGGACCATTTATTTTGACGCAAATGCTCAACAGTCAAATTTATAAGGAATTTTTGGAGAATACACTGCAAGATCTAATAGAGGACATCCCTTTGCAAAATCGAACGGACATGTTTCACCAACACGATGGAGCACCAGCGCAAATTGCTAACATTGTGAAGGCAACACTAAATGAAATATTTCGTAATTGCTGGATTGAACGAGGTGCACCGATTCCCTGGCCTGCCAGATCCTACCCCTATTGGGCCTTTTTTTATAGGGAACAATGAAGAATGCAGTTTGTTCAAGCACTCTTAACAGTAAAGAGTATTTAATTACAAGAATTGGAATAAAAAACCAGGAATTAGAAGCAGGTTATTGGCATGCATCCAAAGTGGCGGTGAACATTTTGAGCAGCTTTTGTAACATACCAAGATTAATTGTAATACGTTTCCAATTCAATAAAAAGGATTTTAGAGTTAGTATAAGTTTAATTTCTTTGAATTGCAGATTTTTATAATATTCCCCGATAGGTTTTCTACTTATAGATTTCTACATCTTTTCTCTACCTGGGCTTGTTGTACCTTTTTGGAAAGGTAATAAGATGCGGAATTCAATAAAAATAAGAACACAGGTGTATTAATTACATGATTTCGGAAAAAATTGGAAAATGCTGAACTTATTTTAATTTAAAAAAAAAATTTCGCATTTGGAAGTGACTGTACCTGCAATAGTAGGAGTAAGGACAACATTGTTGAGAATTTTGGAAAGGTCATTGTGAAAGTGGATTTAGCGGCTGCCTTGGGCAGATCAAAAGATAAAAATGATGTGCATAACATGAAAATTTTAAATTTTTTGAATCACCCTGTAACTTTCAAACGGTTGAGAATACCCCCCCCCTGCAATTTTTGGTTTCAGTAGGTGAGATCTATCATCCTACACATTTCCGCAACTCAGATCTTAAACACCCTGTATAAATCAAAAGAGAATCAAAACAATGTACAAATAAATTCTGGTGAAATCAAATAAATGGTTCTTCTTTTTTCCAATATTTCTTCCTTCTTCGGGGTTGCAGTAGTTTACAGTTGTCGGTTACTGGTGATCTTTTATCAATCTTCCTACTCTGTCGATAACCACACGTGAACCAATAATTGTGAATAAAAGAAAATTTTGGGATCTGGTTAAAATTTATCAGCGGTATTTCCTCCATAACGGACAGAAGTTTTAAGGCGCCTCGACTCTCCCGAAAGGAATGGTTTGTGGATAAGAATAAAATTAATGTTTCCCTTATTTTGTTGAGTTTGAGAGTCTTAAGTTCTGTTATTTTCAAGTGAATGAGTACCTTATCTCGTTCCCGTAACACCTTGTGGGGCATGGGGAGGGAGAAACACTTCACCATATTCGGACCATTCGGGGCAACTGTTGCAAAAATACCTACAATTTAAAAGGCATTCCGAACCACTGCATTTTCACCATGGCCGTTTTTATCGTGGTAGGCTGACTCGTTATCACTCACTTCATAGACGACGGTCACATTAAGTTACAAGTATTCAAGAGTTACAAAAAAGAGATACCCCCTACCTAATGTAAAAAGTAGACTGCAATTAATGACGGGTTCCGTAATAATGAAGCATTTAGTACCTTTACCTCTTCTATGAAAACTATATTGGGAAAGATGCCGTCGACGTAAATAAGGTGCATATTTTTCTTAAAATTACATAAGTTTATAACTCTTACCCAAAATTTCCAAAACTTATTAGCGTTGGGTATTGATCACCCTTTAGTTTACCGACGTTTATTTTCGATGTAGCTTGTAAGCAACTTTAACTTGAAGATCTTTTAAATCGTCGGTACGTGATCTTAGTATATTGAAAACTTTATAACTTTATTCTTTAAAGTTTGTCTTATAGAAAAAGGACGGCAGTATAACAGATATAACGGTTTATAATTAATTGATGCCTGTTTTTGGTAGTTTGAGCACGAAACATTTTTTTCTTGCGGAAGTGTTTATTTTGGGAACAACTATTTTACGGTAAGTAATTTTTTTTTTGTAAATATAGTACATACATCTTCTAGAGGAAAGTCGAAAGAACTTATAAGTGGTTTTTTTTGTAATCGTAAATTCTACGGTTTCGCTGTTGGGATTTTATAAAAGACAATGTTGCATGGACGCAGCATTGAGCTGCTATGGTTGTATTTTTAAAATTTTTTGTTATGATTTGATAGAAAAATAGCTTCAAATAAGAAGCTGACTGAGAAAAATATCAAATATTTCCCGGAATTTGATTGGGATGATTCTGCAGATGAATTGGAGGATAAAGATGACGATGACCTATTAGAAGAAGTGCTTGGAAGGGGCCTTAAAGAAGTGGTACAAAGCAAAATACGGGTAGAAATGAAAAGTTCAGTCAGGATGATGGATAGGACGCCGAATCTTATGGAGTTGTTGGTGCAGATTCTCGTGCAGAATCCAGTTCAAGCAATGTTGCAAAGAAGCTTGTGAATACTCAAGACGGATAAACTGCTTTTGAAGTGCAAACATATCAGAAGATTGATATGCAAAAATTAAAGTGGAAAAAAGGAACGTGGAAAGGTCAAATGCCTGAGGAGGAAGATATTCAAATGAAAACACCACTATAATATTTTATTAACATTTATTGACTCCGAAATATAGACAAAATCTGTTAGGAGACGAACAATTACTGTTTACAAGCGACCGGAATGGAATTCAAGTGTATAGCTTCAGAAATAGAACGTTACTTTGGAATATTGCTATCTATAGGTGTTTAAAGAATTGCGGCTTCCGTTAGTGGTAGATGCTGTCTCGAAACAGATTTGAAAAAATCAAAAGATTTATCCATGTTAATGATAACCAAAAGTAATTTCCGAAAAGTCATCCACAGAATTTCAGGCAGTTGATGAACAGGTCATTCCTTTTTAAGGTACGTACACTTTTATGCAATACATAGTCAGTTTACAGTAATATGGATGTATTATTTCGCTTTTAGGAAGATCAAGTTTGAAGCAGTACTTGCCAAAAAAAACCGCATAAGTTGGGCTTCAAGGTGTTCACACGAGCAGGATCATCTGGAATAATTTATGATTTCCATTTATATGTCCGATATTGTTTTGCATTTGACTTCTACTTTACCTAAATGGCAAAAGTTTAAGTTATATTTTGACAATTGATTTACCTCCATCAGCCTCATAGTAGCTCTCAAATAGAATCGCATATTTTCTATGGGTATAATTCGCAGTAATAGATTAGGTAAATGTGAGTTACAATCCGAAAAGCACCTTCAATCCCTTGGTCGAGAATCATACGACTATAAAGTTGAACACAGTCACAATATTGCAGCTTTCCGTTGGCATGATAACAAAATTGTCCAACTCATTTCAAATTATGTTGCTGCGGAGCCCATGTGAATATATCGACGGTGGAATGCAAATTAAAATGAACATATTGAAACTGATCCCCCGGCAATTGTGTCTGACAATAATAAATTTATTGGTGGAGTAGATCTTGCATATATGCTAGTTGAACTGTACCGTATCAACCATAGGTCGAATAAGTATTATACTCGTATAATTTTCTGGTGTTTAGGCACTGCAGTTACAAATGGATGGCTGTTATACTGACGAGATTTGATATCAGTGAATTCCTATAAAAAGCACATGGCACTGATTCAGTTTCAGATAGAAATTGCACATGGACTTACTTCAAAAGTTAACAAAACAATAGTTGGAAAAAATGAGGACGTCCTTCAAAATCAGCACAATGTTCCACTAACTCACCATTGGATACTCATCCTGAAAGCACCGCAGCTCCTTCCGCATCACCTTGTTTTACAGATTTTTTAAGCCTTCAGGCCACGAACAAACGCCGCCGATATGTTCCAGCTCCATCAACACAAACAAGATTTGACCAATATGATCATTGAGTATGGGAATGCAGAGGCGGTTGTCGACTTTGCAAGACAGGTTTCCCTAATTCAAAGTGTACCAAATGTGATGTACATTTATGTTGTAACACTAACAAAAACTGTTCCTTATCATACCATACATAATAATATCATATCATTCCTTGGACGAAAGGAAATTCAGCAACTTCAAGATCTCCATCCCGAACAAGTATGTGTGGCTCATCAGCAACCCCACCAGGAAAATCTTCACTCTCGGGACTATCGAAATTTCCAAGTGGTCTAGGAAGTATGTTAAGTATAACCCTAAGCCCTCTGCATCTAACCCTAAATTAAATACTACTAAACCAAATACTACTAACTATCCCAAAGGTTATTCCAAACGTCCTTCCCCCATACCTAAATTTAGCATTCAGCGTAATCGTAAGAACATTAGCACTAGTAACAACATAATTTCACATCACTCTTCCGCACCTCTCACCTTTAGCCTTAAACCTAGTGATCCAAACTCCAATCGGCAATTCAAAATGGGTGCATTTACAGACTTCAAACTAAGTACCCGAATTAAGTATCCTAACTTTATTTATTCTCACACCCTTAACCCCTCTGATCCACTTACAGCAAAGCCCTCGAACACATCCATCCCAGCCGACAATTCTATCACCACTGTCTCGAATTCTGTATACCCAGCGCATCCACCCAAGCACGCACTCCCGACTTCTTCCGAGTGCCCACCTAGCCACAACCCATCATCTTCCGACCACCCGAGCACCTCTACTTCGATTTCCGTCTGTCCCACCCCTCCTCTGTATACACCTAACCTTGCATCCGCTACTTCCTCCGCATGCCCACCTAATTGCAAGTCATCGTCTTCTTTAACTATCGCCCCTTCTCAAACTTCTTCTACCTCCGCTAACCCGCCCCTTCCACTAACCAAAACTCCAGCATCCGAACATAACTCATTTATCGATCCCCTAATCCCACCTACAGTTAAATTGACTTTCCGTGGGGTTCTCATAGCTGCTCACAATCGTTATGATGCCACTCTGTTTAAGACCTCCGACTCTTCAATATCTGAATTGGTATGTATCAAATTAACACTGAATAAGTGTATTCTGTATATTCTTTGTTGTTATATTCGTCCCTCTCAACCTCTAGAAGCCTACGAGCCCGTAATTGAATTCATCAATGAATTCATTGTACTGGGTGACTTTAACCTCCCCCGTATTCAATGGTCATTGTCTGAAGACTGTTCACACTTTGTCCCCCTGAACGCCTCTTCCGCCAAAGAAGTCTTTTTTACCGATCAGCTCTCTGTTTCTGGTCTCTTTCAAGTTAGTGAAGTCAGGAACTTTCTGGACAGACAATTAGACTTAATCTTTTCCTCAGACCGAGTTAACTCGGCTGTCGCGGAAAGCGAACATCTCCTCTCCTCCCTCGATCGTCACAATCCTCCCCTGTTCCTCGTTTTCTCCTACGAACACCCTCACGCCCTTTCAGGCTCCGAGTCTTTTCTTTCCTTCAATTTTCGTAAAGGCGACTTTGAAAAATTAAATCACTTGCTCCTCAACTCTAACATTGCCACTATCTCTCAACATCTTACAATTGACGTTGCTGTAGAGGCGATTTATTCGGAAATACACGCTTGTCTTACATAATCCATTCCTCTTCTTCCTCGTAAAAACTGCTCCTCCTCCCCCGTTTGGTACGACAAAGAATTACGCTCTCTCCGCAACAGGAGAAATAATCGTTGAAAAACTTTTCTTCTGACCCAGACTGAGTCTGACTATTCTTCCTACTTGTCTGCTTACACCTCTTTTTCTGAACGTTGTGATACCCTCTACCATGAGTACCTCAAACGAATGGAAACAAGCCTCATATCCAACCCCAAATGTTTTTGTAGCTTTATTAATTCTAAGAAGAAATCCAAAGGTTACCCCTCCACCCTAAAGCTCGAGAATACCTAGGTAATCGTAAACCTCTTTGCACACTTTTTCAGTAAATCTATCAGCGACAATTCCCTCCAACCTGACCTTTGCTACTTTTCATTCTTGGACAAATGCACTCAAAGGTCGTTTACATCTTTCCACCCTGACCCCGAACAAATCTCGCCAGCATTAACGGGCTTGAGGATGACTTTCTCCCCGGTCCTGACGGCATTCCGGCCATCGTTCTGAAAAAGTGTACCATGCATCTAATTCAACCCCTTACTTTGCTTTTCCGCCTCTCGGTCTCTCAAGGGGTTTTCCCTCAATTATGGAAAAACTCTTATATTATTCCCATATTCAAAAAAGGCTGCAAGAACCATGTATCCAACTACAGAATCATTGCTAAATTATCATCCATACCTAAACTATTCGAAAAATTGGTCTATGATTCCATGTTCTTCCACTGTAAGTCTATTTTCTCCCTCTCCTAGCATGGCTTCCTCAAAGGAAGATGTACAACCACCAACCTTACCGAATTCGTCTCCAAAACACTATGTGCCCTGGAAAACGCTAAAGATGTTGATGTTAACGCCACCGATTTTAGTAAAGCCTTTGACAAGATCTCCCATAGCGTTATCCTGTTTAAACTTGATCGCCTAGGCTTCCCCCCTCGATTCATCTCCTGGATTCAATCCTACCTCAACAACCGTCAATACAATGTTCTTTTCAGCTCATCCATTTCTAACCCCATTGTCGCTCGTTCCGGCGTCATTCAGGGCAGCCACCTCGGTCCATTAATTTTCACCCTTACAATTAATAATGTTGATTGTGTCATCAAATACTCAAAGCTGTCCATTTATGCTGGCGACATGAAAATAATGAAACATATCTCCTCCACAACCGACTCTCTTCTTCTCCAAAATGACCTCGATTCGTTCACCACATGGTGCATGAAAAACTTTCTTAAGCTCAATGTCTCCAAATGCCAGTCGATATCTTATTCCCGCAAGCGTTTTACCTCCACCTCGAGAACCTACATGTTAACCAACGTACCAGTCGCTGGCTTTGTGTGACCTAGGAATTATCTGTGATAGTAAACTAAATTTCCGCTCCCATATTGATAGCATAATTAACAGAGCTAACTCCACGCTAGGGTTTGCGAAGCGCTGGCCTAGAGAGTTCTCCAATCCTTATGTTTCCAAATCTCTCTATATCTCCTTCGTTAGACCTCTCCTTGAATATGCCAGCCAGGTATGGTCACCTACGCAAACAACCCACATTAACAGAATTGAATCTGTCCAGCGTAGGTTCATTCGCTTTGATCTACGTGATCTTCCGTGGGTAGACAGATTCAACCTTCCACCTAATGAAGACCGTCTGAAACTGATCGACTTACAACCCCTAAGTAAACGTCGTGATGTTTCCGACGTTCTCTTCATTCGTCAGTTACTAGCTGGTGCCATAGACTGCCCTTCAATCCTGCAGTCTTTACCCATCTATACCAACCCTGGCAACCTTAGGTCCAATCCCCTTTTCCGACTCGACCGCCATCGCACGAACTACGGTCAACGCCAACCAATTACCAAGATAATAAGAAAAGTCAACGACCTTCCCTCCTTTGACTTCCATCTGAGTAAAACATCCCTTCACAAAGCCTTATATCTTTATCCCGCCCATCCTTGATCGCCTTTCCTAATCCTCCTTCTTCTCAGTTTATATTTATCATAATCATAGCTCATATTGTAGCTTACATTATATGTTATGAATTATTTTTTTATTTTAGTTTGTAGTATTTATTTTGTTATTTTGTATTTTTTCATGTAATAGCTTGCATTAAGCTTAAATAAATAAATAAATCTATCTATTTTATACACCTACCCGCCCAAGGTTGCGTACTCGCAACTTTTTCTAATACTGCAACCTTAATTCCGATCGGTACGAAACTTTAAACATTACGATACAAAAAAAGTCTTTAGTGATACTTTAAAAAGTGCAGTTAGGTATTTTTATCTATACAGTGAATTAGTTTCAATTTTCTTTAATTACTTTTAAAGCTGGGTACTGTGTAGTGTTTAGTAGTACTGCTAATTAATGTAAAAGTTGTGTGTAGATTAGGTTTCTTTACTAAAGTACTTCTTAGTGTAGTTTTTAACCGACTTCCCAAAAACAAAGAGGTTCTAAGTTCGATACGTATTTAAAAAAATTTTTTTTATGTATGACCGGGCATACCTTTTCGGTTGGTTTGATGTGCACCGACTTCAAAATGTCGTAATAGATATAAAATTAAAAATTATTTTATGCTTTTTAGCACTTTTTGTGAAGCCGGTTCAACTTTTTTTTTAAAAACTATTTTTATAAATGTTAATTGCCGGATATGCGGTGAGTTCAATGTGCTTTTAGTTTTAAAAATATATTTCAAAGTTGGTTTTGGGGAAAAAATTGAGGTATTGTTTTCACGGTGATGATTTTCAGAATCTCAGAAATACTTTAAAACTTTATCGCACGGTATTAGATTTCGGCAACTAAACAATCAATGTGCTCTGCCAGACTTGCCTTGTTTACTGCCGGTAAGTGCAGTAGGTAAATATGCCCAGAGATAATACTTCTGCATTTGTACGAATGATTGTTCATTTCCATGGTTTAAGTAAGCACTACATGTGTCGCATGTACCAATGAATGTAAAAACTTTATGAAAATGGTAGGTATATTTTTGTTTTTAAATTTTTTTTATATGTCTGACCGGGCATAACTTCGTAACGCGTTGACTGATTCTTTTTTTGTTGGGTAGAGTATGTTCACCGATTGGTACCATCTCAAAAAAATTTTTGGTGGGGTGAGGGTGAAACCTAAGTTTGTAATACGTGTACCGATTTGAACGGTTCTTTTTTGTTGTACAGAGTATGATCCCCCATTGCAAAGAGGAGAAAGAGATTTGGTCTAGGATGGGGGGTGGGGCAGTCTAACTTTGTAACGCGTTGTCCGATTTGATGAATTCTTTTTCTGTTGGGTAGAGTATGTTCCCTCGTTGATACCAAGAGAAAAAAAATGTTACTGGGGTGGGGGTGGAACTTAACTTTGTTACGCGTGGACCGATGTGGATGGTTCTTTTTGTTGTTGTATAGTGTGATCCCCCATTGCTTATTGGAAAATAATTTGGTTCTAAGGTGGTGGTTTGGTCGGAGTAGTCTAACTTCGTAACGCATGCACCAATTTTGATGATTCTATTTCTGTTGGATAGAGACATTGCGAAGTCGGTGCAAATCAGAGAAACCAAACAACTACAACAAAAGTATTTAGTGCTCTTTCCTTATGATCCCGTGAGCTGAAACGTTCAGATAGTCAATTAGAATTTAAGAGAGTATTATCTTAAATTCTAATTGGGTAGTTGTTTTGTTTGTTTAATGTGCGCTGACTTCAAAATGTCGTAATATATATACAATTAAAAATTATTTTATGCTTTTTACCGCTTTTTGTGAAAGAAATTATGTTTACTACAGTGTGGTTTATCTGGTGATTCACGTTCTCTTACATTCACGATGTCTGCTACTGATGGTCGATTATATTTTGCACTTCTTTAATAGTTAGTATCACAATCAGTTTGCAACTCGCTGGACAAAAAATACTGTTATAATGGAAAGTAAGGTAGGTAAGATTAGTTATAAGAGGTATAAGAAAAAAAATGGAATGAAACCGTGTTCGAATTAAATATAAAATAGTTTTTAAAAAAAAAGTTGAACCGACTTCACAAAAAGCGCTAAAAAGCATAAAATAATTTTTAATTTTATATCTATTAAGACATTTTGAAGTTGGTGCAAATCAAACAAACCAAACAACTACAACAAAAGTATTTAATCGTCCTTCCTTTTGATCCCGTGAGCTGAAACGTTCAGGTAGAATTACGTAAATTTTCAATTGTGGTTCTGTAGTTGTTTTATTTGTTAAATTTGCACCGACTTCAAAATGTCGTAATAGATATTAAATTAAAAATTATTTTATGCTTTTTAGCGCTTTTTGTGAAGTCGGTTCAACTTTTTTTTTAAAAACTATTTTATTTTTCACTTTTTAGTGTCTTCGACTCTATACAATGAAAAGAACCATCCAAATCGGTCCACGCGTTAAAAGTAAGTTATAACCCCCTACCCCACCCCCATTCCAAAAAACTTTTTTTCTCATGGTATCAATCAAGGAACATACTCTACTGAACAGAAAAGGAATCATCGAAATCGGTCCACGCATTACGAAGTTACTACCCCTCCCCCTCCCCCACATAGGACCAAATTATTCTCCTATTAGCAATGGGGGATCACACTATACAACAGCAAAAGAACCATCCAAACCGGTCCACGCGTTACAAAGTTAGGCTCCACCCCAACCACACCAACATTTTTTTTTCTCGTGGTATCAACCAGCGAGCATACTCTACCCAAAAGAAACAGAAATATCCAAATCGGTCCACGCGTTACGAAGTTAGACTACTCCTCCCCTCGCCCAACCCCCCACCATATGCCAAATTATTCTTCTATTAGCAATGGGTGATCACACTCTATACAACAGCAAAAGAACCATACAAATCGGTCCACGTGTTAAAAAGTTAGGTTCCACCCTCCCCCCCACCCCAGCAACATTTGTTTTCTCGTTGTATCAACCAAGCATCATATTCTACCCAATAGAAAAAGAATTATCCAAATCGGTCCACGCGTTACGAAGTTAGACAACCCCTCCCCCTCACCCACACCTTTCACCATAGGACCAAATTATTCTCCTATTAGCAATGGGGGATCATACTCTATACAACAGAAAAAGAACCATCGAAATCGGACCACGCGTTACAAAGTTAGGTTCCACCCCCACCCCCCACCCCCATCCCTCCAAAAATTTTTGTTTCCTGGTATCAACCACGGAACATACTATACCCAACAGAAAAAGAATTATTCAAATCGGTCCACTCCTTACAAAGTTAGCCTACCCCTCCCCCCTCCCCCCACCCTAGGCCAAATTTTTTTCTCCTATTAGCAATGGGGGATCATACTCTGTACAACAAAAAAAGAACCATCCAAATCGGACCACGCGTTACAAAGTTAGGCTTCACCCCCACCCTACCAAAAATTTTTTTGACATGGTACCAATCGGTGGACATACTCTACCCAACAAAAAAAGAATCATCAAAATCGGTCGACGCGTTACGAAGTTATGCCCGGTCGGACATAAAAAAAATAAAAAATTTAAAAAAAAAATACGCGTCGAACTTAGAACCTCTGTGTTTTTGGGAAGTCGGTTAAAAACTGTTTCGAGTTAAATGAAACCATTTTCAGATTAAAAGAAACCATTTCAAATTTTTACCACCTTACCCGAAAATACTGAAACAAATAGAAAAAGCATTTTTTTAAATAAAGTTGACCGCCAGAACAATATTAAGCGACGTTAGCACCGAATGTAATTGGTCATTGGTCGGTTGCTGAACAACTAAGTCAAAATGATTGTTCAAATTAAGCTGCAGATCGCCAACCGCATCACTAATGACAGCAAGGTAAATAATCAGCACCATTATTCATAGAATTTACTAATTTCATCTTAATGAGCAATTAAGTGAGAATTACTTGGCTACAAAATACAGGGATCTTAAAGCTATATTAAACATATATTCAATTTAAATAATATTCAGACATTAAACAAAAATCCAGACAAAAAGCTAACGCGCAAAACAATAATAATCGAAGTTAATGACCCAATTTTGATTGACGTTAATGCAAAGAGGTTCTTAATATGTGCAGTAATCAATTAAAAAGATTTCAATTTGCATTGTTTGAGGGTGAACGACATTTTTACGAAGCAATCCAATACCTAAACCATGGTACAGCCTGTAACTTACATGTACCCCTTAACACGAACGAAGCTCGGTCGCCCAGGTAATTGTTATGTTCATAATTATGCCTTATTACTTGACTACTCATTACTGGGGTAGGATATAATAGTGTTTTGTGGCCTAGTCTGAAGCCCTACTCTAGGTTAAAGGATTATTATAATATACTTATTTTATAGATTATAATTGAAAAAATTCGGGCATGGAATAACCCAATAAACTCCCACAATTTGTTACGTTTTAATTATTTTACATATTTTCTCATTTAGCCTAAATATAACTTTTCTTTCTTTTGTTTTTCGAATAATTTGATTTAATCTCATTAATCGATTCGCCGATAAATTACTTAATAGGCTTACGTGCACATTTTCTGTCGGGAGTTGTTCAAGACATTTTCTCCATTTACCCCTTACTATAATGTCTCCACACTGAAGTGAAAATTGCGTGATAAAATCTTCACAACAAACACGTGCAGGAACCATATGGCATTGCGTTGGGTATGACTATGCACGATATCAGGTAGAAAGTAGTAACAAACCCGCTCTCTATGGGTGCACTGAAACTAGCACCGGCATATGCGCGCGCAGATTACACGGCACTTTCCTGAACTCAGAGCACATTTAAATAATTAGAGCCAGTTGACGCGTGGGATGGACGAGCACGAGACTGTGATGATAAACTTACGATAAATCGATAATTACAGCACGAAAGTCACCACATCTCATGGAACTGCAAAAGTTTACTATAACGAGAAAGACTAAAAAAGAAAATAAACTTTTTTTTTCTCTGTGGTATAAATATGTAGGCGCTGTTAAGGCATTATACACATTTATTCTAGTAAATAAGGTAAATTGAAATTAGCAGGTAGGTAGAACAATAGTCGTTAAGATTTTCGTAAGTAATTACATAAGCATACACAGTTGGTTAGTAATAACAAGCTTATATTTGCTTTAAAATACAAAAGGTTTTTTTACGGTTTTTACATATGCAATTTTTTATATTATTTTTTATTTCCAGGAGGTAATAATAAGTTCACTATACTGGTGACGAAGACGTTACATTTTCCCACCTGAGTATAGAGTTTGCCATATTTGTTCGGAATATTGCTCGTTATAAGAAGAATATATTTCAGTATTTTATCAGTTCAGTTCAGTTTAGACAACTTTAATAAATGCGCTTTAGGTAACTTTCCTTAAACTCATGAATCATATTTTTCAAGCGTATTAAGAGACAGTATTTCAGATTCTAAAGAAAGTAACTATATTTTATTGATAAAATTATTTTCAAAAAATCCACTTAACAAAAAGCGATTAAGAGCATAAAGTAATATTTAATTCAATGTATATTACTACATTTTGAAATCGTTCAATTGCTGAAACAAAACAACCTACATACAATGTGAAATATTTACTCAATCTTCTCTTTAAAAATGAAAAGTAAAAAAAAAAAGTGTTTTACTTTCACAAATAGGATTAACAATTTTCTTTGGGATGGTGATCGCTCAAAAATATGAGCGCTCAAAGAAAAATGATGGACGTTTCGACCGAAAGTGCAAGCTGGTCATCATCAGCGTGGTACTTGCACTTTCCACTACGGACATCCATGACGGAAGGTCAAAAACACAACTCCTATAAGTACTCAGTTTTAAATCTGGGTACGAAATATTTATGAAGAGGATTTTTAGTTCATCAATTTCATAAAATACCAATACTTTTTAAATATTCTTTAATCAGAAAGTTTCCTTTCAGCAAACACTTGGTGGAAGTCATGGAAGATGGAAAAAATTAATTGCCTCCGAGATACCGATTTCAAGGCCAATGGTTATTTATGAGGCCTGCCTTAATCTCACCTATATTCTATCCTCATGGACGAAGGTGAAGGTGGTCTTTATTTCTAAAGGAAGAAGAACCTGACACACAAGTCCGACGATTTTAGGCCCATTAGTATCTCCTCCTTCCTGCTCAAAAACCTGGGGAGACTTTTAATTATCATGCTAAAAAGCAGGGTCATCGTCTCCAGTTTGGGAGGATCTAGTATTCAAAGAGTAGTATTTAAAGAGTAGTATCATTTCACCAATTTTATGAAACATAACTCTGGATGAGTTACTCATAGACTTGGAGTACTTTGGTCACATGGTTATCGCCTTCTGAGCCCCGATTTGTTCAGGAAAGCACTCAAACACACTGGCTGACGTGTTACAACACTCCCTCCTATTATCATCGAAGGACGGGTGTGGTTTGGGCATAAACCCGGACAAGACAAAGTTAATACCTTTCTCTCGGAGACATAATACACCTCCTATGAATTTCCCTATAGTAAACGGGGTTAAGCTGAAACTGTGCAATCAGTTTAAATATCCAGGTCTGGTCCTAGATAGAAAACTTTCCTGGAAGCCTAACATCCAGGAAAGAGTATGGAAGACTACAGTGGACTCGTGTAAAAAGGAAATAGGAAAAAGGTAGGGAAGGCGACGTGTACTCGTGTGAAAAGGAAATAGGAAAAAGGTAGGGTGTGAAGCCATGCAATGCAGGCTCTACGCAAGTGTCATATGACCTATACTTTTTTAATGTGTGATTCTCTGAAGGCCGGTACTGGATATATCAGCCCATCACAAAGCACTGGATAGGGTTCAGAGTATGGCAACACTGCTCATAACAGGTGCCCTTAGAACTACATCTTCTATTAGGCTTAACTCAATCTAGCCCTGAGGACGAACTGACTTCGGTCATTCCAAAATTCTGGACGAGCGAACTGCTAGCAACATCGACTATACCACGCCCAAGCCTTTCTTTCGAACTAAATTTGACTATTCCTTTCCCACCTGATCAGAATGGGAGGAAGATCCACCCCAATGGGGGAAGTCAGTGAACCTCTACATTGACGGCTACAAACTAGAAGGCAGAGTAGGTTGAGCTATCTACTCGGAACATTTCGACTTCGATATCTCACTTCGCTTACCTGACTACTGCAGCGTGTTTTTGTGTGCATGCCGATTATAAATCTCTTACGGAATTATATACTGCCTCCAGAACGGTTGTAGCATGCCGCTCAGCCCTGAATGACATAGCTGAGCATTTGAAAGAGCCGGACAAGGCAATTTTCTTTGGCGGAGGTGCAGGCATAACCTCCTGTTCAGGCTTGCACTTTGCACTTCTTCTTCTCATGCCCTGACTTCGTGAGTTCTTCATCCTAGCTTACTGCTTCTACTCGTGTTAAAGTGGCACCATTTATAGCCGGGACCGGAACGGTATCTCGGGAAATTTTCTGTTACACTTTTTCTACGGCTTGCTTCAAGAAAGCAGGCGCTGCACCTGTCGAAGACATTGCTTTGGGCGTAACTGCAGGTGCATGAGCACCCTCCACAGTATCTTCAGTCACTTTTATTTCCCTTTTGGGACACTCCGCGGTAAAATTGCCCTAAATGATGGCAGGCGAGACATATTGCCTCGATGCTCACCTCAATCCAATTTCTGGATCGAAGTATGCTCCAGAAGAAGCCTTCTGCAAGCACAGATCCCTGGCGGCGTATGCTTCCCGGCTAGAGTTGAGGATCTCTTTGCACAGACCTTGGTCCCCAATTTTTAGTGGAACCGCTCAAACTTCCCGTGAATCTTGCCAAACCTTCGCAAGAAGGCTTCGAGGTCTTCGAAGCTTCGAAGTGGGGCCCTTAAAAAGCAGACTACCGTCGGCTTCACTGTCACCGGGTACGGTGGAGCTTCCTGAAATTGTGATAAAGAAACTTTTGCTAGAGCTGTTACTTACGTACTGGACGTTGAAGCTGCTCCGCAGAGAGGCTTGAATGTATGGTTGATATTTTTGGTTCAGTTAGCTTAGAAATAGCTTTCACCACGTCAGCTGGTTTTGGAGCTGTGAGTGCTCCTTACTTTGCAGCAGATGATGCAGACACTGACGCTGAAGACACAGTTGCAGCAGATGCCGCAGGCATATTTGCTTATGTATGTAGCGTTCTTCGCAGTATCGGTGGCAGAAGTTACTGGTGCATTGTTTGTTGCATCCATTTTTGTGTCTTTTCCAGCTGCTGCTCCCACTTATTTCGCAGTTTTAGCCTTTTCTGGAAAGAGCCGAGGTCCATTAATTTAGGCTAGTCCTTTTCTTTCTTAAAATATTTTACTACCCCCGTATCGCTGTGTAGTGTTTAGTAGAGCTGCTAATTAATGTAAAAGTTGTGTGTAGATTAGGTTTCTTTACTAAAGTACTTCTTAGTGTAGTTTTTAACCGACTTCCCAAAAACAAAGAGGTTCTAAGTTCGATACGTATTTAAAAAAAATTTTTTTATGTATGACCGGGCATACCTTTTCGGTTGGTTTGATGTGCACCGACTTCAAAATGTCGTAATAGATATAAAATTAAAAATTATTTTATGCTTTTTAGCACTTTTTGTGAAGCCGGTTCAACTTTTTTTTTAAAAACTATTTTTATAAATGTTAATTGCCGGATATGCGGTGAGTTCAATGTGCTTTTAGTTTTAAAAATATATTTCAAAGTTGGTTTTGGGGAAAAAATTGAGGTATTGTTTTCACGGTGATGATTTTCAGAATCTCAGAAATACTTTAAAACTTTATCGCACGGTATTAGATTTCGGCAACTAAACAATCAATGTGCTCTGCCAGACTTGCCTTGTTTACTGCCGGTAAGTGCAGTAGGTAAATATGCCCAGAGATAATACTTCTGCATTTGTACGAATGATTGTTCATTTCCATGGTTTAAGTAAGCACTACATGTGTCGCATGTACCAATGAATGTAAAAACTTTATGAAAATGGTAGGTATATTTTTGTTTTTAAATTTTTTTTATATGTCTGACCGGGCATAACTTCGTAACGCGTTGACTGATTCTTTTTTTGTTGGGTAGAGTATGTTCACCGATTGGTACCATCTCAAAAAAATTTTTGGTGGGGTGGGGGTGAAACCTAAGTTTGTAATACGTGTACCGATTTGAACGGTTCTTTTTTGTTGTACAGAGTATGATCCCCCATTGCAAAGAGGAGAAAGAGATTTGGTCTAGGATGGGGGGTGGGGCAGTCTAACTTTGTAACGCGTTGTCCGATTTGATGAATTCTTTTTCTGTTGGGTAGAGTATGTTCCCTCGTTGATACCAAGAGAAAAAAAATGTTACTGGGGTGGGGGTGGAACTTAACTTTGTTACGCGTGGACCGATGTGGATGGTTCTTTTTGTTGTTGTATAGTGTGATCCCCCATTGCTTATTGGAAAATAATTTGGTTCTAAGGTGGTGGTTTGGTCGGAGTAGTCTAACTTCGTAACGCATGCACCAATTTTGATGATTCTATTTCTGTTGGATAGAGACATTGCGAAGTCGGTGCAAATCAGAGAAACCAAACAACTACAACAAAAGTATTTAGTGCTCTTTCCTTATGATCCCGTGAGCTGAAACGTTCAGATAGTCAATTAGAATTTAAGAGAGTATTATCTTAAATTCTAATTGGGTAGTTGTTTTGTTTGTTTAATGTGCGCTGACTTCAAAATGTCGTAATATATATACAATTAAAAATTATTTTATGCTTTTTACCGCTTTTTGTGAAAGAAATTATGTTTACTACAGTGTGGTTTATCTGGTGATTCACGTTCTCTTACATTCACGATGTCTGCTACTGATGGTCGATTATATTTTGCACTTCTTTAATAGTTAGTATCACAATCAGTTTGCAACTCGCTGGACAAAAAATACTGTTATAATGGAAAGTAAGGTAGGTAAGATTAGTTATAAGAGGTATAAGAAAAAAAATGGAATGAAACCGTGTTCGAATTAAATATAAAATAGTTTTTAAAAAAAAAGTTGAACCGACTTCACAAAAAGCGCTAAAAAGCATAAAATAATTTTTAATTTTATATCTATTAAGACATTTTGAAGTTGGTGCAAATCAAACAAACCAAACAACTACAACAAAAGTATTTAATCGTCCTTCCTTTTGATCCCGTGAGCTGAAACGTTCAGGTAGAATTACGTAAATTTTCAATTGTGGTTCTGTAGTTGTTTTATTTGTTAAATTTGCACCGACTTCAAAATGTCGTAATAGATATTAAATTAAAAATTATTTTATGCTTTTTAGCGCTTTTTGTGAAGTCGGTTCAACTTTTTTTTTAAAAACTATTTTATTTTTCACTTTTTAGTGTCTTCGACTCTATACAATGAAAAGAACCATCCAAATCGGTCCACGCGTTAAAAGTAAGTTATAACCCCCTACCCCACCCCCATTCCAATAAACTTTTTTTCTCATGGTATCAATCAAGGAACATACTCTACTGAACAGAAAAGGAATCATCGAAATCGGTCCACGCATTACGAAGTTACTACCCCTCCCCCTCCCCCACATAGGACCAAATTATTCTCCTATTAGCAATGGGGGATCACACTATACAACAGCAAAAGAACCATCCAAACCGGTCCACGCGTTACAAAGTTAGGCTCCACCCCAACCACACCAACATTCTTTTTTCTCGTGGTATCAACCAGCGAGCATACTCTACCCAAAAGAAACAGAAATATCCAAATCGGTCCACGCGTTACGAAGTTAGACTACTCCTCCCCTCGCCCAACCCCCCACCATATGCCAAATTATTCTTCTATTAGCAATGGGTGATCACACTCTATACAACAGCAAAAGAACCATACAAATCGGTCCACGTGTTAAAAAGTTAGGTTCCACCCTCCCCCCCACCCCAGCAACATTTGTTTTCTCGTAGTATCAACCAAGCATCATATTCTACCCAATAGAAAAAGAATTATCCAAATCGGTCCACGCGTTACGAAGTTAGACAACCCCTCCCCCTCACCCACACCTTTCACCATAGGACCAAATTATTCTCCTATTAGCAATGGGGGATCATACTCTATACAACAGAAAAAGAACCATCGAAATCGGACCACGCGTTACAAAGTTAGGTTCCACCCCCACCCCCCACCCCCATCCCTCCAAAATTTTTGTTTCCTGGTATCAACCACGGAACATACTCTACCCAACAAAAAAAGAATTATTCAAATCGGTCCACTCGTTACAAAGTTAGCCTACCCCTCCCCCCCCCCCCACCCTAGGCCAAATTTTTTTCTCCTATTAGCAATGGGGGATCATACTCTGTACAACAAAAAAAGAACCATCCAAATCGGACCACGCGTTACAAAGTTAGGCTTCACCCCCACCCTACCAAAAATTTTTTTGACATGGTACCAATCGGTGGACATACTCTACCCAACAAAAAAAGAATCATCAAAATCGGTCGACGCGTTACGAAGTTATGCCCGGTCGGACATAAAAAAAAAAAAAATTTTAAAAAAAAATACGCGTCGAACTTAGAACCTCTGTGTTTTTGGGAAGTCGGTTAAAAACTGTTTCGAGTTAAATGAAACCATTTTCAGATTAAAAGAAACCATTTCAAATTTTTACCACCTTACCCGAAAATACTGAAACAAATAGAAAAAGTATTTTTTTAAATAAAGTTGACCGCCAGAACAATATTAAGCGACGTTAGCACCGAATGTAATTGGTCAAAGTGTTCAGCAACTAAGTCAAAATGATTGTTCAAATTAAGCTGCAGATCGCCAACCGCATCACTAATGACAGCAAGGTAAATAATCAGCACCATTATTCATAGAATTTACTAATTTCATCTTAATGAGCAATTAAGTGAGAATTACTTGGCTACAAAATACAGGGATCTTAAAGCTATATTAAACATATATTCAATTTAAATAATATTCAGACATTAAACAAAAATCCAGACAAAAAGCTAACGCGCAAAACAATAATAATCGAGCCTCGCAGAGAGGCTTGAATGTATGGTTGATATTTTTGGTTCAGTTAGCTTAGAAATAGCTTTCACCACGTCAGCTGGTTTTGGAGCTGTGAGTGCTCCTTACTTTGCAGCAGATGATGCAGACATAGTTACAGCAGATGCTGAAGACACAGTTGCAGCAGATGCCGCAGGCATATTTGCTTATGTATGTAGCGTTCTTCGCAGTATCGGTGGCAGAAGTTACTGGTGCATTGTTTGTTGCATCCATTTTTGTGTCTTTTCCAGCTGCTGATCCCACTTATTTCGCAGTTTTAGCCTTTTCTGGAAAGAGCCGAGGTCCATTAATTTACGCTAGTCCTTTTCTTTCTTAGAATATTTTACTACCCCCGTATCGCTGCTGCTACTTCCACTCATTTTGAAGGCAGCAACATTAACACATCCACTTTATTTACATTTTAGATACTTTGTTCAGCACAGGTGCCTAGGTAACTATGGCAACTAAAACTTAATAAAAATTTTGTCGCATATGTCAAATTTATTCGCACTTTGTCTGAGTTTGTTTTTTATAATTTTGAATAAATTCTTCCAAATTTCAATGTTTATATAATTTTGTCCTTTATAGAACTCACATTTGAATAAAACACTTCAGTTTTTTCTCCGAAATAACTGGTTTTTTAGCACGGCACGTTTTGGCACTTATTTTAGTCACATAAAAACACCTCTGATTACTTTGCTTGACACTTCTTTTCTTAGAACTTCCTTTGAGACCCATAGGGGGACTTCCTTGAAGTCACCGGGTTGACGACCCCGCGGACCTGCTAAAGGTGTTTCGCATGCAACAAATTCATTGCTTGCAACCATTAGACAGGAATCTTCCATGTGCGCATGAAAATAAACAACTGAAGTGAATACATTCATCCAGGGTTCTCAGGTCGGCAAGAGTGGAAGATAGTATCGTGGTGGTGAAATTGTAGTACCAACCTGAAAATTATAGTACGCTTGGTAAAAACGACAACACCAATACAAAAAAAATTTTAATAGCACATAAGTACATGTAAACAGCAGTGATTTTTCCGCGGTAAAAAGAAATTAAAACAAAAGAACGCGTTTGATCAAGTTCGAATTCGACCGGCGTGCACCTACGACTACGAGAAAGAAACTAAATAGTGATGCAATCGAAAAAGCGTGCCAACTTTAATAGTGTGCGATAATCTTTCATACACTACGCAAAACGGCATTGCAGGCGGCTGAAAATTATTTTATTTGAGAGGGTTATTGACGCGTTTTGTAAACAACCTAAAGCGAATTTCGACGAAGTGAAATTATAGTACATTTGCGACTTAGGATTGCGGATAGTACAGCTGGTCAAATTATAGTACACGTACTATAATTCTAAGACGGTTGAGAACCCTGCGTTCATCATGCCCACATGGATCCCCGAAGTCTCGGCGTTTAACACAAAGTAGGGGGAAGCTATCGCCAGCTAAAAGCCTAGAGGCAAAGGTTTAAACCCAAAATAATAATAATGTTTTTATAGAGATTACATCTGTGTATATTTTTATGTCCAACAATAGTAAAAAAAGCCAACCTCTTAAAGTAAGAAACAAAAAAGAAATTCAATTCATTATTATTTGCCTCCTTTTAAATTCACTGTAACTATGCCTAAATTCATTAATATCAATTATATATGAAATGATAAATTTAACCTTGTGTATACATATAGTTTATCAATCTAGTCAACAGGTATGAAGCCCCACACTTGCGCCGTATCTGAAATTATAGCTCTGCTAACCGTGTTGTAAAGCTTGAATTTATCCGAAAGTTTTATATTTGGCTTTCGAACGTATTTCCTCCATGTGTGGACAGATTTGGATGATTCTGATTGAGAATATCTGATACGACGACAAAAATTTATAAGTTGAGTGTTGCACGGAGGGGGCGTTACACAATTTCTTAATTCATACACCTATTTGGAAGATTCTCTTTTGTTGTGTGTTATATGATACTCAATTGTTACTCTGTGGAAAAATATTAACCTAGGGTTGGGGTGATGTAGGGTATTCCGCCGTGCTCTAGGATAGCGAGATACAACTTCTCAAAAATAAATACTTAGAGAGAAACGAACGGGTTAAATAGAAATCTTGGCACTTCTTCATAAAAGGTTTATTCATTTCGTACGTCTAGGGTACAGTTTTACATTCACTTTTTAAATTAAATTAAAGAAAGAGTTAACATATCTCACTTTTCACTTTTTAGATTAAATGCCGCATCTAAAGTGTGATAACTTAATTACCCTATATTTGCGAGAACTTATTACTTTTTTAAATCTAACGAAAATCACTCACTCTCCAACATCATTAGTTTTTAGTGAACCCCCAAAACAACGCTACGATATCAAAACAAAAACAACAACACCCGATAAACTTCCAACCAGACAGCAACCAAGACCAAAATCAAGGTTTTCTTTATCTGGCCTTGGTTCATGGATATGCAGCAAACAACTCGCTGCCAGGTGTGGGAAAGCGCAACTTGCAACGTCAGCAATATTTTTATATTTTTTTGGAAAAGCTTTTGCAAATTAGAGAATTTGCAATATTTACGGTTTTTGTACATGGTAATATTTACGTACAGCGGGAAAATGTTGAAAATGTTGAAATTGTTGTTTTTTATTTGCAGGATGGTTATAATTGCTGATAAGGCTAAATGCCTAATCAGTGGGAATAAATTGTGGGGTTTTCTTTTTTTGTATTTTAGGAAATTTATTAAAAGCAAATATTTTACTAATTGGCTAAATGCCTAATTAATAATGATAAAGGGTTGTGACTGAGTCACAACATCCCTCCCCCCTTGGAAAAAGAAAGATTTTATTCCTTATGGGTACAAAAATTTTCGTCCAAAAGAATTATTGGAAGGTGATCAGTTGAATGAGCGAATTTTCGGTAATATTCTGGATCTTTTCTTTTTCATAAATAAAATTTTTTTCTTAGTCTATAAGAACGAATATAATTTACATTTTCGTTAAATATATGCTACAGTTCTTTGATACACATATTTGTTTTAATCTTATGTATTTTCCAATTGGGGAAATCGATTTCCACGAATATAGGTGTTATTTATAATGAAATTATTTGATTAATAAAAACTTTTGTGACTAATTAATTTTATGTAAGTATAATTTTTTTTTAAATAAAATATAAAAGAAAAATGTATGCTTTTGTTTAATTATTTTTTTTATCATCATATTTTTGTTATTAAAATGTTAATATTCTTATTAGGTGTTCAGGCTACCCGCTGAAAAGGGATACTGGTTAAGCGAAAATTAAAGATTTATTGCTGATAAAATAAGTTTTATTCATTGTAGTCTTTAACACTTGCGCTTTTTATATTTCACTTTAAATTCACTTCAAATTCTTAATTTAGCACTTAACTAACTTATTTCTACACTTATAATTAATTGCTGAAAGAATTTGAACTGTTTATTAGCTGATCTATTTAAATAGTTATCTTAAAATAATATTATATATTTTTATATTTTTACAAATAGATAAAATATTCGAACAGGCAGGCTCTGAATATTTTTTAAGTATATTTTTAATTGTACTTAATTAAGTATATTTTTAATTGTATTAATTCCTTTATAAGGCTTGATGCTGTTGTGGTATACTATATAAGCATATTATATAATTCTATGTTTTTACATTTCCTCTTTTTTGTCAATTTCAGTGCAACTGTGCTTCCCTGTGTCACCCACTCAATTTCCTCCTTTGGATCTTGATATTGTTTTCTTTTTTGAAATATTGCATTTAGATTATTCTTATTTGAAATTGAGCGTTAATAAAGTGACCTTTTAAAATTATCTATTTCGTATAGAATTTTAAATCGTTGTTTTAAACTCGTTTGTCTTTATTGGAGTTGACTTGTTTTACATCATACGGACCGGACCATTCAGGTGAAAATTTGTTTTCCCAATTTCTATTTTTGAGCATGACTTGATCTCCTACTCTGAAAGTTTTCTCCTGCGGAGTTTTGTCATAGTATGTTTTCGACCTTTCTTTATTTTCCATTGATATATTTTTTGGCTATTTGGAAACTATGCTGGAGACGCGCTTTCAACTCGTTCGCATAATTGTTGTATTGTAGACGAACATGGCGTAGAGAATCCATGTCTCCCAAGCTTGTGGATCTTTTGAAACGTAAGACCGAAGGTATTCCGCCAATGTTCGGTGGCTTATTTCCAGCGTTTCATTTGTTTACGGATGGTATGGAGTACTTTTGAGCTTTTTAGTCTTTAGCAGTTTAGACACTTCAGCAAACATTCCGCCAATGATGTTAGAACCTTGGTCTGTTAGAATGCTTTCTGGGATACTGTGTCTACAGTGAGAAATAGGGAGAGGTCCTACTATATCTAGGTATACCCTCTCGAATGGTTTAGAGCTAATGGTCGAAATTTTCATGGGGACTTTTGGATATTTAGAAGATTTGTTCAGTTGGCATGATGTACATTTTTAAACTAAATTGACAACTGACAAATGATGTTAGAACCTTGGTCTGTTAGAATGCTTTCTGGGATACCGTGTCTACATACGATCAAAGTTGTGAAGGCTTCTGCTAAGGTTTTGCGGTTGGAATCGCTTCGGAATATTTAGAGAGATCGTCCTGAAAAGTGAGTAAATATTTGTTACCGTAGTGAGAAATAGTGAGAGGTCCTACTATATCTAGGTATACCCTCTCGAATGGTTTACAGCTAATGGTCGAAATTTTCATGGGGACTTTTGGATATTTAGAAGATTTGTTCAGTTGGCATGATGTACATTTTTAAACTAAATTGACAACGTCTTCTGACATTCCCTGCCAATCTTCTTGTTTGGCAAGATATTCAATAGAATCCAAATGGAGTGTTACATTTACTAGAGGATTTGTGAATGTATTCCTTAGAGCGTCTTTTAAAATAAGGAGGTTTTGTAAATTTAGATTAGGTAAAGAAATATGTATTTTCTTTAATTTTTGGGATTAGCCGTAACTGATGAGTAACAATTGATGAGGAATTATGTCTGAAAGTGTTAAGGCCGATTGAAAAATTTATGTGTCCGAAAATTTTATTTTGGAATCTAGAATCTGTTCGAGCTCAGTTTGTATTGGGAGAATGAAAAATTTATGTGTAACGTTTTTTGTTATTTAGTTTAGTTTAGTTTAGTTTAGTTATTCTTACTGAACTATTTTGTGAGTGTGGTGCACTTGTGGATTCGGAATTGTTAAGGTTAAGTTGGGCTCTGGCTTGATTTCGCGTAATTACATTTACGTCATTGATAGAAATGTGCTTATTACTGTTATTGTCATGAAATGCTCGTCAAAGAGCGTCTGCATTTGTATTTAGTTTACCCGATTTGTGAATAATTTTGTAATCATATTTCTCAAGACGTATCCTCCATCTCATTAGTTTTGAGGAGTGATCTTTCAGATTCATAAGCCAAACTAATGGTTTATGGTCTGTAATGATGGTAAATTTTCATATTGCCAAGAGTTCTTTTTCTATTGTTGAATAACGCGTTTCTGCGTTATTCAGAACTCTACTGGAGTAAGCAATTGTATAATCATCGCATCGGCCGTTATAAAAAATTCTTTATTCATGTCTGGATAGGCGAGAATAGGTGCTGTAATTAGTTTGTTTCTAAACTCGCAGAATGCTTCTTCGCAAACTGCGTCAAATTTGAAGGGAGTGTCTTTTTTTAATAAATTTGTCAAAGGCTTCACGAATTTGGAAAAGTTTGGAATAAATCGACGATAATAGCCGAAAAAGCCTAGGAAAGCTTTTATGTCCTTTGCTTTCTTAGGACGGGGATAATTTTTAACTGAACTTAATTTACTTGGGTCAGGTTTGACGCCATTTTCAGTTATTATATGTCCTAGATACATTATTTCCTTTCTTAGGAAATGGCACTTTTCGGCTTGAAGTTTTAGGTTAGAATCACGAAGACGGGTAAATACGGCTATTAGCCTGGCATTATGGTCTCTTAGATTGTATCCATGGACCACAATATCGTCCATGTATACGAAACAGTAAATGCCTTGGATTCCGGAAAGGACGTTGTTCATGGCACGTTGGAAGGTTGCAGGGGCGCCTTTCAAGGCGATATTAGGCAGTGGCTAGGCGTCACCAATGGTGATGTCGTTCAGGTGACGGAAGTCAACAACTACTCGCCATCTTTTGTTTCCGTTCTCATCTGGTTTCTTGGGAACCAGAAGGAGGGGTGAATTCTATTTGAAGGTCTAATTATATCAGACTTGAGCATTTCTTAAATTTGCAGGTTTATTTCACTTCGGCTTGCCTCAGCAAGTCTATACGGTTTTATATATATCGGTGGTTTTCCTTGTATCGTCTCGATTTTGTGGTTCAAAGCATCTGCATGTGTTAGAAAATCTCTTCAAGGAAGAAGAGATCGTTGAATTCCTTACAGATTTTTCGTATGCTCTCTGCTTCTTCCGAATTACAGTAATCCAATTTTATAAGGTTTTGCAGTTTATTTATTCTGCCCCTAATTGGGTCTCTGTCTGGATTTATAGAGATCACTTCAAAATCGCTTGGGCTATGGAACTCTGGATTCGCTTCGTGAATTTCCATTTTAGCGTCTTCCTCATTTGTATTGAGGATTAAGACTTTTGCTAATCCATTGGCCGGGTTGACGATGGTGTTACCTAAAAACAAACCTGGTGTTACTTCCTTTTTGAAGCAAACCGCATCACTAGTTAAAGAAGTTTGAATTTAAATTATAGATTCAGATCGAGCCGGAACAGTGATAATTGTATTATACAATTGATCCGATTTTTTTGGATTTTTAAAGGACCAGAGAATTGATTCCGTTTTATGCCGAGTTTCAATTTTATTCATTTTTAAATGTGGCTTTTCTGATCTTTTGTTGGACCTGGGTTCTTCTTTTATGTTGATTTCGACTTGCGAAGTTTTGGACAGTTTATTTTTATTGGAATGTACATTTGGAGACAATGTTATCTCTGTATATAAAAGGCTTTTTGAATTAGACCTCTTCTCTGGGTCTGTATTTCTAGATAGACGTGTGGATAATCTGAGCGATATTGCTCAATGGGATAAGACGAATGGCATTCACTCACCTCTAGAGAAATGTATTTATTTCTATATAGTACAGGAAATAAACGAATTACACTTCGAAAAATTACCTACAGGAATTTGACTTGATAAATCGTTAGGGGGGCATAAAAAAAGCTTAACTCTAGATTTCCGAATTTCCCCCCCCCCCCCTGTTTTTGAGAAAATCCAAAAAAACTTTGGATGCGTTTTTCTCGGAATCTATGGGTTTTAGAGAAAAGTTTATTTAACAAAAAATGTTCAGGACATTGTTAACTACATTTTTTGTCATTGAAGCCAAGTCGTACGACTAACATTACAAAAGATAGGTGGCGCTAAAGTATCAAAAAAGTGGTTTTTTGGCATTTTCGTTAAGAAAAAATAATTTTTTCATAATAATGTAAATAGGAAAGTTGTTCGTCACAAAAATACCTACATTTTTTATTTAAACAATTTTTTTGTAAAACTTACCGTTCTCGAGCTGGAGCTTGCCAAAGTGTGAAAATTGTACTTTATGGCCGCGCTGAGTCGCGTATTCCATAATTTTGATTTTATTTTTATATTTTAGGATTAATAGACCATATTATTTATTTGATTTTTTCATTTTCAAGTATAATTCTGATAAACAAAATTATCAAAATTATGGAATACGCGACTCAGCGCGGCCATAAAGTACAATTTTCACACTTTGGCAAGCTCCAGCTCGAGAACGGTAAGTTTTACAAAAAAATTGTTTAAATAAAAAATGTAGGTATTTTTGTGACGAACAACTTTCCCATTTACATTATTATGAAAAAATTATTTTTTCTTAACGAAAATGCCAAAAAACCACTTTTTTGATACTTTAGCGCCACCTATCTTTTGTAATGTTAGTCGTACGACTTGGCTTCAATGACAAAAAATGTAGTTAACAATGTCCTGAACATTTTTTGTTAAATAAACTTTTCTCTAAAACCCATAGATTCCGAGAAAAACGCATCCAAAGTTTTTTTGGATTTTCTCAAAAACAGGGGGGGGGAAATTCGGAAATCTAGAGTTAAGCTTTTTTTATGCCCCCCTAACGATTTATCAAGTCAAATTCCTGTAGGTAATTTTTCGAAGGAACCCTATTTTTTCGTGCTTCGTTTCCTGTACTAATAGTCGATACAGGCATTGTATGGAGATAGAAAGTCATGGCCAAGTAGGCCATCATACGATAGTACAGAATTGTCAACCACTATTTGGAATGGGTGTTCTATAAGAGAATTAACGCTTGATGGATTTGACATTTTAACTAATATGAGTCTATCTGTACAAGTGGACTCAGTAAATAACGTACTAATGTTACAGATAGCGTCCTTGTAATAAGGGCTAGTTTGGCGCTTTAATATTTCTATTGACTGAATTTTTGTCATTTTGAGATAATGTAGGTGTTATTGGAGGGCTTTTCCCTCGAGTTATATTTCATGTCTTATTAAAATTCGGATTTTCATTTTCTCGTCCTCTATTTGGGACTTGGTGGAAAATTATATATTTAGGGAAGGATTGGCTTTTGTTGTGAGCTTGTGTGGGAGCTCTTGTATTTGGGACAGTTGGATTTGGTGTTTCTTTGGGGAAACTTCCATGATCTGCCGCCCTTGTGCGGCATTCTTCTAGAGTGCGTCCAAGTTTGTGACAGTATCTGCAAGTAGGGGTACTGCTGAGATTTGGTGGATTTTATCTCGGATAACCTGCAATTGGTTCGTTTTGGTAGCTATACTTTTGGACTGTGTTATGCCTTCGATTTTGTGGACAGTTGTGTGCCAAATTTCCTTGCTTGTTGCATTTATAGCAATGGAAGTTTTGTGGCAATGTGGCAATAACATACCCAGTTATCGATTGTATTGTTTTTTCGGGGTGTAGCTTTGCGAGTGTTTGAAGTTGGATGTTTAGTAAGCCACCCTCAAAAGCTGTGACCGCCTGAGTTTCATTGACTTTAATTAGAGAGCGGGGAAGCAATTTGTCTTTTGTATATGAATATGTCGCTTCATTAAGTTCCGCTAAAGTTTTGTTTAGACGTAATGCGAAATATTTAACCGATTCTGCTGTACTTTGTCTGGAGTTATTTAATTTGGATTGCAGAATGGATTTTGATAATTTGCTGACTTTAAATCGGGCCAGTTTGAAAGATGATTGTATTTTAGGACGTCGTATGCGTTTCCGGATAGTTTATTTTTTATCAGGTTGAAGAATTGTTCCTTATCCAAGTTAGATGTGATGTTTTCATAAGCATTATCTGCACATGATATAAACTTATGGAGAGCATTAGCATTAAAATTGAGGATGAGTGTATTTGCTTCCGAAAAAATATTTTTTCTGTTTGGATGAATACTTCGCTACTGAAGTATTCATTCTTTAAGGGTAAGCGCGCACTAGTGATTTTTTGTCGCGCGACCAAAAAGTCGTAGTCGCAAGTGCGCGTATAGACCTGGAATTTGGTGCGCGCACTTGCGATTTTCTCAGCGGCAGTAGTAAGATGGATTTCGAAGAGATGGTTGCTGTAACTGCTCTTGCCCTTCGGTATCGAAAGAGGAAAAAAAAAAGAAACAAGAAATTGGGTGCACCCAATTGTGAGTAGAAGATTGTTGAAAGGACAGTTTCACACACTACATCACGAGCTCATCGAATATCCTAAAAAATTCTTCAAATATTATCGTATGAGTTTCAATAGTTTTAATGAATTACTTCGACTAGTGGGACCTCACATAATTTACCAAGATACAAGATGGAGGAAGGCTGTATCACCAGAAGAGCGCTTGGCAGTGACTTTAAGGTAAGAACATATTCAGGCATGATTTATTTTATTACTATATATTTACTTCGCAAACAACATTAGAATACAATGAACTTTCTAAGGGTTTATTTCGACACTTTTTACCGACGAGACACATCATATACTTCACTACATTCCGTAGATTCCCCAGGCGATGTTGCACTGGAATACTGCGATGGGGATGGTGATGCAACTGATAATTGCGGTGGATAACGCGTGGGATCAAGATTTATGGAATCTGCTGCATGGGGTCCAGTAGAAGGGAAAGACTGTTGTTGTGATTGTTGAGACCATTGGGAAGCCCTTTGCGACGCTGGAGAGAACTGGCCCGGAATATTGTAGCCAACGAATGGCGATTGAAATTGACCTCCGATAGACATACTTGTGGGTTGCGTAGTACTAGGATTGTAATTTGTGGTACACTTCATCGCATTCAATATTTCCACCTTTGCAAAATGTTTTTGGTCATCGTTGAGTTTTTTGAGCATAGGAACTAACATTAGAGCAAAATTCTTATCCTCGTCTGGTTGTTCCTGGCTTTTAGACTGCAATATATTCAGTAGCGATTGTTCATAGGACGACGCTTCTGTTTGTTTCTTTTTGGCACGTTTTACGAGTGGGGGTGATCGTGCCTGCTGTGGAATATCATCATTAACATCGGCATTGTCACTCTCAGTTGCTATGTTACTGATGGTTGGCCGTTCTTCCATACATGGTGTTAAAAACAGCAGAGAATCAAAATAAATGTACTTTCGTCTTTTCTTGGCTCCTTGACCAGACTCTGATTTCTTTTGTTTGGCTAGTTCTCTTGCGAAACAATCCTTTAAATTCTTCCATTTCTTCTGGACGTCTCTTCCTGCAAAAAATTTGTATATTAGGAATTGTTATGAGATGCATAACTAATTGAAGTCACTTATTTTCAGATATCTCGCCACGGGTAACAGTTTGTTGGGAGCAACTACAATTCGAGAAATTGTCAGAGATACAAGCGAAAAAATATGGACTTATTTGCAACCTTTGGAGTTACGCGAAATGAACCAGGCAGACTGGAAAAATATCGCAAAACAGTTTTACGAACGAACAAATTTCCCTAACTGTGTAGGGGCTGTTGACGGCAAACATATAAGGTTAACGAAAACTTCCACTTGATGGCGATGGAGAGGCTATGCCTTTTGTCCTTGTTGGAGATGAAGCCTTCGCATTGTCAAAACAAGTTTTGCGGCCTTATCCTAGACGAAACCTAACCGTTAAACAAAAGGTGTACAATTATAGATCAACCCGCGCCCGTCGCATGGTGGAATGCACATTTGGAATCCTAGCCAATAAATGGAGAATCTTTCACCGACCAATACACGTGGACATTAATTTGGTTGACAATATTATCAAATCCTGTTGTGTGCTGAACAATTTCGTACGAAGACAAGATGGTACACGCATTGAAGGCGAATCCTATGAATGTCCTTTTAGAAGCGTAGATCCAGTTGGAACCCGCGGTAGTACCTCTGGCATTGCCATGCGCGAATATTTTGCAAATTATTTTACATCGCCGCAAGGTTCAATACCGTGGCAGTACAATAAGGTGTAGCCTACACTTAATAAACTTAATATTGATAATTTCTTACCTTTTTGTTGTTTTTCTCCTGACGATAACTTATCCCAATTTGGAATTACAATCGCACAAACTTCACCCCACAGTTTTTCTTTAACATTGCGATCGCTATACTCCTTTAATTTTTTATTGTAAAGTGCGGGTCGGTTCTCCACCGCCAATATTAAATGTTCACTGTCGATAACACTAGCCACCAGGTCTTCCCGCAAATCGTCTTCTACATCCGACATTATGCAATGAACTGCCAACGCCGGTACTCAAGAGGCGATTAAAAAATTGCAAGTGCGTGCAGGTCTATGCTTGTACGGTAAATTCATTGAAACCGGCGACAGTCGCGTCGCCAAACAAATGGGTCAAGTTGCATCTTTTTAATCGCCACGATTTTCCAATCGCAAGTGCGCTCATCTTCGTTTACAAATGAATGTTTCATTTTGGCGACTAAACAATCGCGCGACAAAAAATCGCTAGTGCGCGCCTACACTTAGTCTTGTTCTGTGGCATTTATCACGATTTCTTCCTGAAGAGCTTCGAAGTATTCACAGTATTTATTAAGGGTCTTAATCTTAGATTCCAGGAAAGCTTGGTTTAGTAGAGTTTCTTTATCAATCGAAGATGTTATTTTTGTAATAATATTTTTCCGATCGTTTTGTAGTTTAAATTTTACTGAGTTATTAACGTCAGTAATTGGGGTGTTTTGTATTGGATTTTGTGCCGTTTCTTTTTGGTCAGTGACTGTGAGGTTATATGGACTAGAGGATTTTTTGGTTGGCGAATTGAGTTTTTCGCTTGGAGCGCGTTTCGTGATCTTGTACCAATCCTCTGATTTTTCGGCGCAGGATTCGGTGAAGTAGTCGTGGGCTATATCATGACTTTGTGTTCTCTGATTTTGACATCGACCTTTTCAAAGTCGGTCCAGATGTTATCTAATGTTTTAATTTATTCGACAGGTATGTAGGAGTTTTATTTTGTTTGGAGGCTTTGTGATAAAGTGCTAATATATTTCTAAAATCGTCGACGCGAGTTAATTGGGACGCACAAAGGTCGTCGAAAGGTTTTTGTTCGTCGATCATTTTCATTGATATATTTCTTTGTTTCGACTATTTGAAGTTTTTTTTTGTGTGTGTGTGTGGTCAAAATACTCGAAAAAGGGAGGTTAAAGAGAAGATGGGTGTATAAATTTATAACACTTATAATGAGCACAATATTTGTATTGAGAAGGACGAACAAGGAAAGTAAATATTTATTTGATTGTTTGCTTATAATGAAAATTTTTCTAATTTATGTCGCACCCTATATTTTATTTTGAACCTGTCACTTTATTAAAAACAAAAGAGAATTATCACTACTTCTCTGAACAGCAAGCTCACGAAGTTTTACCGCAGAGGTAGCTTCACGGAAGAGTTTAAGTACTTTTATTTATGTTGTGGTGCAAATAAAAAAAAAAATATTAAAAAAAACGAATAAAAGGGACTAAAAAAGGGGTAGCACAATGGAAAGAACTTTTAGCACTTTTAATATTATTGAATTATTGAAACACTTAACATAACCTTTTAGAATCAGAAGAAAATTTGGAAGGCACTTTATATTGTGATATAAAATTTTTCTGTTATATATAAATATGTATATATAGTGTATGAAATGTTATATAAAGTATACTAATTTTTTGTTTGGAATAGATAATAAAGGAATCTACCTTGTTATATATATATATATATATATATATATGTATATATATATATATATATATATATGTATATATATATATATATATATATATATATATATTTTGTCCTGTTCACTGCGTCGGTCGTCCTGGCCGACGTCTTCTTGAAGGTTGGAGATGCCTTGATGATTTTAATGGCACGTCGAACGTCCAGGCTGAAGATTTCTTCAAGCTTATTGGGTTGATGTTTTGGTGATCAGATGGTACGTCGGGCGTCCTTGCCGACGATTTCTTGGAGTCTTCCTTCAGGGTTCGTCTTGTTTGTGGGAGGGATGAAGCCTCGCGTAGTCCAACGGTGTGAGACTCTTGCCTCGTTAAGCTTTTGTTTCTTTTACTTCGCCAAAATTTTACCAGCACAGGAAGTCCACTTTGCTATTTTAAAGGCACTGATTTTTATATTGCCACCAAATTCTTGTATTATAAGTTTTTTCACAATCTTTGATTATACTTATTTCACAATGGATTTGACAGTTTTTTTTTGCACTGGGTTTTATCACTTTTTTTACAAATTGTTGTATCTTTATTTATTTACGAACCGCTGCTGCTGTATTTTATTCTTCTTTTTTTTATTCTTTTTAATTGTTTTTGCTCTCACCAAAATATTTATAGTAGTAAGAAGTTTACTTTTTCACAACACAATGAATTTATGTTATTTTCTACACATTAAATTTGACAATTTTTCTTGCACTGATTCTTGTCACGGTTTTTCTGCTACCACCAAATTGTTGTAGGGTATTCCGCCGTGCTCTAGGAGAGCGGGATACAACTTCTCAAAAAACTACTTAGGGAGAAACGAACAGGTTAAATAGAAAACTTGGCACTTCTTCATAAAAAGGTTTATTCACTTCGTACATCTAGGGTACAGTTTTACATTCACTTTTTAAATTAAATTAAAGAAAGAATTAACATATCTAAAGTGCGATTTTTTATATTCACTTTCCAAATCACAAGAGAACTCACACATCTTAAGTGTGGGTTTTACATTCACTTTTAAGATTAAAATACAAAAAAAGGAATTGACGCATCTTAAGTGCGGTTTTTACATTCACTTTTTTTTAATTAAAGAAGATTACTTAATTAGCCTATATTCGCGAGAACTTATTACTTTTTTAATTCTAAAAAAAATCACTCACTCTCCAACATCATTAGTTTTTAGCGAACCCCAAAAACAACGCTACGATAACAAAAACTCCACTGATTCCACATCAACACCTGATAAACTTCTAATAATATGTACGGTTTTTGTACGTGGGAATATTTACATACAGCGGAAAAATGGGGATTAGGTAAACAGTTGGCGATATATGATCGTCAACGATTTTATGGGAAAGGAATGTAGATGGTGGGTATTATAAATTGTTGTTTTTTATTTTTTGGATGGTTATAATTAATGATTGGGCTAAATTATTAATTGGCTAAATGCCTTATTAATAATGACAAAGGATTGTGACTGGGTCACAACAGGGGTGGGGGAAGGGGAAATCTAAATTTTTAACGCGAGGGCTGTTTTAGATTATTCCGAATGCATAGAATATCTATTTGTATTCTGACAAAAAATTTGGGCTTATGGTGAGCGTTGGAGGATGGGCGGCGCCTAACTTTTTAAGGTATAGACCGATTTCGATTCGGTTGTGCAGAATACGTTTACTAATTGGCAAATGATAACAATTTGGTACCTAGAGTGACTACGATGATTCTCTGAGGGAACTAAAGGGTGACAGTGACTAATTTCGTAACAAATTGCCGGATCTTCATAATTAGGTTAGTGCAATACATCTGCAACTTTTGAAATTGCTTTGTTTGTACGAGCAGCATTCTTCGAGTCGTATATATGAAGATACTAAAAAGCAAAAAATAAAATAGTTTTTAATATAAAATGTGGGCCGACTTCACAAAAAGCGCTAAAAAGCATTTAATAGTTTTTAATTTTATATCTATTACAACATTTTGAAGTCGGTAAAAATTAAGCAAACAAAACAACTACCTGAACACTTCAGTTCACGGGATCATAAGGAAGGACGATTAAATACTTTTGTTGTAGTTGTTTGGTTTGTTTACTTTGCACCGACTTCAAAATGTCGTAATAAATATAAAATGAAAAATTATTTTATGCTTTTTAGCGCTTTTTGTGAAGTCGGTTAAAATTTTTCTTTTTAAACACAATTTTATTATGATCGATGTTAAATAAGCTAAAGAACATTTTTTTCGCTGCAAGATATTCATGATTAAATCACGGTTGCTTAAATAACGTGTTCTACCATAACTAAAGGAAAGCTAACCATTTTTTGAATTAAATTTTTCGTTATTGGAAACGCCGACCGTGTTGAGAAATGTTCATATTTCTTATGTCGCTCGAGTTTTTTATGGTTTTTTTAATTTTTTTATCACATTTAATATTTTAGAAAATATGAGACTGACGAAAAAGCTGCAGTTTTTTTGTTATCTATTTTTCAATACCTACTAACCCTGATAATATCGAAATCTACAAGATCACGGGGGTATATTTTAATTTTTTTTAGGTATGCCTTTATGGAATAGTGTTAAAATGTTTAAATGTTTACTACCAGAACATACGTGGAATGAGTTCCAAAGTACGTGAAATTTATCTTGGCATTATTGAGGGTGATTATGATGTTGTAATCCGTACGGACACTTGGCTTACATCTAGTATATTGTCGTCGGAGTTCTTTTATGAAAGAATGTATTGTATTTTTCGTACGCATCGTTATCATGCATCTACTGGGTCGTCTTGGGATGGTGGAGTTTTAATCGCTGTTAAATCAACATTTTCCTCTAAGCATCTTGGAGTGCCTTGTGATGATTGTGTAGGAAATAATGCACTCCTTTCTCTTTTTATTTGATTGTTGATAAACCTATTTTCCACTTATAGCTCGTTTTTTACATTGGTGCCGAAACCCGGGAAGGTTGTACAGTAAGAATATCTTGGAAATTATCGCTTCGCAAAACACGTGGTGACTAATGGTTGGAACGCGCTTAGTTATTATATATTTATAATGGATATAGCTAATCCCGCAGTATATAGAAAGGAGTTAGTTTCGTTCATAGAACGATTAAAAACCGCACATGAACGCTAATTTAGAGGTTCGTCCTAACATAAAGTCGGAGGAATGTTTAAATGAGTCCGAAGCAGTAGCGGTGTATAACGATAAAGCCGTGGATACTCTGGCCCGTTTAAAGCATCGCTTGACAAAGCTACGACAGCAAAATTCTCAAACCGCTGGGCGCAACGTCGTCCACGAGAGCATACCCAATCCTGTAAGTGCCGTAAAGTTACCCAAATTGCAGCTACGCAAGTTTGGCGATGATGCTAAGGATTGGCTTCCATTTTGGGAGCAGTACACGAAAATAAATCTCTCAGTGGCACCGAGAAGTTCCATCATTTACAATCAGCCTTAGTTGGATCAGCAGCGGAAACCATAGCATCCCATCGGAAAATTCTTATGACGGTGCCATTGGATTACTGCAAGAACAGTTTGGGAATACAGAGAGAATTGTGGACACACACATGCAAACTCTTATGTCTCTCTCACCGATTTCATCTAAGTCAGATGTTAAAAGCCTACGAAATTTGTATACTACAGTCTCAACATGTATTCGTTCACTCACGGCTCTTGGGGTTTCATCGAACAGTTACTCCATCATGCTTAAATCTGTATTGTTAAGATGTCTCCCGAATGATTTACGTGTTGATTTTCACCGATTGCATCAGAGTTCAGCAAGAGAAACGGACGGAGAAACAGTGAATGAAAACGATGCACAAACGGAAACGGATAGGGGAAGTGACTGTTCTGTAGTTCTGCAAGGTGGCAAGCACACAGAAAAATTCTCTTAAATTTTATAAAAGTAGAAGCTGAATCACTGGAGAAGTCGGCAGCAGAAAAGATTTCTTTTTTACAGACAAATAAGAAGCCATATGGCACAGCAGCTGGATTGTTTGCATCGAGTAAGTGTGAGGTATGTTTATTTTGTAAATCCTGCAAAGCATACAGCTAAAGATTCTGATGGCCCCTGTACTTTAGAGCAGAAAAAAGAGAAACTTAAGCTAGAAGGCAGATGCTTTCGCTGCTCAAATCTAGGGCATTCTTCAAAACAGTGCCGTAACCGCAATTTGGTATGTGTAAAGTGTAAAGGCCGTCATGCGAATTCAATGTGTGATCCTCTTTATCGCAGCAAAGCAAATACCACTATTTCTCCATCGACGAAAGGTCTTGGTAACCACAGCTCTGCAGATACAGTAGGTCTGTTCACGTACTTCTGCAGCTGAAAATTCTTGCATTTTCCTTCTTTATGTAGTGGGGGTGCAGTTTTCAAAAGTACGAAAGCAGTTTTCTGAAATTTCCTGAAAAAGTAGAAGAAAAGTTCTGTTTAATCTCCACTCGGTTCCTTTACCGAGCTGTGAAAGTTCGTGGTAGCCAAAGTACAAAACCTTGACTTTGATAATATGATGCTTAGGTACAATAACTATGCATCCGAAAATATCACTTGATAAAAGTAAAAACAACTTGATTTGCGTAAATACCCCGTCCGACTGACTGAGGAGCAACTTTTATTGACATATTTATATTTTATCTAGTCACATATAGAGGGTTACAATTTTAGCAGAGTTCAGCAAAGTAATTACAAATTCGTCAAAATTCGCACAAAATTCTTATCGCAGGTTGTCTGAAAGCACAAAACTCTCACGTACGTCAGCGATCGTATTATCTTAGGAAAATTCTTCCCACGGCAAATGCCAAGGGATCATGTAGCAAAGCTTCTGACTGAGAATTTTGTGCTTGCAACTTGATCTTTTTACCTTGACAATTTTGTGGAAATTTCTTTATAATTAATGTTATGAGAATAAGATTTCACAAAATTGAAGGTTATAAGTTTAAGGAATTTAATTTATGAAATTGGACAAGTGCCAAAAGTGACAAGTGAATAACCTCAAAAATACACAACTCAGCTATTTGACATCAGCTGGTGACAGTAAGGAAAAGTAAGGCAGTTTAAAGCTACTGTAAATTCCTGAACTTTCTTGTAGGTGGGGAAGCGGTGACGTCAGCAAAAATCTGCTGTCAAACTGAGTACGAAAACGACTTTCTGCAGTTTCCTGCGCAGGAATTATAATTCCTGCAGGTACGTGAACAGACCTAGTAACGCAGAAGGCATTTAATTTATATGCTACTAACACTACTCGATGTTTGACATCTGTTTATTTACAAACTGCGAATGCAGTTGTTTTGAACCCAGATCAAAAGAGAAGCGTATATATTCGTTTAATTTTAGATGGTGGAAGCCAACTATCCTTTATCAAGGAGGAAATCTCACGGAAATTAAATTTACCCATTGTTGGAAAGGATAAGCTAAGTGTAATACCCTTTTGCAGTGCTCAACATAAACCTGCGCGTCTGTGCAATCGCACGTGCGTATGACAATAAAAGGATAAGTTTCGAAGCTTTGGAGGTTCCGGATATTTGTTTAGATGTGCTAAGTATTCCAAATGCTAAGGATTTCTCTCTGTGCAAGTTTGAACTGGCCGATGCCCGTCCCTTTGGCTATTACCTGGAATCAGGTATTAGTATCTTGATAGGATCAGATAAGTATTGGCAATACGCAACAGGAAACTATGAACGAATTTCTGATAGTTTGACAGCTATTGAAACATTTTTAGGTTGGACACTTCAGGAGCCCGCATCCAAAAGCTGCTCGCAATCGGGTATCTGTTGCCAGCACTCTTCACGCAGTTTTTTCAAGCGAAATAGATTTTAGACAGTTCTGGGATTTAGAGGCTATTGGCATACGGAACGATCAAGAGGATAAATTTACAGAGAAGTTTGCATCGAATTGCATTATTAAAAAAGGACATCGCTACGAGGCAGCTCTACCTTGCAAAAATATCGCGCATTCGGCGGGCGCTTTATCGTTAAATGATCATCTGGAAACAGGCTCAAACCTTCTTCCCGATTTATTGAAAATTTTGTTGAATTTTTGACTTGGTAGTGTGGGCATGGTAGCGGATATAGAAAGAGCGTTTTCGCAGATTTTTTTAAGAGAAGAAGATCGCGATGCCCACAGGTTCTACTGGTTTTCTGAAGATATCACTTCTACCTCCAGCCCATTTCTTTTGGGAGGTGCTATACAAAAGCTTTTACTAGCCGAAAGGGACAAATATCCACGAAAATGGAATTGCAGTCATGAGGAATTACGAAGCACATTTACCGCGAATGATATTCTATATATGCAGAAGGTCCTAGGACTGTGTTGGTATGTATGCCGTGATGAATTAACTGTAGATATTCATCAGGTGGAGAATATTTCGGATATTAATAAGTTAAAGGTTATTTCCATACCGAGGTGTGTGATTAGTGACTCTGAAGCTTCTGATTATCAGCTCCACATTTTTGCTGATGCAATTCCACAAGCTTATGGAGCAGTTGCTTACTTGCGTACCGTGGATAAACACAACATGGTAAATGTCACATTTTTATGTGCGAAGAATAGAGTAGCCCCTATTAAGGAAAGTGGTGTAAAGGAGTTAACATTGCCAAAGTTGGAGTTAACGGCAACAGTAATTGCAGCAAGATTATGCCAGTATTTGAAGCAAAATTCAAAATTAACTTTTAAAAATATATTTCTTTGGACTGATTCCAGGATAGTTCTGTTTTGGCTCGCAGGTAGTACGAGAAGGTGGAAACCATACGTTTCGAATAGAGTTAAGGAAGTCCTTGAACTTACCCAGATTCAAGATTGGCGGCATTGCCCTGGAACGCAAAATCCGGCTGATCTACTTACTTGAGGTGTTACTGGAAGTGCACTATTGGATTCCTCTCTATGGATGCATGGACCAGATTGGTTAAAGAATTAAGTGAATGACTGGCCTCCTGTACATGCGGACCTAACAATACCTGTTGCAGTTATGTCGCTCTTAACCGAAGTGGTGGAATCAAAATTAAATTATAAGGAACCGTTGCTGCCTGTTGAAAAATTTAGTTCATGGAGGAGACTTTTACGAATAACCGCGCTTGAATTGCGTTTCATTAATTTAATCAAAGGAATTCGCATTTCAAAAAATCGATTTGTAACGGCGGAAGAAATTCATGAGGCTGAGGACTATTGGATTAAACAAGTTCAGGAAAGCGAATACTGGGATGAAATTCTAAATCTGTGCAAAAATAATTCCGTTCAGAAATCCTCCAACATTCTCACATTGAATCCACTTCTCGATCGAAAGGAGGTTTTACGCGTTGGTGGACGTTTACAATGCTCATCTGAAAATGAAAATTTCAAGCAACCTATTATCTTACCCAGAAGAAATGTAGTAACCAGGTTGATAGTCGAAGACATACATCAGCGGAGTCTTCATGCCGGTGTAAATGCTGTACTTGCTCGGCTACGGGAAAATTTTTGGATTTGTCAAGCCCGTCCTTTAATAAAGACCATTTCGAAGGAATGCCGTGTATGTTGAAGACTGCTTTCGAAGCCATTCTCTCAACCATTCGCCCCGATTCCCCGAGAAAAGATTATGATTTCTCAGCCATTTGACATAACCGGATTAGACTTTGCCGGCCCCGTGTACCTGAAGTTCAACCAAAAATATATATTTTTCTTTGCACGTGCGGAATAGTTCGGGCAGCTCATCTGGAGTTAGTTACGGATTTGTCCACTGAAAGCTGTTTGATGGCGCTAAGACGTTTCAATGCTCGAAGAGGAAAGCCAAGCATAATCTATTCCGACAATGCAAAAACATTCAAACCAGCATCAAAGGAATTAGCTGTACTGGAATCTTTCTTACAGGGTGAACAATTAAATGGATTTCTTAGTAATGAAAAAATTCAATGGAAATTCATCGTTGAAAGAGCTCCTTGGTGGAGAGGCTTCTGGGAGCTTTTGGTCAGGAGTGTGAAAAATATTTTAAAGGCAACCATCGGTAGAGCTGTGTTAACGATCGTTGAACTGCAAACTTTATTAACAGAGGTTGAAAATGTAATAAATTCGCGCCTATTAACGTATATAGCTGATGAACCTCTGGATTTATCGCCCTTGACGCCAAATAACTTTTTATTGGGATCTTCGAATAATGTTGATCGTTATACGGAGAAGACAGAATTGACGGATGTTGAAATACGCCAGAAGTGGATGGCTCGCTTACGATCGCTAAATTTCTTTAACAAAAGATGGAGAGGAGAATATTTACATTAGTTAAGGGCAGTTCATCATAAAGGAAAGAATCTGTCATCGGAGTTCAAGCCAGCTTATGTGGTACTGGTGCAGGATCAATCATTGCCTAGGACCTTTTGGAAATTGTTCATAGTAGAAGAAGTATTTCCTGGAAGGGACGGAAAAGTGCGAGCCTGCCAGCTTAGACTCGCTAACGGAGGAAAATTTAGGCGACCAGTACAGCTGCTTTATCCACTTGAAATCACCTCATAAAACATTATCGCAGCGGGGAGGATGTAGAAAATAATACACTCATTTCTCTTTTAATTTGATTGTTGATAAACTTGAATTGTTTGTATTGCTACTTAATAATGTTAAGCAAATGTTAAACTGTAAATACTGAAATTGTTGTACACATACTAGTTATTCTCTTGGTTCTTGTATAAAATTTGGATAAGTCAGTCACCACGGAACTCTACAGCTGTGAATATCGTTTTCCTTTTTCTAAATAAGTGAAATAAATCTACTGTTATTTTTTAAGTGCAACTAAGGTATTTTATTGAACCTGTTTTCCATTTATAGCTCGTTTTTTACAGATCGATTTCGAAGATTGATCTGCGCATGCTAAACAACATTATTTTCAGTGTCAGCTATATACGGCCTAATAGTCCATTGATGCTTCATGAGAAGCATATTTCTAACATTAATGCCATTTCTACGGAAATGCTGGGCCAGGATTACTTGTCAGCTAGTCAGCTGTTCCTGGACCATAGAGCAATCCTTTCTCTTCCTTGTGAAACTAATTTTGACTATTATATACAAAGAACATTATTTTGTCCAAAAAGAACATATAAAATAATTTTTATACCTGCTGAGCAAACAATACGGCGCGCGTGCATCTGCATTTGACCCGAACGTAGGCACTATTTTCGACAAAGCACTAAATCGGCTGTAACTGTTACATTTTCCGAACTTCGTCAAATCGTTCTAGAGACTATAAGGATATAAAATATGCAAAAAAAGAAAAATTCATTTTTGAAATTGCTCGACTAGAACCTACCCTTAAGTTCTGATGTAAAATGTACTATAAATGAAGTATATTATCCACTTTTAGAACCTGATTTACATCATGTTCCAATTTGCACTGATATTAAACTATTTGCTGTTTTCAAATCTGATAGTCACGGAGTCTTTAATTCTTTATAAATGGTAATTATGAAGGCCTTAACAATAATCTTGGTTCTATTGATTGGCATACAGAATTTATTTATTCTGTGAACTTAAGTTTAATAATAATAATTTTGTTTTGTGTATAATGGCACTTTATTTGGCACAATAGTTATTAACAAAAAATCCTACAAAACTCTAGCTACCCTAAAAAATGTAGAATATTCAAAACAAAAAGACACAATAGTTAAAAATCAAAAAGAACATAAGAAATGACACGGTATGTTACTCTAAAAATGTTTCATAATTTTGAACCGATTAGAGTCCCGCGGGACCAGTCTACAGAGTCATTGACGTCTGCAAACTGCTCCCATCATCCTCCCATCTACGATTAAAACGTAAGACTTGTCCTTCCCGCAGCACTTGCAGCAATACCAAAGCAAAAAGAAGCTTCGTGGACAAGCTGCTGCAAGTCTGCGGCCTGTTATTCCCAGTAAAAGGCGAGGCTTTCGTTCCGCACCGACGATAAAGGTTGTCAGGTGTAGTTAAATGTGTCGGCCTTCGTTGCCATGAACTCTAGACATAATCTCCTCTTCAATCTGGCAACGAAGTGGTTCTTAAGTGCATATGTGTGAAACTGTAGGTTAGTGGGCATGCAGTACAGATGAATTGTCGATTAAGCAAGTGTTAGAATAAAGCTTATCAAGCAATACACCTGATCACATGTCCTTGGCCCCAGAAAAACGACGTTCATGTAATGCTAAACAAGATTATTAATGTCGCACAAGGTCGGGCATGTGAAGTATGTGTGGAACAGGGTTCCTTCACCACCACAAACCGTGCAGGCTCTTTGAATTCGTCGATCGATATGCGACAGCTGCTTTAGATGCACGAGGCTGTGATAAAGCAGTTTGAATGCCACATCTGAGTCTCTGTAATTGGACGGATAACTATAGATGATTCTGCAAATTATGCTCCCCATTACTCCCAAGTCTACACCAAGATGTGCGCGCCATCTATTAACCCCTAAGGTATCCGTAGGATTTACTCCTACGAAGAGCTCGCTCAGCATACGTGAAGTGAGTCAAGTGAATGTCGTGTGCGGCAGTCGATTAATTACGAAAGCGTTTATCTCCTCAGCGCTAGGTTCCCTAGTAGAGAGACGACTAAAACGCTCTCGTGCTGTATCCACCAATTCGTTTAAGTTGTGTTGGGGTGTATAAGTGTGTTCCCCGAAGCATCAATGATGTCTCCAAGAACTTTGAGTTTTCCTGTATCGGCCGTTAAACTTCGACCAGTACTGAACACAGAATCTACTAACTGAGGGTTCAACCTGATCGGAATTGCTGAGAATGCCCCGTACAGAAGTTCATTCCATCGCAAATGAAATGTTGGTGTTATTCTGCCCCAGTTTGTAATCGTGGAGATCAGATCCTGGGACCACTCATGCGGATATGGTGGACGGATCGAGAGCAGATAGTAGTGCTCCCCTGCGCCGCTACCCCCACTCCCTCCTCCTAATAGAACTTACCCACAGCTGCGAAATTAAGTTATCTCTTTGATCTATAAGACCCAAAGCACTCTCCGCTACTGATCGGCAGAGCATGCTTCCCCCCCAGAAGGCGTCAACGACCTTCGCCTGTAAAAGTTTCACGAAGGCTTCTTCGAAGCACACCGATTTTAACAGGTTCATCACGGACGAGGTAGTCAAATAATTGACAACGACTGAACGTTCTTTATGCGAAAGTGGCTGCAGTCTAGTCCGCCACGAATTCACAGCTCCAGAAAGTTTCTTCAGAGCCATGCGGCTATTAGATGTTTTACCATCGAGCCCCACATACACAGTTAATTATTTCAGGCAAGTATTTGTCCATTGAGACTCTGAACGATTCCGCCACCTCCCACACCACCCGACTTGGTTTTTGCTTAGGTTAACCCTATCGTCCGCTAATCGCTCATATTGTTCGAAAACCCTACGAGCGACTGGAAATGCACCATCTTTCGTTACAAATATAGACAGGTCGTCAGCATACTCTAGAATAAATGGCCTTATGGTAGTTTATGGTAAGTGAATTGAATATTGTCTCAACGATTGACGAAGATTTACTAACAGCGGATCCACTGAAAGGTCATAAAGCATTCCTGACAACAGGGATCCCTGCCTGATACCCCGACGATACGAAATATGAGACAATATATGCCCATTATGCTTTATGAGAATCACTGAATCTCTATACAGACAACTGGTGATCTCAATCCATTTGGACGGAAGCCCAAATATATCGAGCACTCTCAGTAGATACTCATGCGAGACGCTATCAAACACTTTTTCTTGATCCAAAGAGATCATGGCCATTTGCGAACCAGTTTTTTAATGGTAGGCGAAAATATACTTTGCTAAGGCGATGTTGTCGTAGATACTACGACCTGGAACGCAGTAGGACTGTGACGGGTGTATTACTGAGGCAACCACTGAGCGAAGTTGAGTTCCCACTGTTTTTCAAACTATTTTATAGTCGACATTACACAGAGTAACTGATCCCCAGTTTCCCATCCTCTGAAGAACCCCCTTCTTAGGTATTAGACGCAAGACGCATTTCCGCCAACTTGACGGAAATTCGGTATGTCCAACCACTGCAGAAGTAGAGACATCCAAAAGGTCCGGAATCAAAAGTTTCCTAAACCGAACAAAGAATTCTGGAGTTAGACCATCATAACCAGGAGAATTATGACATCGAAGATCCTTCGTTGAGGTTAGCATATCACCGAGAGTAAGCGTTCTGTCTAGGAATTCTCTACTTTCATAAGAGAAAGTAGGAACATGATGAAAGAATTCATCGTTGGACGAGAATGTTTGCAACGTCGATGCAGCATAAAGCCGTGTGTAGTAGTTGCGAATATAATTCGCAAGTTCCTCTCCGTATAGGATCTGGCCAAATTCGACAAGAATCGAGTCCACTTTACAAGAAGCGGTACGACGTCGAGTTGTCTGGAAGAAGTACTCGGTCGGAGACTCACCCTGTCGCAACCAGATCGACTGGTTTCGGAGCACAAACTCCAAGCTATGCTTGTAGTTTTGTGCTGACAGTCGTTCTTTAAGTCTCTCGTATTGTGCGAGTAACTCTGTTTGCGCGGGCAGATGCGTACCAATCCGGGTGACTTCGGCCGTCCAACTCGATGTATAATATCTGCTCCGATTGAATCTCGTCTCGATAAATGAGCGAATCTTTTTTGTCTGTGTAGTCTGGTGGGTGCACTCAAGCCTACATATTCAAGAAATCGCAAGAACTCAGACAATGACTGTACGACTCTGTGCCCTGTGCAGTTCGAGATCCTCAAGGATTCCCGAGACCTTGTTGAAGAGGCGCTCGCACCTCGACACCTCATTATACTTGGCCTTCTTTCTGGCCTCTGCCTAAGCAGTTTCAGTTGGGGCAGAATCCTGGCTGGATCTCCAAGCTCACGCCTGAGAATAGTCAGAATCCTGTCCTAACTCTTCTTGTATATAGCTATAAACTGCGACTGTGGCTATAATGCCGCCTGTTGGGGTTGGTAACTTAAATCTATATAGTCTATATATGCTACATTTTTGGATATTGTTCATAGTAAAAAAATTAGTTCACATCCGCCTTGGTTTACATGTGGACTTTTGAGGCTAAAAAATGCAAAAAATAAGGCACATAAAATGTTTAAAAGTAGTAAAAACCCAACAATTTAATGTAAATTCTAATCTTTAAGACGCAAATATGAGTTTTTGCACAAATATCTCTTTAAGCAGTATATTTGGTCATCATATGATAACATTAAACGAAACAGTAAAGCTTTTTGGTCCTTTATTGATAATAAACGTGCTTTGTCTAGTTTCCCTAAACAAATGGAATTAAATCTTCAAGAAAGTTGGGAACTTTTCGCTAACTTTTTTGAATCAAATATTTGCTTCACTAATTTATGTCAGAGTTATGAGATGGACAACTCACAATCTTTGGTTCGCTACTTTTAGATATATCTGACGTTGAAGAGACTTTAAATGCTTTGAATTGTGATACATTTTACGGTAGTGATTTAATACCTAATATTTAATTCAAAAGATGTAATCACTCTTTATGTTCTGCATTAACAATTGCTTTTAATAGATCTTTAAGCCCGGGTTACTATTTAGATGAATGGAAATTCTCCTTAAACCTTTATATAAGGCTCACTGGCGTCATGTGATTAATAATTATAGCCCAATTGCTAAACTTTTGCCGATCCCTAAGTGCTTCCAAGGTTTAGTTAAAGAAAAGCTCTATTTTCATATTAAGGAAGCGATTTCTCCTCAACAGCATGGTTATGAGTGAGAGATCTACATCTGCAAATGTAGTACTTAATCAAATTAATTTATCTTTACTTATAGGCAAGCTTTACTTGTTTGGGTTTAACTCATCTTTTCTAAAATGGATTTCGTCCTGTCTGAGTGACCGTTCTAAATGTGTTAAGATTGATTCTCTAGAATAACGCATTTCCAAGACATTGTCTGGTGTTCCACAAGGCAGTAATTTAAGTGAAGTTCTTTTCATAATTTTTACCAATGACGTAGCCAGAACCTTCTATTTTGCCCAGTTCTAGCCAGAACCTTCTATTTTGCCCAGTTCTAGCCAGAACCTTCTATTTTGCCCAGTTTCTTACTGTTTACTCCTTCAGGATGACATCAACAATTTACGCAGTTGGTGTATTATTAATGATATTTGGCTAAGCCATAGCAAATACAAAACTTTTAGTTACCATCGGAACCACCAACCTTTCTGCTAAGCGTACAAAATTCATGGAATTTTGCTCGAGAGAACTCATTAATTTAATGATCTTGGAGTAGTTTTTGATTGTGCACTAATTTTATTTGCGCAAAGGCTTCAAAAATATTTGGATTTATTAAACGTAACTCTGCAGACTTCAAGGATCCTTATACCCTGAAAGTTTTATACATGTCGTTAGTCTGATCGATTCTGGAGTACGCGCCTATTGTATACACACAGAACCTCATTAGTTGGATTGAATTGATTCAAAAAAATTTCACTCGTTATGCCTTACGTAAATTATTTCAGTTCGTAAATATGCCTTCATACATTTCTAGATGTAAACTGCTTGGCCTGCAATTATTGGAGGATCGCAGGATAATAGCTAGTATAATGCTTGTAAGAGTTAAAATTCGTTCGCCGGAATTGGTTTCATCGTTTTGAATTGCAAATTTATAAATTTAATTTTGAATGATTTGTATGTTATAGCCTGTAAGAGTCCTATCTGTAGACTAATTAATTAAATAAATAAATATACAACCAATTCACCAACATTTTTGAGAAAATATTTTTGGAATCTTTTCACGAAAAAAATTAATACTTTTGAGAGGGCTAACTCCGCCAGATGCATCAATGATCCTCTAAGGGTTTTGTTTTTCCTTTTAATGTACGGAACCCTAAAATGCTGAAGTTTTTTTATTTATTTATTTTTCTGCTATGTTTAACAATCTACATACATATGTGATAAGTATTTATTAATGTTCCTATGCTTCATTTGAATCTATATTAGTATAAATGTATGTACATGTGTATGTATATATTACAAAAAATGTGAAGTTACCGATCTTGATGATTTTCTATCTTAAATCATCCTAACTAAAACGAAATATTTTTTAAATATACTTTTAGTATACAACATATGTAACAAATTTTATTCCTTTCTCTAATTTATTCCGTAATTTAATTTTCGTCAATTTTCGTTGGATATTTTTCATCTTGGTCATTCCCATAGCGGTAGACCGGTGTATTTATCCTTTAATTTCGGAACCTTTATTAATTGAAATTTTTATTAAAATAAACCAAATTTGAGTTTTCTAAACCGTACTGACACCGCGCTTCTCAAGTAGCAGAGCTGAAACGATTTCAATTAGCAGAGCTAAACCGTTATTTCTGATGGTGATGACATGTCCATTTAAAAAAGAAATGGATGAGGGTAGAAGTAAGAAGCATTCAGCGCTTCCGACGAAGCGCTCTGGAAGCTTTTTAAAAGTGCTTGCACTTCCCGCTGGGTAACTTCATTCATTATGGTATGTAGCACATTGGCATTTTCATTCAAGCGAATTTAAATACCTTATAAAATAAAAAGGTAAAAGATTTTCGACAAATTAGTTGAGGTAACGGTCTTGCACATGTCATGTCTTTGTTATATAGCAAAATGAATTATATAGGAAGATTGTAAAATATACACGAGTTGAATCCTAAGGAGGTAGTTGACCGATAAAACGTGACAAGTTAGTTTATGTGAAAATCGGGAACAAATGGGGTTGTACAATTTCATTTAAAGTGCCACCCAAGGTGAAATCATAGCATCGACCTTCTTTCATGTGACGGAATCCACTATAAAATTTTAACGTTGTAGAATACACGAGGGAGAAAGGACCTTGGTGTTTTCACGCGATCAAATATTTGTCACTTGCATAGAAAGTCAATGTCTCCTAAAAGAGTCAGTCAGCTCAGATCAGTCAGTCAGTTTATATTTGATCCATTGCCATACTGAAAATCCATTCAAACCATAGATTAAGCTAAGTGATAACAATTTAGATTTATGTTGAAGGAACGTTTGTTAGATCACCACATGATATAGAACATTAGCATATAAGTTCAAGTGCCATTCAGTAGATATTACTGTTTAGAATAATCTGAATAAACAGTTTATATACATTCAGAATAGCCCTAGTACAAGGTTTTTGAAAAGTTTATTGTATTTTAACTCTCATAGATATTCGTAAAGATAACCGCGAGAATAACGCATACATAATACAGCTACCTTTACTTCATGGTTTTCTGTGATGTACCCAAAATAAGCAAAACAACACCAAATTTCACACGTGACTTGTATGACCCAAAAATTATATCCATTCGAATATTCACCTACCTCCAGACAGCGTTTATTTATATAAGGAAACCAACTGTTAGTTTCTTGAAATCACGAAAGGTGCTTTATGTTAACTTGAACTTATTCTTTGCATAGGTAAGATTTCTCTTTATTGCTCTTACTTAAGTTCCTTTCTCCAGATATTGGCATTGTTCTCCTATTAAAAATCTCAACGGCTTTGTACTTCATGGAAAAAAATTCCAATTATGTAGTTACAATTTTCCTGTTTTATTTAAACAACGATATTTGCGCATCTTATACCCCATATTTTTTTAAACACCTTAATATTTCTCTTAAGTTTTTATTATATCACGTCCGCACCCTTATAATTATTTAAAAGTATTTTATAGTGCCATGCATGAAAAAGAGAAGGGTTGATTTTTATCCTCGAAAATTATTTATTCGTGGGTGTTTTGTGAAACATTGTTGCTGATTTATTACGAATAGAGAAACAAAAATGTTTTCCCTAAACGCAATGAATTGCTTTTAACTGTATTAGTAGCATTAATCCATTATCACATACAATTGCATTAACAATTTCCTTAACTTCAAATCTTGAGATCTTAAGCTCTCAAAGCTGAAAACCGATATGTAATAATTGAAATCTAGAGAATGTTAGGAAAATCATGACAATTTGAATTTGAAAGTTTAAGTATTTCAGTGCTGGCATGGAATTTAAGCTGAATCGTTTTATAAAAATGCAGGGTGCGTCCATTTCAGAAGTTAATGATTCAGAAGCTGATAGCACTAATCGTGACAAAGGAACTATTTTATGGCAGGATAGGGGCAATCTTAATGGTTATGGGTTATGGGTATGGTTCGAGTATTATTTTACAAGAGCAACCGAACATCGTATAATTTGTGTCAAATAAAAGGTGACGAATTACCCGTTCTAAAGATGTCACACAAAGTAATAAAGTAGAAATATCAAAGATCGGGGTATTAATTTCCTTAAATGACAATTTTATGATACCAGCGGTCTAGTCTAGCCTGTCTAGTGTATACCTTACAAGAAGAATATCGTAACTAGGTACATTTTTTCTATAAACAGGTCAAATAAACACATCACAACTCTCCCTGTGAATAACGTTTCATACTTTCGCTGCTGATGCTCAGACCAAGCATTTAAACTTACGTCTAGTTAGAAACCGTCTTCAGTATTCCCGTGAACCTCAATGGTATTGTTATCAATTTATAATATATATATATATATATATATATATATATATATATATATATATATATATATATATATATATATATATATATATATATATAATATAAAACAACCACAATGTCGATGAGATAATTAAATATGAAGATAAAAAGAAATCTCACAATAAAAAAGGTTTTTTGAACTCAGCCAATGTTTAAAAGAAAATAAACGAATTAAATAAATCAAAATCAAAATTAAAATATCTAATTAACTTAAAATGGTACGTAATTCTGAAATATTTAATTCAAATTGAACTTTATGTAAAATAAAAAAAAAGAAACACGCATACAGATTTGTTTGATTTGCACTTTTAATTCACACTTGTACAAGTTTATACACGTTACGGTAAAATAAATTCACTGTTTAAAATTGACTGTTATATAAAATTAAATGCAGTTACTAAATGAGCCACAAAATAACCAATTCTTAATGAATCTCATACATGAATAGAATTAATAATAATTATTAATCATTCAGATGATGACCTTACCGGTTTAAAAAAAAACTTTATTTTTATGTACATGTATAATTTCACAATAGTGCGATTAAGTTCACTCCAAAAAAAAATTTACATGCACTGCTGAAATGAATGGTTAAATAAGAAAAGCAAAAAATAATATTTATACATTCTGCTAACCCGTCCCCAATAACTTATAGATAGTCAAAATACTAATCTAAGCATATCTTGACTACTTCAGTACTCAAAAAAAAATAAATTAGAGAAATTCACAAAAAAAATTCAATTCAACAAAGAACTTCAAAACAACTTCCCAAAATTTATAATGAAAAAATATTACTATTAATAAAATCAAAACTTATTTAAATTAAGTTTCAAAAGAAACCTTTTTCTTGCTTCAAGATGGCTGCCAACGCAAAATTAAATTTAAGAAAATTCAACTCACTACTTCACTTGCACTTTTAAAAATCACTACTAAAAATGAGAAGGAGTTGACATATGCAAGCCATTTTTATACTTTCTGTTGTCGCCATTTCCACTCTTAGAAATTATAAATTATAATATAATTATATAAAACTTCATTAATTAAAACGTATGAATTGAATCAAAAATTAATTTAATTAAAAGTGTGCTATAAAATGGCGACAACAGACAAATTCATAATTTCAACGAACTCAACCCAAATCATCCTTGCACATTTTTTCTTCTCGTTTTCACTTTGTGCATCACTTTCGCACCTATTACGTAAATGTAAATTAATAAAATCGCGAATAATTCAAAAATTATGCAATTCATCGCGATTCTGGTACTACCATCAAATTCCCTGCGAAAAGTTACCTCAATTTCATATGACGTTTACTGTCAGAAATTGAAGTAGTGACAGTTCGTGGTTTTCAAGTTCGTCTCGTGGTCGCGAAGTTTTTTCATTAATTGTTATGTTTTTCAGTGAATAAACAGGTTAGTTTAGTTTAAATTATGCTGCCTGTGATGTGTTATGTGTTATTTGCGTAAAAAATGCGTGAAAAAAGATGAATTTCGTGTACTTGAAACCAAGTGCATCAGCTGTCGCAGGTGTGATAAATTGCGATATAATCACCTGTAACTGATGTACCTGGCCTCAAAACACATGAAACTCTTACTGTCGATGCCTGTATTATGTTTTTATAACATCATGTATTGGTAACATCTAATGGTTTTCTCGCTTTTTGCATGCCATGAAATGCATGTCGTTCTTAGTGCAAAGTTCCAGGAACTTTGTTTACATTCATAACTTTGCACATTCCCTGGAACTTTCTCTATTTGTGGAGTTTTTATAAGTAATCTAATGAATTTTTTTTTTGTATAGGAAACACACAGGAAGAAGACTGGAGGTGCTTGTAGACTTCCCAGACACTTCAGGTAAGTATTGATGAAAAACAATTGGTATTCGGTATTCGGTGTTGCCCTTCCCCCCACCGTTGAACCGTTCGATTCAACAAACGTTTCTTTATTTTACTAATACCCCTCTTATATAAATTATGGAGCATCAGAGTCCCATCCTCTCTAACTTGTACTCGCACTTGATATAGTCCCGGAAGATTTATTGTTTTTTCATGCCGTGGTCGTCTGCGGATTTCTTCAAAATCGGTAGCCTGAATATCCTTGTTCGGCAAGTAAATGTCCAGACCTTCTCGAGTACGAAATTTTTGGTGCGTATTGAGTATGCGCAGCATTACCTCCTTAATGGCGAAAGACGGTCTGGGGCGTTTCAACGTGTCCACATATCGCCCGCTGATGTACCCCGGTGTGGACAGATTTGGGTTGCTGTGGGGTGTATCCAACACGGGATCTGGCTGAGCTGACTGTGTGGGCTCGCTAGGACCCGCCTCTGGAGAACCTTGGACTGTATCCTCTCGCTTATTTTCTTCGGGCCAAGACTTGTTCCAGACTGCTTGGTGGCGTGAAATAAATTTCCTCGTTGATTTGAGGAAGTTCTCGTTGCTTGATTCTGACGATGACATCTGAAAAAATTGCTGAATTGTCTTGAATATAAGGACAACATAACATAGAAAACATCAATATGCACCAAGTACCGACACCGTCATATCGAACCTTGGTAATGTGTAGATGTGTCTACCGGTAGGCGACATAGTTTTGTGATTGGGCGTTTAAACTATTCCCTGTCTTGACTTGCACAACTCGAACTAGACCATCTTTGTCTGGAAAGACTTCTCCGATTATTCCTAATGGCCAATGAGTTGGGGACAACATTTCGCTCTTCAACAACACGACTTCTCCTTTTTGAATATTTTCAGTTTTGTCATTCCATTTCGGTCGTAGTGGTAACTGATTTAAATAATCCTTGGACCATCTATTCCAAAAATGTCTAGCTTGTTGTTGCACATAACTCCATCTTAATGCATATGATATCTTTTCTGTAGTGGGTTCTGGTATAGCTCTTAATGACTGTCCCATTAAAAAATGGTGGTTGATTCCTTAATCGCTTGCCTTAAATCCATGTCTAAAATTGCCTTTCCACCTACGAAATTTGTACCACAATCTGAATAAATATCTGTACAAAAACCTCGTCTTGCTACAAATCTTTTCAGTGCTGCGATAAAGGCTTCTGACGTTAATGAAGATACTAGTTCGATGTGTATGGCTCGTGTTGCTATGCATACAAAGATGCATATGTAGCCCTGGATACGTTTAGCATTCCTCAGTTCTGATGTATTGATAATGAATGGCCCAGTATAGTCTATGCCTACCTTGTTGAATGGTTTGGTTATGTTAATCCGTACTGTTGGCAGACTTCCCATTAACTGCCTAGTGTTTGACTTCCAAAATCTAGTACATCTAGAGCATTTATGTATTCGACTTGTTATTGTTTTTCTGGCATTTAAAATCCAATATTGGCTGCGACTGTGTGCTAACGAAGGTCCACCAAGCAAACATTCTAGATGCAGTTTGTCGATCAACAGCGCAGTTACTAGATGATCTCTGGGAATTATGATAGGATACTTTTGTCCATATGAAATCATTACATTTTGTAACCGTCCACCAACCCTTAGCAAGTTGTTGGTATCTAAAAATGGATTGAGTTGGACCAGTTCACTTTTTGAACTGATGGCTTGTTTGTTCATCAAGCATTTATGTTCGTCTGGAAATGCTGCTTGTTGCACTTGAGCCAGAAATGTTCTTTCAGCTTGTTGATAGTCCATGCCGGACAAGAAACCAATTTTCTTGTTGTTCGAATGTTTGCAGCTATATATAAAGCGTTGTATTGTAGCTACAACTCGCACCAACCGAGTAAATGAAGAAAATTTATGTAAACGGTCCTCAGTTGGTTTAATAACGAAGCTGGAGCTCGCATTCTTCTCTCTCTTCATTCTTTCGTAGGCCACGAAAAGGGAAATAGTCAACCGTGTAATGCGCATGTCCCAGGTGGCCAGAAATGCCAAACAGGGAAAGTCAAGGACGACTCGAACCAATGATGAATATATGAGGGGAAAATGTGTAACGGAAATATCTAGAACTAAGTGACTGAACTTTCTAGAATTAAGCTTAGTAGTATAAATAGGGCTGAGCACTAGCCTAGGTAGTTTCAGTCGTGATTTAGAGTTTACATGAGTTAATGTGAAGAGTCAGTTGTATTTTAACAAGTGAAGAGATAAGTGTAAATAAGTAAAGCGAAACAGATAATTGTGAACAAAACGTGTAAAGGAAGTTGTTATACGAACTAATTAAGTTAAGTGAATAAAATTGTGAACATTCGTGATTGAAAATTAGTGTCTTAATTAATCCGTCGAGCCCGAAGAGCCGTTTACGTTACAATTGGTGTCAGAAGTGGGATTAACTAAGAAAGACTAAAAAGTGGACTTGGAAAAAAAAGAGGAAAAAGTGACTGTGAAATTAAAGTGAAATAGTGCATATGGGTCTAAATATGGGACTTGAAGGGGGAATTAAGCAAACGTTCTCTTCCTACGATTGGAAATAAATGTGCTCTGGTAGCGAAAGCTATGGAAAAGGAGGGAAAGGATCCAGAGGCTTTTGTTTTTGAAGACGGGCCAGATGAAGAAGAAGAAGCAAATACTCCAAGCATGACAGATCTTTTCAATGCTCTGTTGAAACTTAACTCATCAATGGAAGAACAGAAAACGTTATCAGCCGAGTTAAAGTCAGCAATGGAAGAACAGAAATCGTCATCAGCCGAGTTGAAATCGTCACTGTAAGGTTCCGTAAATGAGTTATAAGCATCAATGGATGAAAATAAATCATCAACGGCAGAGTTGAAAGCGACGATGGAAGCGTCCGTTGGAAGCGTTGAGGTAAAGGCATCGTTGGAAGAACAAAAGTCATCAGTAGCGGAACTTAAAGCCTCCGTTGAAGAAGTAAAAGATGAAACAGAAATGTCTGTGCAAAAACAGTTTCAAAACCTAGAAAGCTCTATTAAGTTAAATCTCGAATCCCATATGGAAAAGAAAATCGGAGTTTATCTACGGATGTGACTAAACAAAAAACTTCATCCTCCAACTTTTGATGGTCAAACTCCCTGGCAGACATACAGACTACAGTTCGAGACAGCAGCGGCAGTAAATTTCTGGACTGACGAGGAAAAAGCTACAGCTTTAATCATGGCACTTAGAGGCGCAGCAGCAGAACTGCTACAGACTATACCAACAGAACAAAGGTATAATTATTCATCTCTAATACAAGCTTTAGAATTGCGGTATGGAAACCAGCAAATGCAAGAGGTCTACCGTCTACAGCTACGGAGGCGAACACAGAAGCACGGTGAGACGTTGCATCAGTTAATTATGTGCGGACATAGAAAGGCTGGCTTGTCCTACGTTTAGGCAAGATTATGTCAATGAGGTAGCCAGAGAAGCATTTATTGATTCACTTGCAAATCGGGACCTGCAACAAGCTGTACGACTAGCCGGAAGGAACACAAACGCTGAGGTTTTGGCTTGGGAGGCAGCAAAACAAGCCTCCAGAAGACCTATTGAACAAAGAGAAGAAACCAACATAAAAGATATTTGTTACCGAATCAATACCCAGGTCAATGGTTGTCGTCCTAGGTGCTGGACATGCGGGCAGAAGGGTCATCTCCGACGAGATTGCTGGAAGCAAAGGAGATCAACCCCTCCGGGATATGACACGAGGAGCACTGGTTGTATAAAGTGCAATAGAAGGAGACAAAAAGAATTCAGATTGAAGAGAGGTACCGCTCGAAACAACGAGGATGAAGTGCCTCGTCGTAAATACAGATGCTGGTCCTGCGGTAAAGAAGGTCACCGGCAAACTGATTGCAGAAGAAAGACCGTTGATCACTTGTCAGAATAGTACAGTTCAATAGAAGGAAGAATGTAATGCGCATGTCCCAGGTGGCCAGAAATCAAGAAAAGGAAATGACAAACAGGGAAAGTCAAGGACGACTCGAACCAATGGTGAATATATGAGGTGAAAATGTGTAACCGAAATATATAGAACTAAGTGACTGAACTTTCTAGAATTAAGCTAAGTAGTATAAACAGGGCTGAGCACTAGCCTTGGTAGTTTTAGTCATGATTTAGACTGCGAAGTGTTTACGTGAGATAATGTGAAGAGTCAGTTCTATTTTAACCAGTGAAGAGATAAGTGTAAATAAGTAAAGCGAAACAGATAATTGTGAAGAAAACGTGTAAAGGAAGTTGTTATACGAACTAATTAAGTTAAGTGTATAAAATTGTGAACATTCGTGATTGAAAATAAGTGTCTTAATTAATCCGTCGAGCCCGAACAGCCCCATTTAAGTTACAATATATTTGAAGTGGTTTTAACTGCATGTCCTGAACGGTTTGTTTAAGTAGTCTGGCCAGCAATAGTGCAACAGAGCTCCAACCGCGGTATAGCGATAGGTTTTGTTGGAGCGAATCTAGTCTTTGCTTGCAGTAAGTTTACTGAAATTATGACACCTTCATCAATTGTTCGAATATATATTGAAGCAGCATATGCCTTGGCTGAAGCATCACAGAATCCATGCAGTTGAAATTGAGTTTTGAGATATTTTATCCAACGTGGAATTTTCAATTTTTGCGGCTTGTGCATGAAACTTGTTCATTGTATTTCTATGGCGTCAGTTACTTGACTGTCCAAAGAATACCCGGTTATCCATAACGTCTGCATAACCATCTTGGCTACGACCGTAATTGGAGCTTACCAGCTGAAAGGATCATACAATGATGCAATTTCTGACAAGATGTTTCTTTTTGTTAACTTCACAGGATCTTGCCGCTGAGGTACCTTAAACGTGAAGTAATCTGCTACTGGATGCCATGAGATTCCTAACATTTTTATGGGTTCTTGCTCAGCAAATGACAATGTTCCCTTTAATTCCTGATGATCTAATGGAATGTCCTGTAGGATTATGCTTTCGTTACTAGCCAACTTTTGCAAGTAAAATCCTCCTGAATTCATCATGGCTATGAGCTCCGCTTGTAACTCTTTAGCATCTGAAACGTTGTCCGCTCCTGTTTACAAATCGTCGACATAGAAGTTGTTCATAGTTGCCTTCGATGCTTAAGGCCATCTCTCCTTTTCATCTAGTGCTAATAGTGCTAATTGCAACAACGTTCGTATAGCCAGATAAGGTGCAGATGAAGTTCCAAACGTGACTGTCTTCAGTTTGTAATCCTTAATTTGCTTGGTTACAGGATGAGTTCACACTATTCGCTGATACGTTTGATGTTCTGGATGTATCATAATCATCCAATACATAGACCGAAGCACCTAGTAATACGTCACTTTTATCAGGCTTCCAGAATTTTGGATCAGCTAACTGAAGTCCTGATAAATGTTGAAGCAAAAAATCCTTGATTTTCTTCAGAACTAGGACTAGGAGCTCGTGCTCAATCATTCCAGATATTGATGTGCATGTTGCACCTAATTTTTGACAGGCTGCCCCGGTTATGAATGATGATTGCGATCCTGGATCTATGAGGCAACGAAGTAAACTTAGTTTACCTTGCTTATGTTGTGCCATTACTAACGCACAAGGCCGGGCATGTGAAGTATCGGTGGAACAAAGTTCCTTCACCACCAAAAACCGTGAAGACTCTTTGAACGCTCTGGTTAGTGTGCGACAGCAGATTTGGATGCACGAGGTTATGATGTAGCAGTTTGAATGCAACATCAGAGTCTCTATAATTGGACGGATAACTGTAGACCAATCTGCTAGTCACCCCTCCGATTACTCCCAATTCTACCCCGAGATGTGCGCTCCATATATTAACACCTAAGTGTTCCGCAGGTAACGCATCTGCAAACAGATCGCGCAGCCGACGTGTTGAAAGTGTACTGAATGGAGTGTGCGGCGGTTGATTCAACACGAAAGCGTTCACCACCTCTGTGCCAGGCGACCTGGTACTGAGTTGGCTGAAACGCTCTTGTGCTGTATCAACCAATTCGTTTGTGTTGTGTTTGGGTCTATTAGTATGTTCCAAAAAGCATCAATAATATCTCCGAGAACTGTAAGCTGTCCTATGTCGGCTGTCCGACTGAAGCAGATGAACGATGGACGAGGTAATCAGGTAGTTGACAACGACTGCACGTCCTTTCAGCGAAAGGGGAACAATCTAGTCCGCCACGAATTCACTGCTCCGGAAAGTTTCTGCGGCGATTACGTGTTTTACCGTTGAGCCCGAAATACACTCCTAAGTACTTCAGGCAAGTACATATTGGTCCATTGTATGCCCGAGGGGAGAATCTGAACGATCCCGGCACCCCACATACCATAGGGCTTGGCTTTTGCTTAGGTTAACCCTAGCGCCCGCTAATCGCTCATATTGTTCGAAAACCCTACGAGCGACTGGAAATGCATCCTCTTTCGTAACGAAAATAGACAGGTCGTCAACATACGCTAGAATAAGTGGCCTTATATTAGTGTATGGTAACTATGCTCAATATTGTCTCAACGATTGACGAAGATTTACTAATAGCAGCTCGAATGAAAAGTCATAAATTATTCCTGACAATATATGCCCATTATGCTTTATGAGAATCACTGAATCTCTATACAGACCACTGATGATCTAAATCCATCTGGACGGAAGCCCAAATTTATCGAGCAAGTTGCCAAGTCGTCGATGAAGAATGTCACTAGATATAAAATAATAAAGAACATTTTTTTTTTAAAAAAGTCACCAGATACAAAATAATAAATTTTTTTCAAAATTGCTTCCAATATAATATTAGAAATTTCTAAGTAACAAAAATGTAAATACTACTACTCAATAAAAGACTGTATTCACCTGAATCAGAAGCGTATTTACCTTTAATTGGTGCTCATTAACTTAAGCGTCGTTTAATTTCTTCCTTTCAATTTGTAAAAGGAAAGGGAGGAGAAACAGAGAACTATTAGAATGTGATAATCGTAAGCGACAGAAAATAAGTATCGTTGAAAGTTTCAGGGTCCCGCTGGAAAGTCATGAAGTCTCACAGGAAATTGTTCGAGTTGTCTTATACATGCGTCTAGCTTAACAACAAAAGCATTAAATGGGCCCACTTGAATGTGTGATGCAACACCGGTTGTAACTGAATTAAGTAGTAACCCAGCAAATATATACAAAAATAGTCAAAAACAATGAGAAATGCCGAATATTTACGTTAAAACGTTAAAAAGTGGTGTCATCAGAAGAGGTTCAAAATCACAGTGTCACTAAAAAAATATCAATCATTAGAAAGGTATTCGAAAACACCAGATTTGGTGACAAAGTCCATGATTTGGCATCACTGCATTAAAAGTCACCAGAAGTCACCGCAGTGGAAGTTAAAAATCACCAGCTTTTAGACGTGTCTGAGAAAACAAAATTCTGTCACTAGGGAGGTGTTCGAGAACACCAGATTTGGTGACAAAATCACTGAATTAGCATCACTGGTCATAAAGCCATAAGTGGTGGTACATTCCTCGAGTTTTAAAAATTGTTTTAGTTTATTGTCCAACTCGGTGCTTAAAATGGTATGTGTGGACAGCAAAGTTGTAGTCAGGTTCTTTGTCTCTGGAATTGCTCCAATTAAAATACAAATTTTGCAAATATTGTAATTTTATTTTCTGGACTGGCAACAATTCGGTTATATTTTGATCAATAATTTGTTATCCTTCCTTTGCAAGTTGAAGTCGGGAGAGTTCAGCATTATTATTGTTTGTTTCAGTGCTGTATTGGTGGATGCTGTGTCGAGGCCAATTATGTCATAATTTGTTGGAGATCCTTTAAGCTGTAATCATTTAAAGGCCCCTTCGGTTATAAGTAATCCGGAGTCTATTTGCGCTCGGAGTACTAGTGTGATTCCAGATAGTTTTGTGACATTTATTAGGTAACTACGTGTAGGTAACTAAATGGAGTAGACCAACAGCAAAGATTTCTGTAGCCAATTCTAAAATGTGTAAGTTGACATGCACGCAAGAAAAACAGCACAGGACAGGCTGAAGAAAAAATCTCTATTTGGGGGTGCTTTGGCGCAATTTTTAAACTTCTGGTGAAATCTGTTTAAAAACGCAGTTTAAAAGCAGCCTTATTCATTAAAATTTGTAATTTTTATTATGGTTTTTCTACACATTAATATTAATTCCTTGCTAAATTTAAATACACCACATTACATATTAATAGTGTATTTAACACCGCCTGAAATATTCTTATCACAAAATAAAGTTATTTTCTCTACTTTACCTGTGAAATGAAACCCGGGGTGTTTTAAATAACTTGAATTTTTGTAATATTGCACTACACACTTCATTGTCACTAATTGTTTAAAACTTGAATTTTCCTCAAATATTTTTGACACAACACGTAATAGTTTTATATTTTTGATCTTCGAAATAAATTTAATTCTTATTTCAACTTCACAGGACGATAAACTTAGCACTTTTGCACCTTCAACACTCGGTTAAGGAAAAACGTCAAACCAAGTTACAGCAGGAGAAAAAGAAATCGTAGAAATCAGCATACTCATATACACGCTGGGGCCACTCCATTTAGTTTCTTATTCGTAGGAACCCACCTAACCTCATATTGGAGGTAAGAAAATGAGAACTTTTTGTTCATCACGTTTGGGAGTGGAGATTTTTGTCTTGTCTCCATGATAGAACTTTTAGAGAAGGGTTTTGTTCAACGACTTCATGTCGCTGTCGGGTTGTTAAATTTCCAAAATCTGAATAGTCGAAAATAATGTAATTTTCTCTGCAATGGCATCAAGGGTTTTTGTATTTCTAGGTGGGTGTATATGTTGGTTTTGGCAAAGCATTTTTCTCTACTCATTTAGGGCTTCAAGCATTCGAAATTTTGTTTCGAGAAAGGAGGTCGATTCGTAAATTGGGAGCGTTTTTTTGGTTCATAGTTCTTGCTCCCAAAGGGTTTCTTGGGGTTATATTTATTGAAAAAAGACTAGTTGGGAAGAGTTTTTAGTTGGTGGTTGACAAGAGATCATTTATTTTTGCATCTCTTGATGAGGAGTTTCCATGATCTGCCATAGCTGTTTTCTGTAATCTTGAGTTGTGGCAGAAGTTTCTCCGCGGCATCGTTTAAATTTTTTATTTTTTTTTGCAAAATATCGCGTCTATCAAGTCGAGTCTACACTTGCTCAATTTTTCATCCTTTATCTCCCATAATGCTAAATGATTTTGGCAAACTGTTGCCATATATCAATGAGCGAACTAATTCTGACTTTAAAATAGCCTTTATTTTGTGGTTAATGGCCGGTTTTAAAATTTGCTCTTTAAGAGCTTATTGGTTTTGTACTAATTTTGTGAGTACATGCATTTACGTAACTTAGGGCTATCCAGCTCGTAATTGAACAAAATCTTAAACCTCCTACCACAGTCAATTCAATCTTGGGGGTAATTTTTAGTGATTAGAATTTCGACGCGCATGGAGATTTTTTTGGGTGTAATCATATTCCAAACAAACGACATCTCGAATTCTGCTAAACCAATCACTTGAAACTTTTACAGCACCTTCAGTGCAATTTCTATTTTAGCCAGTAGCGCTATTGTGCTTATACGATTTAGTTTTATTATTTTACAAGCATTTAAATGGAAAAAGTGGGTATAGGAAAACTAGAAGAAAAGGCTAAAAGATCGTCATCCTACATAAAATTTAGGTACAGAACAGCTTTCTTTAACAACATTACATTTTAGCCTTAATTTTCCAAAACTTAAAATTATCACTCTATGGGCGTGCACGTATTTTTTTTTAATTTGTTTTGCGAGTCCAAGAACTCGTTATAATTTTTGAGTAAGCTCATCTTATTATTTTATTTAAACACCGTGGAACTGAGTTCATATAATTTTTATTTATAACTAAATTCACAATAGAAATTAAAAAGAAAAAAAGTTGCGCACACAAAGAAAAAGGAAATATAAAAATTGTGCGTGTCAGCCCCGATGACTGGAGTTTACTCCTGAAAAACGATTGTCTCAAAATATAAACAATAGGCAAAGGAAGTAAATAAACCCATATACATATTTATTTATATTGATTTGATAAAATATATTACATAAAAATATATTACTTATATTGCATTATTCATTTCATGAATAGTAGCGTCATTATTAAATACTTTGGCAATAGATTTATGGAACCTTAAATACGATACATGAACGTCAGAAGTTACATGAGTAACGAATCGTGAAAACATCGCATCATAAAAGATCGTCATCCTACATAAAATTTAGGTACAGAACAGCTTTCTTTAACAACATTACATTTTAGCCTTAATTTTCCAAAACTTAAAATTATCACTCTATGGGCGTGCACGTATTTTGTACCATATCTAGTTGTCCCCAGTGTTCTACCAGAAACTAGATTTAAATTAAGGGGACTTCTCAGAATTAAAAAAAAATACACTTTTTAATTTTTTTGCGAAAAGACCATTTTATTTATTGAACTAACTCCTTTTGAGAATTTTTATAAAAGATATTAAAAATATTTAAAAAAATATTTTGTTTGCAGTTTTAGTAAATTTTGACCACTGCAGAGGGCGTTTTACAAAAGATACTTTTTAAACTGCTCCACAGTTTTTGGGCTTCCCGTAACAGATAAAGTAAAAATTCAAAAGGGATTTTATTCATAAGATTAAATACTAGTAACTAAACCTAAGAAACATTTAATTTTAATATTTTTAACATTTTATAAACATTTTTCCGAAAATAAAAAAAATCTATATTTTGAGGACAAACTCTCCCTGTATAAAAAATGGGGGTTTGTAACACAATATTTTAAAAGGTTTAGTTACTAGTATTTCTTATAACGAACCGAATAGATTTTGACTTTGTAACCTAATTTTTGTGTATAAAACCCTTACAAATATATGTATATCTTTTTTTTCTACACAAATTTCTTAAAACGGTTTTAGGACAGTATTTCTGTTACGTAACGGAACACTTTTATGTAAAAAGGAAAAATTGAATATTTTGAACTTATTGAATAGTTCAAGTCTTTTAAGTTCTTTTTTCAAAAATTATACTAACTGTAATTCGTTATCTTTACCGAAGGAATTATTGCAATCGGCGCCAAGTATAAGCGGATGTTCAGGATAACGTTTCTTCAACTGTTTCGAACCTCCTTTGTATATGCTAATAATGTCTCGTGGAGAAAATCTATTACATCTTTAACTATCTGATTGACTGAAATATAAACTGTGACCATAACAATTTTAATGTTAAATATGTACACTATAACATATTTATTCTCTTTAGTGTACAAATAGTTTTATCCCCTTCTGTACACTACATAAAATGTACAAATGTTTGTGTGTACAATCTGTATTATATCAGGATTGTAAACGCAATTTAGGTGGGTATATTATACGTAGCCCTGTAAACATGAATTACATCACCTACCTAGTAACCGCATGTTACTTGGCGCTGAGGAACGGACAGCGCTATGAGAGGAAAACCATAACGGCTTCACTTTTTGTTCACGCTTTATTTTACTACACATCTATTTTTCAAGCCGTGCGCTATATGAAACGATTCTTAAGGAGTAAACTCCAATAAAAATAAAAATAAAAGGAACTTACTTTTAAAATCAAATTACTTGTAAAAAATAGAAAGAGAAAACAAAATAAATGCAGAACTTATCTTTTGATTTCCACGAAAATTCCTTGCTACAAACAAATCCTATTCAGATTCCTCTTACTAGTTGACCTTCATCTCCTTTTTATAACTTAGTACGCTCCAGATGATTTCTCACTTCACTTTCTTCTGACACTTAAATCCATCTCACTGACACTGTTTTTGCTTACCTTTTTTCCATAGCAACTGACTTGTGTACCTTTCCTCTTTGAACTGTCTCTGTCTCCAAATTTTCCGATTTTATTTGGTACTATGAAAAGTGTTGTTAAAATTCGCGAAGTCGCTCAATTTTGGAAAAATTTTCGGATGTTGACAGCCATTTTCACGTGGCGTTAATTCCCATCGTAATCCTTTCCGGGGCAAATTCTCTTCTAATTCTCTTTCCTTGGGTTACAAATAGTTCAGTCGGTTTTGTCTTTCATTCCAGAATATTGAAGAACGGTCCTTTTCTTTAAAAAGTTTTTCAGGTAAAATCCAGGTTATGTGCTGTGCAAATGAACCATGATAGGCGCATAGCAAGAGAAGTCTGAGCCAGGTAAGTATACAAATTCGGTCTAAATTCTTCGGCGTAAGGTAAGTACTGCTTTCCTATCTAACAATTTTATTCCTTCTAAACTCTATAACATATCGTACTTACCCTTCATTCTATTCCACTTACGTAAGTTTTTATTTGCTTATTTTTACTTCAATTAATCAACTAATATTTAATTTTATCCATTTATCTATGTACAAGTTCCTCCATCCTATTAAACATCAAAGTTTCAATCAAAAATCTAATATCTATCCATAATAATATTTTACCATTATTCCCTTAACTTACATATTAAGAATGCCAACTCTAAAGTAAATTATTTGCCTTTTCTAGTTTAATTAGCTTAAATATCTATACTAACTCTGCCTAGCTTTCATTAATTTCAAATCAATCCAATAAATCCTTTGTGTTTTTAATAATACAGGGTGTTTCAGATCTGACGTGCCAAAATGAGTGGGGTGATAGATCTCACCTAGGCAAACAAAAAATTGTATGGCAGGGGTGGAGGAACTCTCAACCGTTTGGCAGTTACAGGGTGATTCATAAATTTCAGTTTTTCATGGAATGCACATTACTCCTTTATTTTTATCTCTTCATCTACCCAACACAGCCAGATGAAAAAAACGCTAAAAAATAACTACCCTAATTACCTTTCCAAAAATGTTAACGAGGTTGATCGCACTACTACCACTGCAGATACAGTCACGGCCAAAACTGAAAAAAATGTTTTGAAAGTACCATAATATCAGAATTTTCTCAAATTTTCTCCAAAATTTATGTAATTAGTATACCTCTTTTTTATTTTTATTGGTTTGCCCGTCTTATTACCTTTTCAAAAGGTACAATGTGCCAAGGTAGATAAAGAATTAGAAAAACCGAATTTTTAGAAATCTCTGACCACCTAATTATTTTATTGCACTTTAGGTAGCAAATTCTTTAAATAAACAAAATTTTTATGATAAAGGGTGGAAAATGTTTCTTTTGGGTTAACAGGTAATTAATTTTAATTATTTCTGCAAAAAAGTTTTAAAAATGTTAGTGTAATTTTGTTTTACTGCCTATATTAGCATGTGTTAGCCAAAATTCAGTTCCTTGTATCCTGGCGTTTTGTTACTCGTACCTCATGGAAATTTTGCAATAAAGAAGGGTCAGTAAACAAGAACACCTATTATAGTTGAAAAACAAATCAATAAGTGCGGGTGTTTTTAACCAAAAATTAGTAAAAAATGGTAAAATTTACATTTGAGGAATACGCGGATATTATTTACATTTATGGTGTAGTAGACGAAAAAGGGAGATCGGCTTTATGGGAATATAAAAGGAGAGTCCCCAACCGGCAAGCACCCCAAAGAGGGGTATTTACACGGACTTTCCGAAGGTTAAGAGAAACAGGAAGTGTGACTTCACACGGCATGGAAGCATGACCAGAAACTTCGGGAACTTCCGCCGACGTCGAGCAGCAAATAATCACCATCGTGAGGTAGGACCCTGAGACGAGCACAAAACGAGTCGCAAGGCGATTGGGATTGTTGTCATCTAAGACTTGGAGGGTTATTCATCGAGGGGGATTACGTCCATACCATCATCACCCTGCCCAAGGACTACTGGAAGGAGACTCCGAGAGAAAAATGAAATTTAGCACTTGGCTTCTGGAACGCGACATTGACGATAGGGCGTTTGTGGACCGAATTCTCTGGACAGATGAATTGCAGTTTTCCAGGAATGATATCAAGCACTTCCATAACCTCCATAGCTGATCGAACACTAAGCCACAGAGGGCATAGGTTACCTGATTCCAGCAGAGATTTAGTGTCAATGTTTGGAGTACCAGCGCAGCCCATTTAACAATAGGGAGGATTTAGTTGGCCGAATTAGGAATGCAGCGACGAAAATACGGGAGAGGCTGGCTGCAATACGCCTAAGACAGGGACTTAGAAGGAGGTTGTTGAAATGCATCGAAAGTTTTGGACATTTTTAACGGCTTTTGTTACTTATCAAGAGTAATTGTAATTATTTTTAAATTCAATAAAAAGAATTTTTTAGTTAATATTTGTTTAATTTTTTTAATTTGTTGATTTTTATAATATTCTCCGATAGGATTTCTACGTATAAATTTCTAAATACTTTCCCTACGTGGACATGTTGCACCTTTTTGGAAAGGCAATCCAATAAAAATTAAAAGAGGTATAGTTATTACATAAATTTCGGAGAAAATTTGATAAAGTGCTGAAATTTTGGTAATTTTAAAACATTTTTTTACAATTTTGGCTGTTACTGTACCTGCAGTACAAAAAATGTAGTAGTGAGATCAACATTGTTGACATTTTTGGAAAGGTAATTAAGATATTTGTTTTTTAGCGTTTGTTTCATGTGGCTGTGTTGGGTAGATAAAGAGATAAAAATAAAAAACTAATGCGCATACCATGAAAAACTTAAATTTATGAAACACCCTGTTACTCCCAAACAGTTGAGAGTTCCTCCTCCCCTGCCATACAATTTTTTGTTTGGCTAGGTAAGATCTATGACCCCACTCATTTTGGCACGTCAGATCTGAAACACCCTGTATAATATATTAATATTATATGCAATGTGTAATTTTAATCTATATTCCAGATTGGTGAGCTTTGATGAACAAACTTCTAGTTATCTAGTAAATGTAATTTACGTATAATCTTTTCATCGCAATCGCAGTCATATCATCATTAAAAGGATGATGTCAACTTTTGGATGATACCAGTTTTAGCGAGGATTGCACGATCTTCCTTTTTCGTCATCATTGCAGGGAATTTAAATAGATTAGAATGGTAGAAAGAGATCGACTATCTGAAACTCTCATCAGGATGGTGGCGTTGGAACTCCAGATCTCCTTTTAAGGACAATGAGAATAGATCGCTCAATGTATGCTTAGGTATTCTTTGTTTTAAGAACAAATGCAAATGTCTTTGCAGCATCACTTCAATTATATATGAACAGCGAGGACAAAACATCACAGGTAAGTAAGTTCTTTACACTTTTGGCTTTAATTAATATTTATTTCTTTTTAGGCTTCAGCATCCCTCTCATTGGCATTGTCACGTAACAACTTAATTATTAAACAGACACAAAAATGTAATTTAAATTTAAAATTACTTACTATTACTAACAATTCGTTATGTTCTTTTTCTTTCAACTTTATAAAATGATAACAACACATCACATTTTTTATGTTGGACCGCTAATCAGTCAATTGATAAAATTTAAAACCGGGAAGAAATAGGCATACTATAAAACTTTTATTTTTCTCAGGAGCTTCTATACTACTCCAGCTCAGCTTGTTTTAATATACCTGCAGACAGAATAAAATAAATTTGTTTTGACGTCATTAAATATTTAGCTAACACATTATATTAGCTCTTTCTTTTTAACATTCAAAGTCAAATTCAAATTAATTTATTTGTATTAACTACACTAGTAAGAAATACATCTTTTAATTAAGTGTAGGAAAGGAACAAAGAAACAAAAGAAAGGAAAAAATATTATTAGGAAATTTTGTTCTAGTAAAAAAGAAAAAATAACCTAAAACTATAAAAATAAAACTTGAAACCTAAATTAAAGAAAGTGATAATGAGTATTGGAAAGAACAATTAAATATTTAATATAGAGCTAATAATAGTTAGGCTGCTGAAATAATAATATTGTAATTGAAACTATAGTAAAAATTAAATATGTACATATGTATAAATACAGGGAACACCTACAATTTCGCCAAAATAAATGTCACCAAACTTGAAATGTCGCCTTTTGCCGCCAATCAAAATCTGAAAAATGTCGCCAAATTTTTAATCGAGAATTATAAATTCGCCACTGGGAAAAGTCGACCATAAAAAAACCGATCTTCGTGTAAAATGTCGCGAAAATGTCGCCAATCTAAAATATGACAGATTTTTTATGGATTTTCCTACAGGCCATTCAGAATTATTATGTTGTCAGTACTGTAAAAATCGAAGTTGAAGTTGTATTTGTTGCTCCCGCAACTGCAGTTATTCTAGCGGCTTGATATTCAACTAAATAAGATAGCATATGAAGGAAATGAGTATAAAGTAGAAGTCGCAGTTGTAAATCGTCCTAGGCCAGAGAACTATTTTTATGCATTAAAAATATTAAATATTTTTCATTTAAGAATATAAAAATTAATAGAATAAAAAAAAGTTTTGTAATACGGATTGTTGGGAGAAGCAGAGAAAATAATCGTAAAAGAAATGTCGAAAATGATTGAATCTTATTTGAAAATTAAAATTCATTATTCCGTTAAAACTTAAATTTAAATTTGAACTGAAAACTGCATTACCGAATCCTGATAGACATATGCATGTAATGTAATGGCGATCATAGCCGCATTGATTTCCGTCTTAGATCAGTAACACGAGTTGCTAGCAATTTTGGGAAAAAAAATTTGGCCCGCTTCCTTGCTTTTTCCATTACATTTGAACCGTCATGAAAGTAACATTTAAAACATATAGATAGAATTTTGAATATACATAATATTCTTAAAAGAAAATAAATTAAAAAGAAAGAGAGTGTAAATAGTTGAAGTGTCAAAAAAGACCAAGAATTCATTATTAAATTAAAATTTGTGTGTGAGGAAAAATTAAGGAAACCCCTTTTAGGGTAAGAGAAATTTAATTATTAAGCTAGTTAAATAATATACTTATATAATATTATAAACAGGGTTTTAGTTACGGCAAATATACAACTATGATATACCTAATATTACATGCATACATACAATTGCCTGATGAAACTATTTGGCTACCATTTTTACAAGTATAAGCAGAAGCGAATTTTTTTCCAAATTATTTAAAAACAGTGTTTGATCTCCAACATACGTGTACATATGTAGTTAAGAAGCCATTCGCATACTCGTTACGTATGTAACTTGACTCATAAGAATTAGGAGCAAATTAACTACTGTGCAATGAAGCACTCCAAATTTTGGACTTGTCAGTGATTCAATTCGCATTCATTCAAGAAGTTGTTAATTTTGAGGTTATTTTCTAACAAGCATAATGTCAATCGAACAAATTGCCAGTTTTTGTGCGGACTGTGACATAAAATATGAAATGCGTTGCAAAAATGTCACACCTGAAATATACACGATTGAGGGGAGATGTGCATGGTGGGCTAAACAGCTAAAAAAGGAATCAATTGCAGATCCTTCCACAATTGTGATTAAGTCTTACCTCGCTCCTGATAAAGATTTAGAATATTGCGGAAAATTAGTGAGTGAATTTAGCGAAGATTTCTCTGTTAGCGAAACCTTTTACAATGAAGTTATCGCAGTTAGGTTGGGGTTTCTTCTTAATCGCTAAAAGAGGATTTCTACTGAAAACGCGGAACTCCTTACCTGTAAAGAAAAGTTGCTAACTAAAACTGCAGCTTTAGTAGAAAAGCTTGAAGTTGCTCAATATAAGAGTTGGAAAGATAATCATATTAACTCTTCAAATAATACTGTTCTCGGTACAGTGGATAATGTTTTCTTGGAAGACGATGAAGTGCTTACTCCTCCCAATAAACCAGTCAAAAACTCAATAATAACATGAATACCACGTTGGAACAACGCATAAGTAGATTTTTCTATTTCAAGATCCCCTCCAAGACTTTACAAATGGGCACGTTAACGAAACTGACCTGCTCAACTCAATTTCAGATCTTCTTGGTGGTTCCGCATTGAGGTGGTTTCTTCGAAAACGAGACACCTTTATGGATTATCAAGATTTTGTGAAACGATGTCTTAGTGAATTTGAGCATGCCGAAAAATAGAAGTAAGCGAGGTTCAAGCTCACGCAAACGATTTTAATAAGCATAGCCCATCGCATCACGTTCAAAATAGGGCTCGGACTATTCGCGTATTCGCATATTCGAATAGTGTATTCGAATACCGTAGTGCGAATATTATTCGAATACCGAATACTGCGAATAGGCGAATACGACGAATAATATTGGAACATTCGCAAATCCACGAATATTACAATATAAACCGTATTTTACTCCACATATTTATATTCCATCATTTCTGAAAATAAGGGACCATCAACAATAGACGTCCGAATCTTTAGGTAATCCCCCCCCCCCCCCCCCCGTTCTTTCACCCCCCTTTACCGTGGACGTTCACATTTCACTTGTTAGTACAACAGAACAGATTTTATGCTTGATTAAAAGATCGAGAATTTTACGCACTTTGAGATGATGTAACTGCGCAATATCTCAGCGACAGTATTATTGTTGTTTATCCAACACTAAGAATATATAACAACAGGAAAGGCCCACATCTGTGAAACCGTGTACGTGTGATCGGCACTTTTCTTTTAGGCGAGGTGAGGACGGAGAGCTCTTCTCCTTAGTTTGCGAACTGTCAAAATGATTACCGTGAATTGTCCGATGGTTTAAAATTTTGTTTTGTAATTACATATAAAGTTTCGAGTGTTTTCTACTAGTTTAGTGTTATATATTAGCGAACTTTAAAGCTAATAGCTTTCAACTTTTTAAAGTGTAGACAGTGTATTTTAATACTGCCATTTTAGAAATGAAGTGCGCGATTTTGTGTTGTGCAAATAATCGGCGTTTTTAATGTGGAATATCGTTTTTCAGGAAGTTTTTGATTAAAATAATGTTCTGTTAGTTCTTAAGCTTAATATAATTGCCTTGACACGCTAAGAACGATTGAATGCATTTAAAATTGAAAATTATTCGAATACAATATATTCGAATAGCACGAATACTTATTATTCGGATAAGTCTATTCGAATACCACGAATAATTCGTGTATTCGAATAATATTCGAGTATTCGAATATTATTCGTGTATTCGCGAATTATTCGAGACATGCGAATATTCGAATATTCTAATAGTGACTAACTATTCGAATCACAGTCCGAGCCCTAGTTCAAAACTACCTCAGTCAAACGTTCCAGCATTTTAATGCGCAATGGGCAAAGATTTGGGAAACAAAAACTTTCAATCGCGACGTCGCGATTCAGACGAGAAACTTAAAAACCCAACCACATTTACAAACCAAAATAATAACGATAGATATACAAATTCGAAATATTCCTTAAGGCATCCAAACGCCAATATTAATTGTATAGAACCAGAACTTCCTGATTATATTAACTCCTGATTATATTAACTCCTCAACTTCATCCAAAAATTGTTCTGCTGCAGCATTGCGAAATCAGATTATAGATGAAGATGAGAATAGTATTGCAACCGCTTCAATTCGCAATTTAAAATTGCAACCATCTCGCTTATCCGAAGAGCCAAAAGATTTTTATTCTCTCTCGGAAAACCAATTAGGAGCTGTACACAAGTGGACCAGTACTGCTCCACAATCTCAAGGTCCTCAAAACCTCTTATTCTGTCCCCAAAACATCATGCTCGCCCATTTATAAAAATCCGAATTTTAGGCTCGGAAGTCGTTGGCCTACTCGATTCTGGAGCTAGCGGATCTGTGATTGGTCAGCCGGGTATCGACTTTTTAACATCAATAGGACTTTCCTTACAAAAGAATACAATAATTACTATCAAAATGGTAGATAATTCATACCATGATGTACTGGGATACTTTAACGTCCCAGTAGAACTCAAAGAACAATTTAGGAAAATCAAAATGCTGGCAGTGCCAAATTTACAACAAAAGTTTATCTTCGGAATTGATTTATGGGATGCTTCTCAGTTAACATTACAAAGGAGATCTGGCATCGAATGGTTTTGTTATAATTTTCCTGTTGACGAGGGTCCTTTAGGAAATGACACCGGCATATAGTCACCAACTGTCGCTCAAATGAGAGCTATTCAAACTTGCCTGAATTTTTTTGATAAACTAGTTAGAGTTGAATTAGGTAGAACTAACCTAATAGCCCATGATATCGACACAGGCGATGCTCAGCCCATAGTCCAGCGAGGATATGAAGTTTCCCCAGCGGTTCAAGTCCAATTAAGAAAGGAACTGGATCGGATGAAAGCATTAAGAGTAATAGAGCCTTCTATTAGTCCTTGGTGTTCGCCAGCAATTTAAGTAAAAAAATCAAACGGTAGAGACAGGCTTTGCATCGATAGTCGGAAATTAAACTCGGTTACCAAAAAATGCGCCTACCCTCTTCCCAAAATTTCGGAAATTCTCAGTCGGCTAAATAAGGAAAAGTAATTGTCCTCAATTGACTTGAAAGATGCCTTCTGGCAAATTCCTCTAACCGAATGCGCAAGGGAGAAAACGGCCTTTTCCGTACCCGGTCACGGCTTGTGGCAATTTGTTATGCCTTTTGGTCTCACCAATAGTCTAGCCACGCAGCAAAGGTTAATGGATCGACTTTTTGGACCTAACGAGCAAAACATATTTACCTACCTAGATGATCTCATCGTGGCTATAGAAACGTTCGAAGAGCATATAAAAACCTTAGACCGAGTCGCTAATCGTCTCTATTCTGCCAACTTAACAATCAACTGAGAAAAATGCCAGTTCTTCCGAACCAGCCTAAAGTACTTAGGATATATTGTCGATTCTCAAGGATTACGCACTGACCCAGAAAAAGAACAGGTCATGCTAGACTTTCCTTGTCCAAAAACTATACCGAAATGAAGCGCTTTATTGGACTAGCTTCTTGGTACAGAAGATTCGTGCCCAACTGTGCTCAATTATCTTCACCCCTACATGACATCACCAAAGGTAGTAAGAAGCGCCAACCGTTAAAATAGAATGATGGTTCGGACAAGGCATTTCTTGATTTAAAGGCCGCATTGGTTAAGGGTCCTGTCTTAACATCACCAAACTTTTCCAAACCATTCTTTTTGTGATGCATCGGCTCAGGTTAAAATTAAATTGAGGGGCGCTGAATTGAATTATACGGTAACGGAGAAAGAATGCTTAGGCATCATATATTTTATCGAAAAGTTTAGAGGGTTTTTAGAAGGATATAAATTTTATATCTTGACAGATCATTCTCCCTTGGCATGGATATTTAGGCAACAAAACGTTACTGGGCGGTTGGCTCGATGGATCCTTCGCCTACAGCAATTCGACTGCGAATTAAGATATGTGAAGGGAAAAAACAATGTGATCCCAGATGCCTTGTCAAGGATTACTGAAGTTAGTATCATAGACTGCAACGGTATGCAATGATATGCCTAACGATATGGAAGCTACAAAACAATAAATTATTTGTGAAGCTCGGTTGCGATCTGAAACAGGTGCACGAGGACAAGTGGAAACTAGCCGTTCCGGAGTCAAATAGGCCAAATGTATTAAAAGAATGTCACGACTCGACCTTCGCTGCCCATTTGGGAGTTCGTAAAACCCAACAACGATTTCAAGAACGATACTATTGGCCAGGAATATCAAAGGATGTTGCTGATTATATTAAAAAATGTGAAACGTGCCTCCGATCGAAGCCCACTACAAAATTAGCATTTGGTCCTTTCGGAAAGTTCAAACAGGCAACTCGTCCTTGGGAAATGATTGAAATTGATTTGTTAGGACCCCTAACAAGGTCAACAAAAGGGAATACCTACCTACTCGTAGTATATGATTGGTTTACTTAAATGCCATGACTATTTCCAATACCTGAAGCCACTGCTCGTTAGGTAGTAGAAATCGTTGAAAACATAATTTTTCTAGAATACGGAGTTCCTGAAATTGTCATAAGTAATAATGGCCGACAATTCGATTCTAAGGAATTTCACAGATTATTACAAGCTTATGGAATAAAAAAGTTTTGGTTAAATTGTAGATATCAGCCACGTAATAATTTTTCAGAGTGCTGGAACAAAGTTATTGGTAGCGCCCTTCGGTCATTTGTTCTCGACTATCATAAAGTATGGGATCGCGAAATCGGATCAATAACCGTCGCATTACGAACTGCGGTAAACAGTATAACCAGCTATTCGCCCTTTTTCCTTAATTTTGGGAGAGAATTTACATTCCCAGCCTCCGAATATGAATCGTATAATTCCTCAGATGATGCATCAGTCAAGCACCGGACTGACTTCTTATCAAAACTAAGATCTGCGTATGATGATATATACAAACGAATTTTTAAAGCATACGAGATTAACAAGAAATATTTTAACAAAAATAAAGCTTCATTTAGATTTAATGTTGGAGATACTGTATATAAGTGCAAATATCTGACCCAAATATGAATTTTTCGGTTAAGTTAGCTCCTAAATTTATAAAATGCGTAATTACAAGTAATAAATCTGATTTAGCTTACCGCCTAGCTGATGAAGATGGAAAGGACTTAGGCTGGTGGCACAATAAAGATATCAAGCATTTGTAGAATAGTTATTTGGGTTTAGGATAATCTTAAAAATTAGTAAGTATAGACATAAGCATTAAATGAATTATTATAAAATTTCATCCTCCATATTGTCGCAGTAACAATTCGAAGAACTGAAATTATGGAAAAAAATGCACAAAATGTGCAGGAAATATACACATGACCCGAGTGAATTTTCAAACCAAAAATCAAAACAACACTTGTTTAACTCGAGCAACGTAAGAAATAAAAGAATTTCTTAACATGATCGGCGTTTCTAATGAAGAAAAGTTAAGCTCCCTTGGCTCGTTATCAACAGCAGCACCAAAGGGTTAACTTTCCTTCAGCTGCTGGACGCCTTCGCGACAAAACGAAAACTAGATGAAAATCCAACAAAATTTAACACCGAACTAGACAGCTGTATCAATTTCTGATCACTTTCACTAATGAAGAAAGTTTCTAATGAAGAAAAGTTAAGCTCCTTGGTGCTGCTTTTGATAACGAGCTTAACTTTTTAACCGACTTCCCAAAAACAAAGAGGTTTTAAATTGGAGAATTTCAATTTTTCTCTCCTCCCCATTGCCTCTCTCTTTCCCTCTTATTGTGGGAATGTAAATTAAAAAAAATCGAGAATTTCTAGTTAATTACTCGATAAAGTCGCGTAATCGATATTTCGATTAAGAGTTTTCGTGCGATACTTTCCTACCTGTAGTAATTTGACATCCAGGAATGTCAAGAAACTTGTTTATCACGAACAAATTCGAGTGCGCGACAGGTGACTTTCACCTGTGTTTTATCGTGTTTATTTGCATTATTCTTTTAGGTGCCTACGGGAAGTTCTTCGAGGAATACTAAGGAATTGTTTTCTACGCGAACAGCGATTGGAAATCGCGAAATATAAGATTTTTACCACAGGTAAGTTTCCTTATGTTCAGCTGTCATTTGCAGACTTGTGATGGAAATCTCTTAATAGAATTGGTGATAATTACAATAATATTCCATCTTAGAATGATGGTTCGGACAAGGCATTTCTTGATTTAAAGGCCGCATTGGTTAAGGGTCCTGTCTTAACATCACCAAACTTTTCCAAACCATTCTTTTTGTGATGCATCGGCTCAGGTTAAAATTAAATTGAGGGGCGCTGAATTGAATTATACGGTAACGGAGAAAGAATGCTTAGGCATCATATATTTTATCGAAAAGTTTAGAGGGTTTTTAGAAGGATATAAATTTTATATCTTGACAGATCATTCTCCCTTGGCATGGATATTTAGGCAACAAAACGTTACTGGGCGGTTGGCTCGATGGATCCTTCGCCTACAGCAATTCGACTGCGAATTAAGATATGTGAAGGGAAAAAACAATGTGATCCCAGATGCCTTGTCAAGGATTACTGAAGTTAGTATCATAGACTGCAACGATATGCAATGATATGCCTAACGATATGGAAGCTACAAAACAATAAATTATTTGTGAAGCTCGGTTGCGATCTGAAACAGGTGCACGAGGACAAGTGGAAACTAGCCGTTCCGGAGTCAAATAGGCCAAATGTATTAAAAGAATGTCACGACTCGACCTTCGCTGCCCATTTGGGAGTTCGTAAAACCCAACAACGATTTCAAGAACGATACTATTGGCCAGGAATATCAAAGGATGTTGCTGATTATATTAAAAAATGTGAAACGTGCCTCCGATCGAAGCCCACTACAAAATTAGCATTTGGTCCTTTCGGAAAGTTCAAACAGGCAACTCGTCCTTGGGAAATGATTGAAATTGATTTGTTAGGACCCCTAACAAGGTCAACAAAAGGGAATACCTACCTACTCGTAGTATATGATTGGTTTACTTAAATGCCATGACTATTTCCAATACCTGAAGCCACTGCTCGTTAGGTAGTAGAAATCGTTGAAAACATAATTTTTCTAGAATACGGAGTTCCTGAAATTGTCATAAGTAATAATGGCCGACAATTCGATTCTAAGGAATTTCACAGATTATTACAAGCTTATGGAATAAAAAAGTTTTGGTTAAATTGTAGATATCAGCCACGTAATAATTTTTCAGAGTGCTGGAACAAAGTTATTGGTAGCGCCCTTCGGTCATTTGTTCTCGACTATCATAAAGTATGGGATCGCGAAATCGGATCAATAACCGTCGCATTACGAACTGCGGTAAACAGTATAACCGGCTATTCGCCCTTTTTCCTTAATTTTGGGAGAGAATTTACATTCCCAGCCTCCGAATATGAATCGTATAATTCCTCAGATGATGCATCAGTCAAGCACCGGACTGACTTCTTATCAAAACTAAGATCTGCGTATGATGATATATACAAACGAATTTTTAAAGCATACGAGATTAACAAGAAATATTTTAACAAAAATAAAGCTTCATTTAGATTTAATGTTGGAGATACTGTATATAAGTGCAAATATCTGACCCAAATATGAATTTTTCGGTTAAGTTAGCTCCTAAATTTATAAAATGCGTAATTACAAGTAATAAATCTGATTTAGCTTACCGCCTAGCTGATGAAGATGGAAAGGACTTAGGCTGGTGGCACAATAAAGATATCAAGCATTTGTAGAATAGTTATTTGGGTTTAGGATAATCTTAAAAATTAGTAAGTATAGACATAAGCATTAAATGAATTATTATAAAATTTCATCCTCCATATTGTCGCAGTAACAATTCGAACAACTGAAATTATGGAAAAAAATGCACAAAATGTGCAGTTAATATACACATGACCCGAGTGAATTTTCAAACCAAAAATCAAAACAACACTTGTTTAACTCGAGCAACGTAAGAAATAAAAGAATTTCTTAACATGATCGGCGTTTCTAATGAAGAAAAGTTAAGCTCCCTTGGCTCGTTATCAACAGCAGCACCAAAGGGTTAACTTTCCTTCAGCTGCTGGACGCCTTCGCGACAAAACGAAAACTAGATGAAAATCCAACAAAATTTAACACCGAACTAGACAGCTGTATCAATTTCTGATCACTTTCACTAATGAAGAAAGTTTCTAATGAAGAAAAGTTAAGCTCCTTGGTGCTGCTTTTGATAACGAGCTTAACTTTTTAACCGACTTCCCAAAAACAAAGAGGTTCTAAATTGGAGAATTTCAATTTTTCTCTCCTCCCCATTGCCTCTCTCTTTCCCTCTTATTGTGGGAATGTAAATTTAAAAAAATCGAGAATTTCTAGTTAATTACTCGATAAAGTCGCGTAATCGATATTGCGATTAAGAGTTTTCGTGCGATACTTTCCTACCTGTAGTAATTTGACATCCAGGAATGTCAAGAAACTTGTTTATCACGAACAAATTCGAGTGCGCGACAGGTGACTTTCACCTGTGTTTTATCGTGTTTATTTGCATTATTCTTTTAGGTGCCTACGGGAAGTTCTTCGAGGAATACTAAGGAATTGTTTTCTACGCGAACAGCGATTGGAAATCGCGAAATATAAGATTTTTACCACAGGTAAGTTTCCTTATGTTCAGCTGTCATTTGCAGACTTGTGATGGAAATCTCTTAATAGAATTGGTGATAATTACAATAATATTCCATCTTAAGTATGCAAAAATACCTGACAGCTAATTTTAGTAACATCTAGTGGAAGTTTGTTTTATGTTTTCATGTAAAATTCATGTTCGTGATTCTGGATGTTGTTGTTGTTGCATTTTTTGTTTACATTTTGGACTTGGATTTTTCATGTAACAAAAATGTTTTGATTTGTAGGTTTTGCTTGTTTTTAATTACTATTGTGTCGTGAAATGTGTCGTGATTTTTTTTCGTTTATGTTTTAGGTACTTCGGTTTGACTATAGGATCTTCATGAGTGGACGTTATCTATGGATCATCATGGAATTTTCAGATAAGTTTTCTTTTTATTAAGAACATGATTCTTTGTTTTCGAATAGCTTTCCCTTTTTTTCAGGTATCCGGGATTAAGTGAGGAAAGTTCAAACGTAGGGAGGACTTAATCGAACATACGGATTTTTGGGAGAAGCAGAGAAAATAATCATAAAAGAAATGTCGAAAATGATTGAATCTTATTTGAAAATTAAAATTCATTATTCCGTTAAAACTTAAATTTAAATTTGAACTGAAAACTGCATTACCGAATAATGATAGACATATGCATGTAATGTAATGAAGATCATAGCAGCATTGATTTCCGTCTTAGATCAGTAGCACGAGTTGGTAGCAATTTTGGGAAAAGAAAAAATGTGGTCCGCTTCCTTCCTTTTTCTTTTAAATTTGAACTGTGAACTGTGAAAGTAACATTTAAAACATATACAAAGAAATTTGAATACACATAATATTATTAAAAAAAATAAATTAAAAAGAAAGAGAGTGTAAATAGTTGAAGTATCAAAAAAAAAACCAAGAATTCATTGATAAATTAAAATTTGTGTGTGAGGAAAAATTAAGGAAACCCTTGTTAGGGTAAGAGAAATTTAATTATTAAGCTAGTTAAGTATTAAGGTTGTTTTGATGGTGAGCTCTCCTGACTGGGGATTCCGTTTGAGACCTGCGAAAATTAAGCCGGGTCGCTTCGAAATCTCTGTTGAGTGGAGTCGTCACTTCAATGACAGTTTGGCGGGTTTGAAAAATAAACAAAGTTATTGATTTTGCGTAAAGTGCGTGTATTAAGTTACCGTGACAATTTCTGATTTACAAAAGTACTCACCTACCATATATCCGCGATTCCTTTGAGTCCACTAGAATGGTCCCACGACGACAGGCCAACGACACAACGTTGCTGGATCATCCCACGGCACCGGCAGCACTAAATTTGCGACCACTTTCAGGACAAGCCGGGTAAAATACAGGGAGCTTTTACCTTTTCCCCGCTAAAATCGAAAAGAAATATTAGAATAGAGTGAGGAAAAAACAACACACAAGACACAACACACAGGACAACGATCACACAACACAAAATATGAAAGACAAAACCCTCAACCAATTTCCTACTTACCCGTGTCCGCCACAAATTCCAACTCCCTTCCGATATTTTTCCCTCCACATCCTTTCCGATAGGGCATCCAATAAAGCCCTTGCACTGGCCTTAACCTGAAATAAAATAAAATTATAAGTCAATAATGCCTCTTTACAGCACCATCTAAGAAGAGTACAAAAAACAACAAACATAGAACTCACCTGCCATTTCAATCAATTCTCCAAAATACTCCAGAATCTACCAACCACCTGGAAAAATTACTTAGAGAAGTAATACTTACCTGTGAATCGAGGTACTTCCCTAGTCGGCGTAGCTGTCAAATCCTGCAAATATCGTTCAGAGATTTCTTGATGTACTCCATGTTCCATGAAGATCTGCAAGCTGAAAATTGATAACCAGCACCTGGAGGACCTAGAAGGAGGAAAATATCCGTTTAAAACAACAGAAATTAAAAATCTTATCACAAAATCCTAGGCCTAACCTCACAAATTTAAAAACACGAATTACCACAAAAGTACACTTTGCAGTAGATTAGGAGTAATTTTTACCTTTGTGATTATTGAAAATCTTTGTATTTAAATAGGAATTTAACGAAAATTAATTAAAAATTGATCTTACCTGTTGTTAGTCCTTTTTTTAGCACAAATTAGGTCACTTTCGAATTTCGAAATTAACGAAAACTATAAAAAGGCTCAACGCCATCTTGAAACTCTTTTTTGTAAATCAGAAATTGTCACGGTAACTTAATACACGCACTTTACGCAAAATCAATAACTTTGTTTATTTTTCAAACCCGCCAAACTGTCATTGAAGTCACGACTCCACTCAACAGGGATTTCGAAGCAACCCGGCTTAATTTTCGCAGGCCTCAAACGGAATCCCCAGTCAGGAGAGCTCACCATCAAAACAACCGCACGGAAACATAGATCACACCAGCTCTAAGCAAAACACCAAGTAGCACCTGCACTAGCACACGGATCCCCTAATTACGATCACCAGGTATTTCAGATCTCACTCAGGGAGCATAAACTACACTCAGGTAACACATACTTCACTTTTACTTAAAAACGAGTGACACTTCGAAAAGAATAGTGATTTTCTTTTAATTGTCGGGTATCTGAAGAGAAAAAACAATTTAATAATATTTGCAAACCGCGCGCTTAATCAGTGAAATCTGCAAAACACGGTGAACTAGACACTATTACCTTACGCGACACGGACACTTTTAATACGGCTAAGTTGTGCTATCTAATTTGAGAACTTAATTAGTGAATTATGAATTGAAAACACAATTGAAATTGTTCAATATACTAACTTTTTCACAATACGGATACTAATTTGTAGTACCAAACAGCTGAACACGATAGGCTACCGCTCGGCCAGACCGCTATATCCGTAACAATTGGTGTCAGGTGTGGGGTATTGTTTATTTACATTCTGCAAAGACGATCACTCACTAATCCGAGTACTCCACACGCCTTTTGTTTTGTTGCTGATTTTACTAAAAAGTTTCTAGTTTTGAGTTTTTCTGGTACCTGAAAAGAGAATTGAACCATTCTTGAAATATTTACGATATAGTATACCATTTCGTTTTATGATGCATGAAAGTATTTATTGTTGAAATAAAATTATTACAGTGTTGAACATTAATTAGCGAATTATTGTGCGAATTTGAACAATGAATGATATTTCGTGAATGATGCTTAGTTAAGTTGAATGAACTATTTATCCAATATAAATCTATAAAATGATATAATTAATAGAGAGAAGTTGTCTCCCTTGAGTTCTTTATTTACTTATTCCTAAAATTGACCTTGAACTTGATTACTTTGTAAAAATTTTTGAATTTTTTGCAAATTGCAGTGAACTGTAGGAATAAGATCGTACGAGCAAAAGTGTGAATTAATCGTTGATTGCGCCTATTACTAGTTATTAAACATTCGCGAATAATTAGTAAGACTTTTTTTGTGAGGATTTTAATAAAAGACTATAAAAACTTTATTTCCAAAATTTCGGTTACTTAGTTTCGTCTATTGGGAATGGATAAATTAGAATATAACTTGGAATAAAATTGATGAAATCGGTGGTCAACGAATTTGCTTTTCCAAAGTTATTTGATGTTATCGTGAGTTACGAACTTACAGAAATGATGAAAAGATAGCGATAACTTTAGATCTTATACATTAGACCCTCCGCGCCAACCCTATACTTAGTGAAAACAAATATCGATGTACTAGGCAACTTAATTATTGAAGTAATCTTTCGCAGATAACAGTAAAATAGTGAACAATTCAACGCTAAACTTTAGTATAAACTTATTTATTATAAAAATTAGGACGATTAAATATTAAACGGTGATCGCCAGCATCTGAAAAGAAAGGAACATTAGGAAACAGACTCGTCTATGTTTAACTAGACTTACCTTTAGTGATCGATTAAGGGATATTTGTTTTTTTTTTTAGAGTTTTGTGAAATCCTTCATCTGAAAACGCAAGAAGACTTTCGTTGCTTTGCTAAGTTGACAACGTTAATTCCCGAAAACATTTACAAAAGCAAGAGAAATGTCTGCCGAACAGCTGGAAAAGATTTTTAAAAGTCTGGAGGCGCAGGCGGGTGTATTAACCGAGTTAGCAGACGCGATGAAAACTCAAACGCACGAAATAGCGGGGATTAAAACCGAACTAGGTTCACTTAAAGAAGAGAATGTTAGTTTTTGCGTAGAATTGGGTATAATTCGGAAACAAGTAGCCGACATGACTATTTTAGGAGCAGCTTCGTCTACCCACGTTCTCGAGGAAGCTAATACTGCTATACATGGGGTTTCACAAGTTGATAACAACCAGCAACCTAACGCGCGTTCTACTCAGTCGGTTTCATGCCAGTTGGACGAACATATAGCCAATTCGTCAAACTGTGAGAACCCAAGACTTCCCATGAAGGCCGTAAGATTTGAAGATATAAGTAATAACACCCATTCAGGGAATAGTCAAGTTCAGTCAAGTCGAGAGGGCTCTTACCAATCAAGACCCATCCTTTCGCCAACTGAGTATGACGGAAAAATCCCGTGGAGTCGTTACGAAATTCATTTCAACGCAATTTCTCAAGCAAATGGGTGGAATAGTCCAGCAAAAGCTCTTTATCTGGTTGCTTATTTACGAGGACCAGCATTAGTATTCTGCGAAACCCTTAACTTAGAAACTCGGTCGAGATTCGAAAAGCTTAGTGAAGCGCTGCGAATAAGATTTAGCGCTGATTGGCAAAACTCTGTCAGTCACATACAACTAAGGTCAAGGGTTCAGAAAGGTGGAGAGAGTTTTGCCGAGTTCGCAACGGATTTACAGCGCTTGACCCACTTGACGTTTTCTGATTGCCCAGAGAGCGCGAGGGACCGAATCGCGTTGGAGCAATTTCTGGACGGGATTCTTGATATTGATGTACAGGAGAGAGTTAGGGATTCAGGGCCATCTACTCTACAAGCAGCTCTGCAGACGACGTGTCGAATAGAGGCCAACCATCGAGCAACCAAAGCAGCACGTCGGAATATTAGGGTTGCAACGGTATCCATCTCCGCCAACGATAACCGAAGAGGACGACTCAGACCCGCAAACTTGCAAAACGTACGAATACGAGAAGCCGCTTCAACTTCGTCGTCGGGAAATGCCAACGGGCTAGCCTAGAGGGGCCAGAGCTAGCACCGATTATCAACAGCGCCCCAAAGAACCTCATACAAAAGAAAGATGACCAATTCATTGGACGAGACCTAACGGGAACAGTAAGATGGTTTGATATTTCCAGGAAATTCGGTTTTGCTGTGCGAGATGACAATGGTGAGGATGTCTTTCTACATACGGCCCATATTATAAGACAATCAATCGAACACGAACCCCCACTATATATCGGCGATCGGATTAGGTTTAATTTAGTTTGCGGAAGCCCAACCCCGAAGGCCATCCATATAGCTTTAACTTCGAGGGCGAGTCGACTAGAATCCAACGAAAATTCATTATCTCAGGCAGATGAGTTAAACCAAAGCATCCCCACAGCACCCACTGCGCAGCAACAAGCAGGAACACTATCAGAATCATTCCCCGTTTCGACAGAACGTAGCTGGGATGACACTCACACACGGCTTTTAAACACGAATATGCTGGTCCTAGGGAGCAGGGATCAGCTGGCACAATAAACGCTCCACACACATACCAACACTCCTTCAAAGAACACACCTCATCAACCAACAACACATCAATCAGTGACACACTAACCTGCAACACACCTACTGACAACACAGCAACCATCGTCTCTTTGACCTCAATTCAAACTCCAGACGGACCAACCCACGCTAAAGCTCTGAGAAATAAATGCGCCATCAACTTGCAAACACACACCCTCTTGATCGGAACCGAATCCATCCCAATACTGACAGAAGAAGATGCATTACTGATGAGATCCGCCCATACTTGCACGATACCAGCAACCTCAACTTGCTTAGTGCGACTTTTCAACCCAAATCTAAGGAATTCAGGTACTGTAATGCTTTCTCCAGTGAAGAATTTACCCGAACTATGGATGGAACCGTCGGTTTGTGATGAGGAAGTGTACTCATTCGCTTAACCAACTTGACATCGGAACCAATCCAAATTCAATCAGATGTAGTTCTTGCAGAAGCCGATACCAAAGTTGATCTGATCGAAACCTGCGATAGAGTTAATCCAGCGTATATAGATTTGCCACCTGAATTGAACACGCTACTCGAAAATTCGACTAACTACCTGGACAAGGAACTAGAGGTAGCTCTAAAAACTGTATTGGTGGAGTATCAAGATGTTTTCGCCCGATCAAGAAGCGACTTGGGGCGGACTAATATCCTCCGCCATCATATCGACGTGGGAGAAAATAAGGCTATAAAACAACCAGCCAGACGACTTCCACTTGCCAAACGTGAAGAAGCTGCCAAGATCTTAAAAGAGATGAAGGATCAGGGAATTATCCATCCCTCCGGAAGTCCTTGGGCGTCACCGGTAGTACTTGTCGCAAAGAAAGACGGTTCTACAAGATTTTGTGTGGATTATCGCCGCTTGAACGAAGTAACCAAAAGGGACTCATATCCGCTTCCTCGAATAGACCTCACGCTTGATGCTTTGGCTGGGTCCAAATGGTTTTCCACGTTAGATTTGCAATCCGGGTACTGGCAAGTGGAAGTTGCCGAAGAAGACAGAGAAAAGACGGCTTTTACAACAGGCCATGGTCTATGGGAGTTCTCAGTCATGCCGTTTGGACTCACCAATGCACCTGCAACGTTCCAACGGTTGATGGACGCCGTACTCCAAGAGATACCACCCCAAGCATGCCTGGTGTATTTAGACGATGTTATTGTTCACGGGGCTACATTCCCGGAAATGCTGAGAAACCTGCGTTTGGTTCTATCCCGCCTGAGATTGGCCAACCTAAAGATCTCTCCTTAGAAATGTCAGTTATGCCAACAAGAAGTGAAGTTTTTGGGACACGTCATTAACACCAAGGGCATCGCCACAGATCCAGACAAAACAGCTGCCGTGAGAGACTGGCCGATCCCTAAGTGTAAACGAGATGTTCAGTCATTCCTTGGGTTATGCGCCTATTACCGTCGGTTCGTCCAGGATTTCTCAGCGATCGCCAAACCCCTTACCGAATTAACGGAAAAAGGACGGAAATATCTCTGGAGACCCGCTTGCAATGATGCCTTTAACACATTGAAAGTTAAGCTAACGACCACACCTATATTAATGCAGCCGGATGAATCCAAAACTTTTGTACTAGACACCGATGCCAGCCACCACCCTTGGGGCGCTGTACTTGCCCAGGTGCACGATGGAACCGAGCACGTAATCGAGTATTACAGCAAGACATTCAGCCGACCTGAAAGGAATTACTGTGTTACCCGGAAGGAGTTAATCGCAATAGTAAAGGCATGCACTCATTTTAAACCGTACCTATTAGGAAAAAAGTTCATTATTCGAACGGACCACGCATCGCTAAGATGGCTGATGAATTTTCGGAACCCAGAAGGCCAAGTAGCGCGCTGGATTGAACGAATGCAGACGTTCGAATTTGAAATCGAGCATCGCCCAGGCAGAAGACACAACAACGCTGATGCTTTATCTCGTCGCCCATGTGCGCCTTCCAAATGCACCTACTGTCAACGATTAGAGGAGAAGGAAGCCGTCACTGTCCGTATAACAACAGCACAAAATGGTATAGATAAGTTGCAAGAAGATGACCTAACGCTACGACAACTGCGACAATGGCTGCGTTCTCAGGAACGACCAGTAAAGGACGCTATAAAAGACGCGAATCCGGAGCTTAAAGCTCTTTGGTCTATGTGGCAAAGTCTGGTGCTGGAAAATAATATCGCTATCCGTGTCCTAGATGAAGGAACGCATACTATCAAGCAAATATTAATCCCCAAATCGTTACGGAAAACTGTGCTCCAACAAGTCCATGATTCTCCATCTGGTGGGCATTTCGGAAATGCCAAAACTTCAAGTAAATTGCGGCAACGCTACTACTGGGTCGGCTGCAGTACCGACGTCAGAGATTGGTGTGCAGGATGCCCCAACTGCCAAACACGTAAAGGACCACGACCAAGAAATAAAGCACCTCTACAAATTTGCAGCGTCGGGGCACCGTTTGAAAGGATCGCCGTAGACATATTAGGACCATTTCCAAAAACCAATAGCAACAACCGCTATGTTGTCGTCTGTGTTGATTATTTCACAAAGTGGCCTGAAGCCATTGCAGTACCGGACCAAACCGCCGCCACCGTTGCTGAAGCTCTTATATCAGCTGTGTTTAGTCGCTACGGAGCCCCTCTCCAACTACATTCAGACCAGGGCAGAAATTTTGAAAGCGCTCTCTTTCAGGAAACCTTGACTCGTTTTGGGATAGAGAAGACTCGGACAACGCCACTACACCCTCAATCGGATGGCTTAGTAGAAAGGTTCAATCGAACAATATTGGATTACCTGGCAAAGTTTATAGATAAGAACCAGCGAGAGTGGGACACTTACATCCCGTATTTGCTACTTTCCTATCGCACAAGTGTACAAGAAAGCACGAAGGAAACACCGGCGCGATTACTTTTTGGAAGAGAATTGAGATTGCCTATCGAAATGGTCTTCGGGAGTCCACCTACTACCAACGTACCGCAGAGCCAGTATGTGGAACAACTAGTAAACACATTGAATGAAGTCCACGAGCACAATCGTATTACACTAAATGCCGCGAACAGGAGAATGAAAGAGTACTATGACCTCAAATCCCGGAGAACACTTTATGAACCTGGAACAAAAGTGTGGTTGTACCATCCGCGACGCACCGTCGGGCGCTGCCCAAAGCTCCAACGAGACTGGGACGGACCGTATGTAATCATAGACCGTATAACCGAAGTGGTGTACAAGATCAAACGCTATCGCGGCGCGAAAGTTCAAACAGTGCACGTTAATCGCTTAGCCCCGTATCGCGAACGAAACGAAAACCCAGACGCTTAACAAAACTCCTCAAAGAGATATTAATATGCACAGTGGTGAATCTAAACTCTTAAATGTAAAGTAGTGCTATGTATATCGCGAAGTGAACAGAACTAATAACTACAATTTAACGTGTATATTCTAGTAGGGTTGCATCTACATTCCTCTCTGATAAAATCTAATAGCTTGGACGGAGCTACAAGCTTCCGCAGGAGAGGGTATTGTTACAAAAGTACTCACCTACCTTATATCCGCGATTCCTTTGAGTCCACTAGAAAGGTCCCACGACGACAGGCCAACGACACAACGTTGCTGGATCATCCCACGGCACCGGCAGCACTAAATTTGCGACCACTTTCAGGACAAGCCGGGTAAAATACAGGGAGCTTTTACCTTTTCCCCGCTAAAATCGAAAAGAAATATTAGAATAGAGTGAGGAAAAAACAACACACAAGACACAACACACAGGACAACGATCACACAACACAAAATATGAAAGACAAAACCCTCAACCAATTTCCTACTTACCCGTGTCCGCCACAAATTCCAACTCCCTTCCGATATTTTTCCCTCCACATCCTTTCCGATAGGGCATCCAATAAAGCCCTTGCACTGGCCTTAACCTGAAATAAAATAAAATTATAAGTCAATAATGCCTCTTTACAGCACCATCTAAGAAGAGTACAAAAAACAACAAACATAGAACTCACCTGCCATTTCAATCAATTCTCCAAAATACTCCAGAATCTACCAACCACCTGGAAAAATTACTTAGAGAAGTAATACTTACCTGTGAATCGAGGTACTTCCCTAGTCGGCGTAGCTGTCAAATCCTGCAAATATCGTTCAGAGATTTCTTGATGTACTCCATGTTCCATGAAGATCTGCAAGCTGAAAATTGATAACCAGCACCTGGAGGACCTAGAAGGAGGAAAATATCCGTTTAAAACAACAGAAATTAAAAATCTTATCACAAAATCCTAGGCCTAACCTCACAAATTTAAAAACACGAATTACCACAAAAGTACACTTTGCAGTAGATTAGGAGTAATTTTTACCTTTGTGATTATTGAAAATCTTTGTATTTAAATAGGAATTTAACGAAAATTAATTAAAAATTGATCTTACCTGTTGTTAGTCCTTTTTTTAGCACAAATTAGGTCACTTTCGAATTTCGAAATTAACGAAAACTATAAAAAGGCTCAACGCCATCTTGAAACTCTTTTTTGTAAATCAGAAATTGTCACGGTAACTTAATACACGCACTTTACGCAAAATCAATAACTTTGTTTCACGACTCCACTCAACAGGGATTTCGAAGCAACCCGGCTTAATTTTCGCAGGCCTCAAACGGAATCCCCAGTCAGGAGAGCTCACCATCAAAAGAACCGCACGGAAACATAGATCACACCAGCTCTAAGCAAAACACCAAGTAGCACCTGCACTAGCACACGGATCCCCTAATTACGATCACCAGGTATTTCAGATCTCACTCAGGGAGCATAAACTACACTCAGGTAACACATACTTCACTTTTACTTAAAAACGAGTGACACTTCGAAAAGAATAGTGATTTTCTTTTAATTGTCGGGTATCTGAAGAGAAAAAACAATTTAATAATATTTGCAAACCGCGCGCTTAATCAGTGAAATCTGCAAAACACGGTGAACTAGACACTATTACCTTACGCGACACGGACACTTTTAATACGGCTAAGTTGTGCTATCTAATTTGAGAACTTAATTAGTGAATTATGAATTGAAAACACAATTGAAATTGTTCAATATACTAACTTTTTCACAATACGGATACTAATTTGTAGTACCAAACAGCTGAACACGATAGGCTACCGCTCGGCTAGACCGCTATATCCGTAACAGTATTATACTTACATAATATTATAAACAGGGTTTTAGTGACGGTGTATATATAATGCAAATTTTCAATGGTGAAGCTCCTAGTAAAAAGCAGCGAAAATATATAAAGTGACAGGTATTCAAAAATACCCACTACATCACGGTCAAAAGAATCTCCGCAGGGCGCGAAGACACCACTCAAAGCAGCCTTGCTCAATTTAAATAAGAGCCACGAAATCGAAGATCAAAGCGAATCACAAGATTTGGGCCCAGATCACCGACGTAATAAATAAGTGTAGTTTTAAAATCTGAATAATTATTTCTAAATTGTTAAGCGAGATTTAGGTATATTCAGCACGGCAGGATTATCAAAAGATTAAATAGTTAATTTTGGTTAAGTCAGGTTCGAAAACTTAAAATTAAATAAAGTAATATTATGTAGGTAGATTAACTTTTGTGATTTAACAAATTTCACAAAAAAATGTTTTCCTATAAACCTGGGTTACACAGTTACTACAGTCAGTCTTTAAAGCAAGCAGTCGCAAGGGAACCATTCTGCCAAGCGGTCGATGTTTAATTAAATAAATGTTTCAGGTTCCAATTTAGTTTTTTCCTTCTTTTGTTAAATCCTATCCCAAGTTATTTTAATAGTTATATTACACAATTTTTATTTTATTTTTTCTAGTATTGCTTTTGTCTCTTTCAATTTCTTCCTTCTCTTCAACAATAAATACTAATTAATAAGAGGCAAATCATTAAATTTTGTTGTTATAAGTGAAGTAGGTAATAGAAGGGGGTTGCTAGTTGCAACGAAAGTGTGGTAAAGTACTAAAGGATAAAGATGATAAGATTTATTAATAAGCAAATTTTGTTGCTTACATTGAAAGCATATTAATAAATGCCGAAACCAATTGACGAAATTCCTTATTGCAGGGCGCGCTGCAATTAAGAACCATTTCGTATGCGGTATTTTCATAGGCGACATTTTGGTAGACGGCAATTTTAAAGCCGACATATCGTTGTAGACCCATAAATACAATATAACAAAGCTTATGCACACATATTAAAGTTATGAACAATTAATTGATGTATTAAGAAAAAAGAGCAAAATTTAAAAAAAATAAAAATTCTAAACTATTTAGTACAAAAATAATCAAAGAGAATATTGGAGAAATTGGGTCTGCCGCTGCTTCTTCTAATTTGAAGTGGAAGAGCATACCACAGCCTAACGGATCGAATAAGAAATTGTTGTTCGTTAGCTATAAAAAGGTGCGACTGGAAAGTAATACACAATTTTACTTTATATAAAGGTAATTTTTCTTCTAAGTCGTGATAATTCTATGGAGAAATAAAATAGTACGATAATTCAGATAGTTATCGATGCTGCATCCGATAACAGTTTTGGTATAAGGAGAGACATGATCGAAACGCCTTAGTCCATACACATAACGGACAGCAGAATTGAAGGCGACGTTAAGCTTACGTGATGTGATGATAGATAATCCACCTTACAGAAGAGTTCACAACAATAAGTCATGATTGGTACAATTAATAATTTTACTAACATATTACGTGTCTTCTGTGGTGTGAAATGGGCAGTCACAGATAGTCGTCGCAAAGTACCATATACTCTACCAATGACGTTATTAACCGGATCAGACCAGGTTAAGATTCTGTTAAAAATAACGCCAAGATTTCTAACAGTGTTCCTATTCGGTACCGTGGCACCATTAATTTTAACAAAGGGACAGGAAGGAATATCAATATGACTCCTATGTATAATAACGGCATTTGATTTACAAGGACTTAGAATTAATGCATTATTTTCTGCCCACATGGATAAACGTTCGAGGTCGTCATTCAATCGACAAACGGCATCTTCGATTAATCCCAGTGATCTAGATATATACAGTTGTGTATCATCAGCATATATGTGAAATTAACAGTCTCGTAGGACAACAGGGAGGTCGTTAATAAAAATTTAGAATAACAAAGGACCAAGAATAGACGCTTGGGGTACTCCACTATTGACATCCAGAAAGCCAGACGATTTATTGTCACAAAAAACCTTCTGTTGACGAAAGGTGAGATAGGACCATATTAGCTTACATGCAGATCCCGAAAATTCGAAATATTCAACAACTTTGTGAAGTAAGAGCTGGTGATTACTTTTGTCAAATGCTTTTGAGAAATCAAGAAGATCCAGTAAAGTCACCCGATCGCCATCAATCGCATCTCTGATATCATCAGAAATTTTCGCTAAAGCTGTAGTACAACTACGATTGGGCCTAAAACCAGACTGACATGGTGATAAAAGTCACCAAAACCACCTAAGCAACCTAAAACGAGAATAAAATCAATTAAAATAAGAAAAATAAAGAAAAATTAACATATTGAAGATCAACATAATTTCATAAACTAAAACTTTTATTGTTTATACTTTATTACACCAATCAGGCATCCCACCTATCAAAAGTGCGAGAAGAAATACAAACGCGAACAGAACAACCATTTTTGAAGTTCATGGCTGATCTTGTTTAGTGTTATTAGCTCATTACATTACATGTTACTTTGGGTAAACAAGTTAAACTAAATAAAATTATAATACAATATAAAATAAAATTATAGGATAGAGGAAAGGCACATTTATTAGCTTTTCTGGCAAAAATAATTAGCTCAGAAAACAAAAATGATTTTTTACGAAAATTATTCATAAACCTAAGTTTAATTATTTGAGCATGATTTTCGGTCGCCACGAATTTTAGGCATAATTTTTTATAACAATTGTAACTCATGCCAACGTTTTCGAAATAGCATTTCTCAATTTTTTAAAGTTTCAAATTATCATCCATTATATTATACATGAAATCAAGGTGGTTTGTTATACCCTTAAAATCTTTTATCACATAATAACTAGGAAAACCATCGACTTCGTTACCACTTAAAATTTGTTTAATTCGCCTTTTAGATATGTTCAACTTATCTACAATTTATGACGAATTAACGTTTCTTTCTTTTCATATCATTTTAATCACACCAGAAGGTTTATGGCATATCATTTGCGGAGTTGCAATTTTGAACCAGTTGGCTTTATTCTAAATTTCTTGCGGAAAAAAACAACTAAAATTTTTTGTATTTTCAACGTTTCCTTACACTGTATTAAATAATATTTCAAAGTACAAGTGCCTTTTCTTTCTTTGAATAGGTTCAAATAAGGAGAGTACCTGGTAAACAATTAAAAAAAAACTTACATTTTCACTGTCACAATGTTACGTATTTATATTTGTGTTACGAGCTTCCTTTTATATAATTTAAATAGACAATTCGCTCGTAAAATTTTTCTTTAATATAGTTAACACACATCAGTCCTCTAAATTAAAATTATTTATAAACAGTTCACTTACTTAAAATTATTTCTATTACACTTATTACGAGTTTCAAATCTATTTTTATTAACATTTGATTTTCAAATCAGTACAGTCACATAAACAGTTTGTTCAATCTCCAGCGATGAACCTAAAAGGGAAAAAACTACGTCTTGAATAATTCAACAGGAATAAAGTAAATATACTCACCTAATTAGTCCTGGAAACATTTGTTGGCAACTTACTTGCAGCTGAAAATCAAACTGACAAATTAATAACAGAAAAGGTCACATACTCAGGTACATTCTGTTTAATATTTTCACATTTAACATTTGTAAGGTTTAGTTAATTTCAAATTATACACATTCATTAAATTCAATTCTCGTGAGACTTAATTTAATGATTTATAATTAATTAGTCATAATTATTTACCTTTTATAACATATCATAACTTTTAGCAGTTTTTAGTACTCAAAATAAGTTTTTCACTTTAGTACAATACCGCAGAACATACTGCCGACCTGGCAACACTTATCATTTTGTTTATGCCATTTTGCGCTCTCATTGGTGCCGTGCGCACTCTTGTTGGTGCAGTGTGCACTCTTGTCTATATAGAGTGTTTTCGATTTTGCCACCGAGACATAACACCGGGGACAACTGGAGTTACTGTGACCCTGCACCGAAGTGTCATCTGCTTCCAAGTGTTAAACCCTGTGTTCGAGTTTATTATTGTCACCCGCTGTCAAATCCAACTGAAAATTATGGCGATTAATAAAAAAGCAGCAATTTCAGCAATTATTGGTTTACTGCAGCATTAATTTAATGAAAATGAGTATTTTGAAGAAGAAGAAAGGCTACATGACGAATCCGAAAGTAAAATTTTCCTCTTTAAAATAAAAAGAATGGAAGCTGCAAAGATTTTTCGGTTTATTTTCATTCTTATTATAACAGAACAGTAAAAATAAATAATTAAATATAAAAACTCGCAGCACGCAAGCACAATACCAGTTTACTTTACTCATCTACTTCATTTGTGTTAGTAGTGTCACAGCTGTTCCTGGTCCAAACCAGGGGCAATCGGTGTTAGCACCAAGGTTGAAATGTGCCAAAAACGAACAATCCGAAGCGTAACTCGGGTCATGCCACCGCAATCTCGAACACGCATTTGCTTCTTCAAGGGACAAGGGTTAACCCAGAAGCAAAATCGAAAACACCCATAAGCAGCTGCATGCTGCAGTTAGCCCTCTTTTTCCTGTGCTGATCGTTGGTAAGTTAACATTTCCAATTATTAACAATTCCTCTTAGTTTATTTACATTCACCTGGGTAACGACCAGGCTCCTTTTACTAATTTTTAATTTGGGTATCGACCAAATTAACGTTACTAATCTTCTAATTTGGGTAACGACCAAATTAGCCAAATTTAATTTGGGGATCGACCAAATTAACGGTACTAGTTTTTGTGTTTACTTTGGCCTTGGTAACGACAAGATCAAAGACAAATCTCTCCTTTTGTGTATTGTACTGTGTATGTCTTATTCCCTGGGTTGCGACCAGGGTTACATACTAACACAGAGTACTACATACGCACGAAAATAACGTTACTACTAGGCTAGTCGAGAATACTTTCTAGTGGTATTCTTCGTTCCTAACAGTAGTATACAACAGTACCTACTAATAATATCAGCGATCAGTACACACATTTTGGATATCAGGTGAGTACGCTCTGTTATTCTTATCTTTTATTTCGATATTCTTTATTTTTAAATTAGTGAAGTTTATAGTGAATAAATCCATAGTGAATTGAAATTATCCCTTCTTGACCTATTTGTGCTTTGAATTATGCACCTAAGTTGGTGCTATCTATGATTTCATTTATTGAACCTTAATTTTTCCCACACTTGTGTTTCGTGTTCATCCTCTACGTGACGGATAGAACATTTTATGGTCCTTCGAGCCGGATGATCTTAATATTCCTAATGTTCCACTTTTCGCGTGGACTGATTCAACGATAGCGTTAGCATGGATACGCAGTCACCCAAATAAGTTTAAAACCTTCGTGGCAAACAGGGTTGCTGAAATTCAGGACATGCTTGAAATCAATTCATGGAGACATGTGAAAGGTCAAGATAATCCAGCTGATTGTAATTCTCGAGGAATAAGACCTTCAATCTTATTAAATCACAGCTTGTGGTGGCATGGACCATCTTGGCTCAAATACGCGCAGCATAATTGGCCCAAATCCACGGCTGTACTAGATCTAGACAATGATCTTGAACAAAAAAGGATCATTCCTATTTCCCTCTTCAACTCACTTGTAGAGGACATTATAGGAGAATCCTCCTCATTCACGAGATTGGTTAGAACTCTCGCTTATTGCCGAAGATTTATCTTCAATTGTAGACATCCAAAATGCGAGCACCTTTCAGGCTTCCTGTCTACACAAGAACTTCATGAATCTGAAATGTCACTAATTAAGACTTCGCAAAAGGTTGCATTCAATTCAGAAGTAAATTTACTTCAAGCAAAACTACCTATATCCGCGAAGAGTAAACTGTTATCTCTAAATCCATTCTTAGATGAACACGGAATTTTGCGATTAGGCGGACGTTTAAAAAATGCTCAAAATCCTTATTATCAACGACATCCTATCATATTGCCTAGAGAAAGTCATTTAACTGTCTTGATAATAAGATATTATCACAACAAAATGCTTCATGGAGGCACACAGCTTGTTTTAACAACTATAAGAAATAAATATTGGATTCCAAGTGGCCGAAAAACTGTCAGAAATATTATTCACAAACGTGTAAAATGTTACAAATATTCCATTGCCAGGCAAGGACAAATCATGGGAAATCTTCCTTCGTCCCGAGTTAATATTTCGCGTCCATTCCAGGAATTGATTATGCTGGACCCATTAATCTAAAAATGTCTAAGTATAGAGGCGTTAGGTCTTATAAAGGTTACATCTGCATATTTGTTTGCATGGCTACTAAGGCTATCCATATCGAACCTGTTTCTGATCTTTCAACCCTAGCGTTCCTTGGAGCCTTCAGACGTTTTATTGGTCGTAGAGGCTTTTCCACCGATATTTATACAGATTGCGGTAGCAACTTTGTTGGAGCGAACAATATTTTAAATAAGGAATTCGATGAAGCCGTAAAATGCGTTAATAGATCGATCGCGGAACAAGTTGCTCATGAGGGTATAAGGTGGCACTTTAATCCACCAGCGGCACCACATTTTGGCGGACTCTGGGAGGCCGGAGTAAAGGCTATTAAACACCATCTAAAAAGGGTACTAGGAAATGCAATTTTAACATACGAAGAATTTGCAACTATTTTAACACAAATAGATGCCTGTCTAAATTCTAGACCTCTATGTCCCATCTCAGATGATCCTGATGACGACAATGCATTAACTCCAGCACATTTTCTTATTGGCACGTCTATGACAATGCTTCCCGATTCAACGAATTTAAAAGGAGTGTCGTCTATTGCTCGCTGGAATCATCTTCAAACTCTTAAAGAACATTTTTGGAAAAGATGGTCGAAAGAGTATCTCAATTCCTTGCAACATATACCCAAATGGCATAGAGCATCTAATAATCCTCGCGTTGGAGATTTAGTGATCCTAAAGGAAGAAAATATGCCTCCATGCCGATGGCCACTGGGGAGAATAATTGAGACTCACCCAGGTAATGATCAAATGGTACAAGTAGCTACCATTAAAACCAGTAAAGGTGTCTTCAAACGACCGGTTACAAAGTTTTCAATTTTACCTATAAATAATTATCATAAAGATACTTCTACAACTTAAAACATAGTTGTAATAATGAAATCAACAAATTAAAATTATGTCCATATTTATTTTAATTGCACTCAATTTTTGTTTGAAATTCATTTATCCGAATTGTTTAAAATTTCATTTAACGGACGCAACCCACTACTACCAATTCATTCAATCAAAATTCAATTCCCGTTAGGATTTCTCCCATTTCTTCATACGCGTAAATGGACTTAGTCGGTGAGCAACTTTCATGTGCAGCGGGCAGTTAATTTGAGTTAAAGTTACCACGTTGTTTTTTGTTGGTTATTTTTTCAAAATGTGTGACTCGCCAGTGCAACAGTGTATACAGAACGAGCAACCTGTAACTCCGGGACGCAACATTAATGAAGTGTCTCAAGATTGTCGAGCTGTACCATCTGTAGAACATGTTAGCAGATGTTTTAAATATCTTACCTTGTCGGAACGACATCATGACGAGGAAGTTATCAACATCAACGATGACTCTCAAGGCACTTCTATACCAGCGCAACAAATTCAACAACCGAGGGACAACATAGCGGCTCCTGGAAGCAGTCGTGAACCTCAACCTGACACTACCGCTCTAGCAGCAAATAAGGTTCAGATCCTGCAGGACCTGGTTCTGATTCCTGGCACTGATGAAACATCTGGGAGCAATACATGTGACAACGACATTCACATTTTTTTGTTAAGTCAACACGATCCTACATCAGTGGAAAAAATTGTGGTATCCTGGGAGGCTCTAACACGCTCCAAAAGGCGCAAACAGCGCTTTACTACGAAGGATGGAAGGCGGATTAATATTCGCATTTTGGCAAATGGCAACATCCGTGTTAATCATTAAGACAATAAAAATTTAACATTTATTTGAATCTTTATTTATTTCCGTTCTTTTCTCATACTAGGATTTTCATTGAAAGACATTTAGCCTTTCAACGGGTCGCAGAATGTTCAATCTCCAGCGATGAACCTAAAAGGGAAAAAACTACGTCTTGAATAATTCAACAGGAATAAAGTAAATATACTCACCTAATTAGTCCTGGAAACATTTGTTGGCAAATTACTTGCAGCTGAAAATCAAACTGACAAATTAACAACACAAAAGGTCACATACTCAGGTACATTCTGTTTAATATTTTCACATTAAACATTTGTAAGGTTTAGTTAATTTCAAATTATACACATTCATTAAATTCAATTGTCGTGAGACTTAATTTAATGATTTATAATTAATTACTCATAATTATTTACCTTTTATAACATATCATAACTTTTAGCAGTTTTTAGTACTCAAAATAAGTTTTTCACTTTAGTACAATACCGCAGAAAATACTGCCGACCTGGCAACACTTATCATTTTGTTTATGCCATTTTGCGCTCTCATTGGTGCCGTGCGCACTCTTGTTGGTGCAGTGTGCACTCTTGTCTATATAATAAGTTCGCCCTCTTTTTCCTGTGCTGATCGTTGGTAAGTTAACATCTCCAATTATTAACAATTCCTCTTAGTTTATTTACATTCACCTGGGTAACGACCAGGCTCCTTTTACTAATTTTTAATTTGGGTATCGACCAAATTAACGTTACTAATCTTCTTATTTGGGTAACGACCAAATTAGCTAAATTTAATTTGGGTAACGACCAAATTAGCAAAATTTAATTTGGGTATCGACCAAATTAACGTTACTAATCTTCTAATTTGGGTAACGACCAAATTAGCCAAATTTAATTTGGGGATCGACCAAATTAACGGTACTAATTTTTGTGTTTACTTTGGCCTTGGTAACGACAAGATCAAAGACAAATCTCTCCTTGTGTGTATTGTACTGTGTATGTCTTATTCCCTGGGTTGCGACCAGGGTTACATACTAACACAGAGTACTACATACGCACGAAAATAACGTTACTACTAGGCTATTCGAGAATACTTTCTAGTGGTATTCTTCGTTCCTAACAGTAGTATACAACAGTACCTACTAATAATATCAGCGATCAGTACACACATTTTGGATATCAGGTGAGTACGCTCTGTTATTCTTATCTTTTATTTCGATATTCTTTATTTTTATAATTATTCCATATTGAATTATAAGTTGAAATCAGTGCATAGAATTAGTGAAGTTTATAGTGAATAAATCCATAGTGAATTGAAATTATCCCTTCTTGACCTATTTGTGCTTTGAATTATGCACCTAAGTTGGTGCTATCTATGATTTCATTTATTGAACCTTAATTTTTCCCACACTTGTGTTTCGTGTTCATCCTCTACGTGACGGATAGAACACAGTTCACTTAATTAAAATTATTTATAAACAGTTCACTTACTTAAAATTATTTCTATTACACTAATTACGAGTTTCAAATCTATTTTTATTAACATTTGATTTTAAAATACGAGTTTCAGATCAGACCGCGAACCGGACCAGTTTTCGGCGTTAAAACTTTACTCGTCACCTCGACGTTTTTAAACAGACTCTCTCTTATGTTACTTTTAAAATCATTTACAACCGATCCACATGAAGAAAAAGCTTTCGCGCTTTTTCTTGGTTTTGTATTGCTTTTGCCCTTGAAGTAGATGGCTGTGGGCAAAGCCGCTATAGATTGTTGTTTTTTCGCACTGATTAAGCAAATTTCTTTTGCTTATCGTGTATTGGGCTACCGTGTGAAAGGAATGTCGACGGTAACCCGAGCGCGTTGTTTATCATGAGTTGGATTTGAGTACATGGCAACTTTGTTGCAACGTAACTCGATATACGAAATCCAACCCATTAAATTTTTGTTTAATTTATGTGTTCATGAGTTGGATTTGAATATGTCTAATTCGATATTTGAAATCCAACTCATGAGACTTTTTACGATTTGTTTTTACAAATGTCAGATTGGATTCGATAGAATTTGGCTTGTCTTAAAATAAGCGAATCCGATCTGTAACATTTCCTTCCCCCCGCGAATAAGAGGAGTATTCTTTGGAGAGGAATACTTTTAAATTTTGTGGTACGCGGTTTGATTAGATATTTAAGGAGACGTTACTATCATCTATGGCATCCACTTCCCAGGCTAATTTTGTAGGCCTCCTACATGGGGACACCATAGTATTACGGCACCAAAGGCACCGTCTCGCTGATTCATCGATTTTCCGTGCTCGGATAATTCGGATCATCCGGGTTGACCCTGGCGGGGACGGTTGTGTCCGCCTTTGGTGGTCCCGCCCGGACAGGCGGTCCTGCTATATCTGGTCCAGCAGGGGCGGAGCCGATTCCACCCACATGGTGGATTACGTGCTTGGTGGTCACGGTGAGTCGTGGAACTCCTCAGGTAAGCCCATTTTTCTAAAAGAAATCATAATTCTGATTTCCTTTCTCACTTCAGGGGGCGTGCTGTTGGTGTGGGGACATGCTGCTGATTGCGCGCATTGTGTTCTGACGGAAAAACTCACACGAGGATCGTCGTTGCCCCCTTCATTCCCCGCCGAGGACGAGGCCGCTCCTCCCTCTCGATCCGGCAGTGCCCTGCAACAAGCTCTGGACATAGAGCTCTCACGAGGTCATCGCCCCCGGGAGACTCCGACATCAGCTCGGAGCACTGGACCCTCAGCCAGTAAGTGGATTACACGCTTTCCAGGATAACAGCCTAATGTGTTTTTTTTTTGTAGAGTTTATAAAATGCATCTAACCCTTTTGTTGCCTCGCTCGACTGGCTGTCAGACAGAGACACCTTCTCTGTAAGTAATAGAACTCACTATACTGTCATCCCAGTGGTGAGTGAAGTGAAGACGCCGGTCAGGACTATGGTACTTCCCCGTAGTGCGAGGCGGAAACTGGTATTCGGTGGTTTGACACTTAGCAGGCCAAAACCTAGTCCAACCCTAGCCAAGGTGGAACAGCATACGCCGAGGGCTGCGTGGCTAAGGGGGAGCTTAGTCGATAGTATGTGAACTCTCGATACCGGGCGACCTCCAGTTTCAATCTAGCCTTCTCGTGGTAATGCGGATCTCTGCCACGGGTGACTGTCCTTTCTCCGCAAATCGTGGGACCAAAAATGGACATATTTATAAACAAAAAAGAAAATGATGAGAAGGAAGCGAAGGAGAGGCTGCCAGACGACAACCTTACGGACATCGAAGGCAGCGATGGGGAGGTGGCGAGCCCGAGCGAAGGAGAGGAGGAAAGGCTCCTCAATTCGCCAGGTAAGGACCGGGGGGTTAAATCCGGTCTTAAGAAGCCACCGAAAAAAAACTTCGGAAGGACTGAGGAAGAGAAGGCGGTGCCAAAAGGCACGCCATGTCCTGATGAAGCTGGAAAAGATGGACCCGGAGTCTATCAGCCAAAGGGACAGGAGGGAAATGATGCGGGCGAGAAATCTCCTGGCATCAGATCCATACCATGTCCCCTATACATATAGGAAACCTGGCGAAGGCGACAAACCTCAGGGAAGTGCCTGCATCACGGAAAAGGCGTGTAAAAGGGCGCGTTCCTTAGATGAGGTGGAAAACTCCGCCAAGAAAACAAAAGAAGTCCGACAGACTCCTGTTCATGGTAATACCAGTAGCACTTCCAGGACACCTGCGAAGGGCGCTGCAAGCTGCAAGAGCTCTGTCGCTAACCGTCTGAAGAATGCGGTAGCACCTAAGGATGGGGAGTCGAGAAATCGGCGGCGGTGGGAATCAAAAGCCCACCAAGGCCATCAACCTCAGGTATGAGCAACAAAGGTACGACTTTGACGATGGCGGAGGCCGCCCGTAGCTACCTGAAAGTTGCAGTGGTAGACACTGGCAACAAAGAGTGGAAGCTTACGGCGGATCAGATGCTCTTGGTGGAGAGGAAGCTTATGGCGGTGCTAATGGAACACCTAGCGTCAAAGCCAGGAGGTCTTGTCCCACAATATGACACGGCTGGCTGGCTGAGGGGAGTGAAGCTGTTCTGTTTCAAGGATCAGTTTTCACTGGACTTCCTGAGAAGCAGCGTGTCGAAGTTGGGGGCGGTATGGGACAAGGCGAAGCTACAGGTCATCCCAAGTACGGATATTCCAGAATATCCGAGGAGGAGGACCTGGTTGCCAGAGCCTGTCTTACCCGCAAAACAGCTTTTGGCGGTTCTGGGATCACAGAACCCCACCATTCCTTGCGGGGACTGGAAAGTCCTTCGGAGTCCCTGCCCCTGCTGAAGCGTGCAGAATTTAAGCTGCACTGTGGCTTCAGCTCGGTGACGGTAAACGTCTATCGGGGAAGGCAACAGGAACGTCCTGGGAAACCCGAGCCAATGGAGGTGGCAGCAACCGGAGCGGAGGCTGGGAAACCAGCTGTCCAGGAGGTAGCCGGCCAAAAGAAAGGCGTGGCGGGCGAGGAAGAGATGGATGTTGAACCTCAGGTGCAGGAACTAGGGGGGGGCTGACCGGGAGGAGACGAGCACTGAGGATGCAGGTGGTCCAAATCAACCTCCACCACAGTAAGCTAGCATCGGAGAGCTTACTCATCCTCCTAGCGGAGGAGAACATAGATGTTGCTTTAATCCAAGAGCCGTGGGTGAAGAAAGATGCCATATTGGGATTAAAGCACAAATCATTCACCCTTTATAAAAAGGGTGCAGGTAAGCCGAGAACTTGTATTCTGGCCAAGAAGGGCATTAGTTTATTTTTATTGTCTAATTACAGCACTAACGACCTCACAGTAGTTCAATGGGAGGGCAGCAGCATGGCGCCTACATGGATCGCTTCGGCGTACATGCCGCATGACGTCTGCATCCCACCTACTGAGGTTCACACACTGGTGAAAGCAGCTGATGAAGGGAGACAAGACCTGTTGTTGGGTTGCGACGCCAACGCACACCATTCGGTTTGGGGAAGCACGGACATCAACGAACGTGGTGAGTCTCTATTTAACTTCATTTTAAATTCTAGACTTAGTATCTGTAACAGGGGCAACAGGCCCACATTTATTTAAGCAAATAGGGAAGAGGTTTTAGATATGACACTCGTAACGGCGTCAAATGATCTAAAGGTGGTGGACTGGAGAGTATCGGGAAAGAGGTCGTTTCAGAATTAACCTCCTACCAGAGCCTCGCATCCCCTTCAGAAACCCGGTCAGAGCAGACTGGGATGAATTCAAAAGACGAGTAGCGCAAAGCGTTCCAGCGCCAACTTGCGAGATTCTCGAAAGCACCACATCCATTGATGCTTCAGTGGAGAAATTATCCAAAGCGTGTACTGACGCCTTCAAGGAAAGCTGTCCGCTAAGCAGACCATCCAAGAAGTCTTACCCCGCTTGGCGGAACAGGAGCTTGAGCGCGCTAAGACGGGAGGCGCGGAGGCTTTTCAATAGGGCTAAATCAGCAAAAACAGCTGAGGATTGGACCGCCTATAAAAAGGGTCTTAAAGAGTATAAAAACTCCATTAAAAAGGCCAAACGCACATCATGGAGGGCTTTCTGTGAGTCCATTGAGAGTGCAAGCGAATCTGCTAGGCTCAGGAAGGCCCTCGCAAGCAGTAATAGTGTTCCCTCTTTCTTGATGCGGGACGATGGTTCCTTTACAGAATCGGCAGAGGAGACACTGGAACTGCTTATGACCATGCATTTTCCCGGTAACTCGGATGAAAACAGGGCGGCGAGTTATGCTGGTAGGCCGGCTAGATCGGAGCTACCAAGCCTAGATTCCGCCAGCTACATAGTAGCACAAGACAAGGTTGAATGGGCAATTAAAACTTTTGCGCCATACAAGTCACCAGGAATAGACGGGATCTGGCCTATCATGCTGCAAAAAGCACAGGCTTCAGTTATTCCGGGGCTTAGGGTGATATTTAAAAGTTGCCTCTCACACTCTTATGTCCCTCTAGCTTGGAGACAGGTCAAGGTGATCTTTATCCCCAAGGCAGGAAAAAGTGGACACATAATCGCTAAGGACTTCAGACCAATTAGCCTTTCCTCGTTTTTACTCAAAACATTAGAAAGACTTCTCGACATATACTTGCGTGAGCGTACTTTACCAAGAGGGGTCAGCGGCTCCCAGCACGCATATACAAAGGGGAAGTCAGTCGAAACTGCGCTGCATGCAGTAGTGAGAACGGTTGAGCAGTCACTTAGTAACAGGGAATACACGTTGGGGATGTTTCTTGATATTGAGGGGGCTTTCAACAACGTCAAGGCTGAAGCAATTCACGATGCCCTTATGTCTCACGGTACAGACCACTCTATCTGCCAGTGGATTGGAGCAATGCTATCAAGCCGCCAGATCCACACAAAACTGGGCAACCACGAGAGAGTCAAATCCGTAGACAGAGGAACACTTCAAGGGGGCGTATTATCACCATTATTGTGGCTCCTAGTGGTCAACGATATCCTGATCTCACTTGAAAGAGATGGGAAAAAGGTGGTGGCTTATGCAGACGACCTCGCCTTACTGGTATCAGGAAAGTTCCTAAGCACCATGAGCGAGTTAATGGAAAGAGCACTAGGTAAACTCCACAGGTGGACGAAGAACTGTGGTTTATCGGTCAATCCTCAGAAGACGGAGACAATCCTATTCACAAAGAGGAGAGTGATCGAAGCGTTCGAACCACCTAAACTAGCGGGCAGCACCCTAGCAATAAAGACCCACACTAGGTATCTAGGCGTCATACTCGACTCCAAACTAAGCTGGGGCATGAACATAGATGAACGCGTGAAGAAAGCGTCAATAGCGTTCTACGCCTGCAAGAGGATGTTTGGCAAGAAATGGGGTATAAGCCCTCGCATTGTCCACTGGATGTATACCTTCATAGTAAGACCTATTCTTACATATGGCATAATAGTCTGGTGGACTGCTCTAGAGAAGTAGAGCAATCTAAAGAAAACAAACAAGATTCAAAGAGCTGTCTGCTTGGGCATCTCCGAAGCTAAAAGCACAACGCCAACGGCTGCAATGGAGACTATGCTCCATCTCCTACCGCTCGACGTCTACGGTAAAAGTATAGCTGTATGCAGTGCTGTTAGACTGAAAGAGTCCAATTGCTGGAAGAGCTCTGATAACGGCCATAGCAGTATGCTAAGGACTTATCCGGGAGGCTATCTGCAGGCGAACACCGACTACACCATCCCACTACTTAGTTTTAGGAAGGCCTTCTCCACAAAAATCCCAACTAGAGAAGAATGGGAAGAGCGGGGGTTGCCACCGGTGCAGAAATATCAGTCTTCACGGATGGGTCTAAGGCGGAGGACGGAGTGGGAGCGGGGGTCTTCTCGGACTGCCTAGGCATATGCAGTAGGTACCGGCTACCGGACTATTGCAGTGTATTCCAAGCAGAGATCTTGGCCATAGAAAGGGCGGCAGAAATAATACACGGACGCCCAAACCTACCAATGCTTGTACGTCGACAGCCAAGCAGCTATCAAGGCGCTGGACTCAAACTTAGTCAGGTCACGGCTGGTCGGCAGGTGTCTGGCTGGTCTCCGGTCTTTAGGGGCAAGGCATAAGGCCACAGTGGTGTTCAAGGGAATGAGGCAGCTGATGAGCTGTTAAAGGAGGGATCACATTTGGATGATTCCTCTATTGACAGATCGATCGGCTGGCAGCTAGAATCAGTAAAGAGAGAAATTGACCTTAAGGCTGTTCAGTTCGCTAAGCAGAGATGGAGTAATCTAGCCACATGCGGCCTATCAAGGCAGCTGTGGCCTGAATGGGATTTGAGGAAAACCGCGTTCCTATTAAACGGAAGCCGGATAAACCTCCGAAACATTGTGGCAGTTATCACTGGCCACTGTCTTTTCGGTAGACACGCAGAACGTCTGCGCGTTCCCACGAATGACTTCTGCCGGAGCTGTATGGACGAGGAAGAGGTGGAAAGCATTCAGCACTTACTCTGCGAATGCCCGGGCCTAGCAAAAAAAGGTACAATGCAATGGGCGCGTACTAACGCGTAGGTTTATTAACAGCTGCGGCTGGTTTTAGTTAAACCCGGCAATCAGGCACGGTTCTACGGATGTGGTATCACAACGGACCATTTATAGGTCTATGTGAGGCTGATTGGCTGTAGGGCTAATAGTCGCCACCCTAACCTAACCCTTTTGTTCTTTTTATCTTTTTATATTTGTATTAATTAACCCATTTTTATATTACCTTTTCCTTTTTAAATAAACAAAATTAAATAAAAAAAATTAAACGCCAAATCTGCGGTCCTTTCCTTTGTAGATAGACCTTGTACTCTTTCCAGCTAACCAGAATTTCAATTGGTTTCCATTTTGGGTTTTCGCTTCGTTTCCTTTTGGCGTTGTATTTAACCTGGTTACTATTTGTTCACTATTCGGTGGTGTTGTCCTTCGCTGTTATAGTCTGTCTCAGCGAGTCAGAATCAGCGAGTACCTGGTTAGTTTGCAACTCATCCAGGCGACTGTAGACTTCGCGTTCATTGGCACTATCCATGGTATCGAAAAGGTAGAGCATGGCGTTTCCGATTTCGTCAAAGATAGATTTCGTTTTACGGGATTTTGGAACAGCTTGTTTAATTACCTTCGTGCGTTGTTTGATATTTTCCATCAACGCGTGCATGTGCTTTTGCTGGAGTTCGCAGAGGTTTCCTACGGTGTTGTTTCCACACAGTTGATGCACGTAATGTTCAGGTCCAACTCTGTGAGTATATTCCATGTGGGTTGGGTTGGCAATCCTGATTTGTCGTGTTGACAGGAAAAAATTTTAACCGCCTTATTTAATCTTTCAAAATAATAATTTAACAAGATTTTATAAGTCCAAAGTTCATAATTGAATAGTTTGACGGCTTTATAACAATATAAGAATAAAAATTCAAACGTACTATTGGGCAATTCTAAATAAAATGAACTTAATGGGAAGTGACAACAGTGACACTTGCTAGATTTGCTTGGAGTACCGGACATAAACCTTTGAAAAAAAGCAGCTATTATTTTTTCTTCAAGGTAAAAACTTTTTGATGCCGCACTAATTAGTATATGGGACTGCCGGAGCTCACAATAATACAGCAAACTAACCACTTTTCTTTTATTCACTGTTTCACAACACGAGGTATTCAAACAGACCGATTGACATCATCCTTGCCATTGGATATTCCAAAATCAAATTCACGGATAATACTGGTTGCGCTTTCAATGAACGAGAACCCAGAATACAATATAGCAAATAAAACAACTGCAGGTAGCAGCAAAAGAACAGCTGATCAACTTTCACCGGAATTGAAGACTAGCCGATAAACCAAACATCCGAAAGTAATAGCTATGAACCCGGAGGAGAGAATTAGTAATCTTACCTTCACGCAATTTACGAGTGTACTGACTCAAACGGTGAGAAATGAAATTTCAAATTTGGCAACAGAAGAAGACATCAAATCACTATCGACCGAAATTGCGAATCTGAAAGTGCAAAATGCAAAATTGGAAGCTACAGTAAACGAGTTAATGGAGAAAGAAAAACACCTGCAACTTAGAATGGATCGTTTTGAAATGCGGACTAGGGAAAAAACAATAATATTTAAAATACATGACAAACTGGGGAACAACCAGAGGCGATTATAAACAAAATTTGCAGTGAAGTTATGGAATTACCTGATCCCCTACAAATTCAAAGCGTGTTTAAAATCCCCACAATTCATACTCATAGTACTTTAATTAAAGTCGTGTTTGATAACTACAAGTCAGCTGTTAAAGGTCTTAAGGCTAGCAGAAAATTGAAGGGTACGAGAATCTTCGTAGATAGAGATTACCCAGTGGAAATGTGGAGAAAAAGGAAGCTGCTTTTTAAGATCAGGAGTAGCTTAAATAATGCAGACAAAAGCGTAAGAATTTCGGTAAGAGATGATAAAATGATAATTAGAGGTAAAGTATTTGAAATAGAAAGTAGTACTATTATGCACGATGGAAGAAATGGTCTAGAGAAATTGTGTGATTTTTATAGGAAAGACCTTAATGTACAGAGCATTGTATCTGATATTTTAGCAGATAGTATTAAAAAATATGGAAATAGTAACGTAAATTTGTAGGAAATCGTCGTCTGTCGGGTAGGAAAGGAAATGGTAGAAACAGGATTTGAATTTACAAAAGAAAAGGAATTGAAAATATTAACATATAATATATGTGGATTAAAAAATAAATTAATGTTTCCATACTTCTTTAACTTTGTAGCAACTTTTGATGTGTTCTTTTTATATGAAACTCACGTTACATAAAGTAATTTTCATGATTACAAAAGGTATTTGCCAACTTTTTACTGAATTGGGATAGTGCTACTAGATCAGCCCAATATGGTAGAGCAAAAGGCGGTTGCCTGTTTGGTGTTAGAAGCTCAGACAGTGTTGGTACATTGTCGTATGCTTATATAAATAATAGATGTGTAGTTAAGATAGAAGATCAAGATAAGGAATTACTCCTCATTCCTGCTTATATAAATGGTAGTCAATGGGATGAAGATTTTAGTGAATTTGCGGAATGTGTTGCGCATGTGAAGCATGATAAATTTATTATATTAGGAGATATTAATGCAAGAGTGGGAGAACTTCAGGCAATTTCTGACGAAAGTCATGACCAATCTGTACCCTTTAGTAGAATGTCTAAAGACAAAGTTGTTAATGCGAAAGGACATAGATTCACAGAATTTTGTGAGGATATGGGGTTAGTATTGTTAAACGGACATATCCAAGGGGATAGAGAGGGAGAAATAACATTTGCTAATCGAAATGGAAATTCTGTAATTGACCTTGTTGCGGCGACAATCCCTACAATTCCATATCTAAATAGGCTTGAGGTACTTAGTGAAATGTATTCTGATCACTTCCCATTGTGCCTTAGTTTAAAAAGTAATGCGGCACTTACCCAAACTAATATGCAGGAATTAAATTTACTTCCGAAATTAAATTGGCATAAACAGCAACCGGAAAGATATAAGCAGTTACTCAGCAATATAATCGACAAGGCTCCTCACTTTGAGGATGACCAGGCCACGATTAATAGCCTAGTAAGCGCAATTAAAACAGTGGCAGTTACAACTGGAGGAAAGAAACCCCAGTACAAACAAAAGTGGTTTGATAGTAGCTGTGTTTCCGCGAGAAAGATTTCCTTTAGATGGCTGAACGTCTATAGAAGAAACCCAGGTGAATTTACCCGTATTAGATATATAGAAGCTAGTTCGTATTTCCGTAAGCTATGTAAGACCAAGAAAGAAGCATATTACGAGCAATGTGCAGCCACGGAGGAAGGAAAAGTCGGGAAGAAAAATGGGTATTTCACGGTTCGGAAATCGAAATTTTTAATAGGTACACCTATTTAGGAATTACACTCACGCCAAAACTGTCAGTAGTAGAACATCTGAAAGCTAAAATCAAAACTGCGAAAAATGCCATCAACAGCACTTGAAGATCCTTTATGTTAAACAAAAATATAAGTCACTAAGGGAAATTCATACTGTTTAATGCAGTATCCAAGGCAATCATGTGTTATGGCTCACAGGTTTGGGGTTTTGCAAGATACGATGAAGTGGAGAAACTTTTACGTTTTTTCCTTAAGCGGTTACTTTTGTTGCCGCAACAGACACCCAACTATGTTTTGACGCTAGAAACAGGACTACCAAGTATGTTTTCTCAGACTCTGAAGCATCACTACGATTACTTGTTAGGAGTGATGTTTGATTATAAAGACAGAAGGTTACCTAAACGGCTCGCGTGAGAAGTTCTAAGGAAAAAAACCTACTGGTATCAAGAAATACATACGCTTTCAGAAAAACACAATATTAACACCGAAGCAACTTTAACTCCAGGGAAAACCTGAAGGATAAATTGTATTTAATTATAAGTAAAGAACAAGAGTGGGAGCGTAAGAAAGCAGTTGAAAGAGCTGAACAAACGGTCAGACATGGATTATATAATGAATGAATGAATATAATCTTAATAGTTTGAACTATTTTAGAGATGATCACAGTGTTAAAAAAATCAACTTGATTCTCCGGTACGGATGCGGGTTAGTGCCACTAAATGCAAGTCCGTGGAGAAAGGATGGCAGTAGTATTTGCGAATTATGCAATTTAGAGGAAGATGAGGATATTGTTCACTTTTTGGGTAACTGTCCGATGCTGGCTGAGATTCGGATTCCAATTTTTGGCTAACGAAACCTGATGGTACCACATCCGCTGCACCTCGTGTGCCAAATCTGTATATTTCGTAATCTTCTCCCTAAAACTGTTCTGCACATTGTCGGTGTTGGGTACTGCAATGTCAATTAGGTATGTTGTTTTGCTGTGTTTATCTATGAGAGTAATATCCGGTCTATTGTGGTGTATTGTCCGATCAGTTATTATTGACCGATCATAATATATTTTATGTGTGGAGTTTTCAAGAACACTGTCTGGTGTATATTTATAATATGGTGTGTATGTGGTGGGTGTAATAAAGTTGTGTTTTAGGGCTTACTGTTGGTGTATGACATTGCAGACCTGGTTGTGCCTATGCAAGTAATCTGTTTGAGTAAAGAGTTTGCATCCAGCCGTTATATGTTCTATTGTTTCAGAAGCTAAATGACAAAGCCTATACGTGTCGTCCTGAACTGCCGCATTCTTAAGGATGTGTTTCCTATAATTCTTCGTGTTAATGACTTTTTCTTGTATAGCAAGCATGAATCATGTTTATCATGCTTGTTGTTTATCTGTGTGTGTGGCTATGTTGATTGTATGTTATCCAACATTCTGTTGTGCAAATCAAGTGGCGTTTGTTTGTTATCGGCTGCATGCAATGGAGAACTATCTTCTTTTCTATCAAAGTATTCTCTGATAGACTTCACTTGTTTATAATGCAGTGACTTTATGTCTATCAGGCCGCGACCGCCCTCGCACCTCTGTTACGTTAGTCGAACTATACAGGAGTTAGGATGGTGTGCCCTGTACCTTGTCAAAATCGTTCGCGTTCTTCTGTCTAGTGCTTCTAAGTCCGTCTGTGTCCATTTAATTACCCCAAAGGAATAAGTAAGGACTGGTGTTGCATACGTGTTTATAGCCTTAATGAGCTTTTTCCTATTAAGGCTAGTTTTCAGAAGACTGCTCAAGCGGCCTGTATATTTGGTCTCTAGCGCACGCTTTATGTCCGTGTGAGGTATACCACGTGATTGTTCGAATCCAAGATACTTGTAGAGTTCACCCTCCTCCATGGGCTCGATAGTGTCCCAGGATGGGAGATCGAATTCCACAAGTTCATGTTTTCCCCTCGTCACATGAAGCGTCCTACATTTGTCAACACCGAACTCCATCCGTATGGCATTGGAAAAATCCAGAGTAGTCTGCAGCAGCTGTTGCAGATGAGGTTTCGAGGAAGCGTATAATTTGATGTCGTCCATATACATGAGGTGCGTGATTTTATGAATATTTCCCCTTTCGTGTCGTATATTATACACATAACCGGTGGCATCCAAGGCACGTCAAAATGGATTTAGAGCGAGACAAAACCATAGCGGACTCAAAGAGTCTCCCTGGAACGTACCTCGCCTGATTGGTATCGGGGGTGCTGTAATCTGTTGGTTTGGTGTTTTTATGCTTATTTTTGTGTTCCAGTATTTCATTGAGTGTTGCAGAAAGTGGATGAGTGTTGGATGTATTTTGTATACATTCAGTATATCGACCAGCCAAGAGTGCGGGACAGAGTCATACGCCTTCTTATAATCGATATATGCTGCATGTATATTCCGGCGAGCAGTTTTTGTTTGTCGCAGGATCACATAATCTATGAGCAGTTGTTCTTTACAACCCAATGACCCTTGTCGGCATCCCTTTTGCTGCTCAGAGAATATGTAATATGTGTTCTGTGTGTTTGTGGATTAGCTTACTGGTGCAAGAAGTCATAATCTTATAAAATGTCTGTAGGCAAGTGATCGCTCTATATTTGGATGGATCTGTGGTGTTATTATTGCCTTTTGGTAGCATGTACGTGATTCCCACCCTTAAAAACTTCGGGATCGTTTCCGGGTTATTGAAAAAATTATTAATGTGGTGTAATAGGTGTATATGTATAGATGTAAACTTCTTGAACCAGTAATTTTGAATATTGTCTGTGCCTGGTGCTTTCCAATTATGGGTATTTTGTATGACATCCCTTAGTATCGATATCTGTGGTTCTGACATGTTGGGTATGTCTTTGACGCGTTGCATTTCTGCTTCAATCCACTCAGCATTGCGGTTATGATGGACTTCTTTTGACCAAACAGATGACCAAAAGTCGACCATATCTCTTTCGGAGGGTAGTTCACTTGCCGGGCTATTGTTTGAATTTTGATTGTGTGTTAGTGATCTATAAAAGTTTTTTTTCATTGCGAATGAATTGTGTGTTCTGCGTTTTTCTAACCGTACACTTTCTGTATCTTTTTAATATAGTGGAAAGTGCCGAAAGTTTTTGAACTAATGTTTCTATGTGCATTGTAATGTTTGTATTAATTGTGTCTCTGTTTGTGTGTAATTTTTGTTTTTCTAAAATTTTGTGAACTTTTTTAACTACCCTCTTACTTCTGTTGCCCTGTTTATACTGGATAAGTCGGCCGAGATCACAACGTATCCCATCGATTCGGCTCTCCAGTCGTTTCTCCCAAGCCGGTTTTTTTCAGCGTCGCGTTGTTGATATTATTATTGCGCGTCTTTGAACGATTGCATCTGATAGCCGCAACAACAGCACAATATATCGCTGTATGTACTTCAGTAAACGTTCTGTCGTGTGTTAAGTACTCTGGCAGAACGTCCGTATTCAAGATGTCAAGAATGCTGCATAATTGTTTAGATGTGCCCTGTTTTGGTATTATGTGCCTTTGTGTTGCGTTTAAGTGTGCAAACTCTGTGAGTGCATCCTCAAACGCTTGTTTGACCTTATTCCCAAGAACGAGATCAGAGCTATTAAGTATGATTGGGGTGTTTGGTTGTTGGGTTTGTGTGATTGTGTGGATATGGGCTGGATGCAAAATTTCCCCAGTATTATTGTTGTTTGGAGAAGATATGTGTACAGTTTGGTGTGAAGGCGTGACGTGATGTGGCGGGAGATATCGCGTGGGAGTGTGGTATTGTGTGGTGACGCGGTGCGGTTTTGTGATGTGTTATGATACGGGGTTATGTTGATGTTTGGTGCTATGTGTAATGTGCTGTTATTCTGCAGATCTCTAGAAACTTGGTCCTTAATCTCATGCAGAATATTTGGTGCAAGCAGGTTGTTCCTAACTATAACTCGTCTTTGGTCGACAATTCTCTGCTCTGTGACGTTTGTATTGGGGTATTCCGTCATGAATGCCCTATGTAATTCCTGTCGATATGCAGTCACGTCTGTTTCTAAATTCGTTATCCTGTAGTATGTGCGCATGATGAAGGTATTCACTTCAGGTGTCCATTTCATGCGCACACGAGAGATTCCCGCTCTGGTGGTAGCTGGCAACAATGGATTTGCTGTCTGCGAAACACTTTGAGCAGGGTCCGGGGACGTTCTTGTGGACGGCCTACCAACCCGTGAGACAGTGCCACTCGCTCCACTGTGTAACACGGAGGACTGAGTTTCGTTGCGTCTGAGTCCAGTCCGACTCCTCAGCGCACCCCGATCCGATGCAATTCTTTCATTGTTCTCCATTAAAAAACGGGCTGCATTGTATACCTACTGCCAGGTTTAGTAAAACGGCCGCCCCTCACAAGGAGAACAGACGCCGACCAGGGAGCCGCCCAATATGGGAACAGACTCTCCCTGGATTTAACTGGGGTCCGCGGGGTTGTCAAGCCCGTGACTTCATGGAAGGGGGGGGGGGCGGGGGAGTGGTAAACCATGAGGCTTCCTAAATCCTCGAATAGCACTCCTGTATTATTGAGTGGGTTTACCGAGTAAGTCTCCGACGTACTTCTTCCCATAGTGGACACGATTAGTCCGAGGATGATAGCGTTTTGTACCATACCTGGGGAGAGGAATACGGTTAATGGAGGTTTTTAAATTAATTTTCTTATTTACTAAGCGTAGATTTTACCTAACGTGGTTTCCAGCGAATGTTATATTTTCGCGGGTGTACCTCAGGGCGAAGGCTGTCAGGAGAAATTCCTGTTGTAGCCCTGGAGGCGAGGGTGATAAAGGTGGCTCTACCGCCAATTTCTTGTTGTTGGGAATGTGGTGGAGCCATACCAACTTTTAAATATGGCGAGTTTTTGTTTTTAATTAGTCGGGAGAGTTATAACTCACTTATCGTAGACTTCATATGTATTTTCCAGTGTAGTGTTCTGAAATTGTTTGATGAGGATTTTTTATATCCGCAGGCCGACTTCAGGACACGGGACTACCAGAAAGAATTTTCTGGTAAGTCACTGGAAGTGGGTATAATAGTTGGTTACTTTGGGTAGTTGTTTTGATATCTACTGTTGAATACAGGTAGTTGAGGAGGACCTTAAGGCAAGGGACTACCAGGAAGAAGTTCCTGTATCGGCCTCAAAGGCGAGAAAAGGAAGAATTAGGAGGCAATGTTAGATCCAAAGTGGACGTTAATTAATATACGACCGTGATAGTAACGTGATAGTAACAGTGGGAAGGTTTTTCCTTATGCAAAATAGGTTAGAGTAATTAAGGCATTAAAAGAAAATGTTATTATAATTATCCCCTTTGATCGCGGGGTGTAGAAGCCAAGTAGGGCGTAACAGCAACTCAGATTGCCGTCAGGAGGAGCTCCTAGATATAGCATTAAGGAGGGGATTTTTGGTGGTTCAGTCTCTGACGGAATTTCACAAGAGCTGTTTCGAGTTTAGGGTTCGACTTTTGGTAATAGTCGTTCTTTTAATTATGTGTTGCTGTGCTAAAATATAGTAAAGTCCTGTTGCTTGGTACTTCGTAGTTTTAAGCACGTTTAATAGGTGAAGTTGGAGTTTTACGTTAAGTGATTCGAAATTACGTAAAAAGGTTATAAGAAATAAAAAATTTATAATTAAGGTTGGTTTGGACCGAGTTGTTAAAGGACTTTTTCGGTTTTTACTTTCTTGATTTTGTGCTGGCTTTGCGTTACGATCTTCATCTCGACCGTAGATTGTGGTAGCACGCCACGACGCGTTTAAAAGAAAATCCTCAATTGGAATTTGCTATTCATGGAAAGGCTTAAGACGGTTGTTGTGAACCGTAACCGTACGCTTGCCCATTTTTAGGGTTGTATTCACAGATGATGGTATACCGATTACCAGATATGGTCCTACCCAGATTTGGGAGAGCTTATGCTTTCGAGTTTCGCTCTTGAATAAGACTTTGTCACCTATGTGAAACGATAGGGGTCGAACAGCTTTGTCGTAGTATAATTTTGACCGTTGTTTTCTAGCGAGCAGATTTTTGCGTGCCGTGGCTCCCGTGATTATATACGGGTTCAGGGTCTCGTTTTAAATTTGACGGAACATCCGCTGTGAAGCCGTAAAGGCAGTTCATGGGGGTTAATTTCGTCCCCTCGTGTACACTGTTGTTGTACACGAATGCAGCGGTTCGCAGATATTAATCCCATGATTTGGGATTCTCGTCCACTATGGTACGCAAGTATTCGATTAACGGCCTGTGTGCACGTTCAAGTGCGCCGTTTGACTGTGGGTGGTAGCCAGAAATTTGTAACTTCTTCACCCGTAGCAGTTTACATACCTTTTTGAACAGGTCACTAAGGATGTTGCTTCCTTGATCAGTGACTACTCGCTTGGGGATGCGGTAGCGCGCGACGATTTCGTCGAAGAAGATTTGCGCTACTGTAAAGGCTTCCCCGTTAGGTATGGAGTACCAATCGACAAATTTATCGAGGTTATCCTGGAAAGTCAAGATGTACTTGTTTCCGGAGTCAGTTTCCTCGAGCGGACCAACAATGTCGAGATAGACTTTGTCGAAGGGCTGTTCTGCGATGTCCGTGATGACCATCGGCATCCTAAACTGAGGTGACGCCTTAGTTTTTTGGCATTTCGAGCAATGCTTAACGTATTTCTTGGTATCGCTAAGCATGTGCCTCTACCAGTACTTCCTTAGAATCCGCTTGTATGTTTTATTTACGCCCTGATGGCCGCCAAAAGGAGATTAGGAGATTAGTATCTGGTGGGTTTTCTGAAGTGACCTCTTCTATATTTGGATTTATTTCGTTTTTGTGAGGCGTCTTATCCCGTTTTTTGGGCCTTTAGACTCTGTTTAAGCGTTTTTCGCTTGAGCCCGGGTCACAGCGTTACATTTTAGGCGATTTTTGCGAATAGAGGTTATTTCATCCTCCGAGTCCGAATCCATTTTATGGTAGACTTGCGCTTTTTCCATTATGTATTGGCCATTTGAGTCTTCGCTGAGTTCCCGTGGAATGCGGCTTAACGCGTCGGCATTCGTATTGTACTTTCCTGGTTTGTATTCGATTTGATAATCGAATTCGGAAAGTTTATGATGAAATCTCACCAGACGGGAAGTGGGGTCTTTAAAATTAAAGACGCCTTTGAGAGGCTTATGGTCTGTATAGACGGTAAATTTTCGGCCTTGCAAGTAACATCTAAAGTTACGCGTAGACTATGGCGAGCAACTCTTTTTCAATAGTTGAGTAATTGCGTTCCGCCTTGTTCAGTGTACGGCTGGAGTAGGCAATGGGCTGGTCGTATCCTACTTCTCCTTGCGAAAGGACGGCTCCTAATGCCTCGCTGCTGGCGTCCGTGGTTAAATTGAACGGTTTCGAGAAATCGGGATATATAAGGAGTGGAGGGGAAATTAATGAGGTCTTGATTTTCTCGAATGCCTCCTGGCACTTATCGGTCCATGTGAATTTGATATCCTTGCGGAAAAAATTCGTTATCGGACGCACAATTTGGAGAATTCGGGGATGAGTTTTCGATAGTAATTGGCAAGTCCAATAAAGGGTTGAACCTGTCGTACAGTTCTGGGAACTGGGAAAGTTTGGACGCAAGCCGTTTTACTGGGGTCTGGAAGTGCTCCTTCACTGGAACACTTGTGGCTTGGATAAACAACCTCTTTCCTCAGAAACTGGCACTTTTCCGGCTGCAGGTTAAGGTTGTTCTCTCTCAAACGATTGAAGACTTTGCGGAGCTTATTATTGTGGTCCGCAAGGTTTTTACCGTAGATGACTATGTCATCTAGGTAGACAAAACATTCCAAGCCTTGTAATCCTGTTAGGACGAAGTTCATTAAGCGTTGGAATGTGGCCGGGGCTCCTGTGAGCCCAAATGGCATACGCCTAAATTTATAGTGGCCGTAATTGGTGCTAAACGCGGTTTTTGGTCGATCTTGAGGATCGACGAGCACCTGGTGATAGCCGTTGGCGAGATCGAGGGTGGTAAATTACCGAGAATGACCTAGTCGGTCGAGAATATCCTCGATCCGAGGTAGCGGAAAAGCGTCTCCTATCGTCTTCTTACTTGGCTGCACTATGTCGTTTTCTAGCATTTCGCGAAGATGTTCGTTTATTACATTTCGTTGCGTTTCTGGCAAACGATACATTTTCTGGTTGATTGGTGCTTGGTCTTGCACCAATGGTATATCATGAGTGATGGCGTTTGTGAAAGTTAGCCGATCACCTTTGAGGAAAAAGATATCATTGTACTCGTAACAGAGTTGTGATATCGCTTGTTTTTCTTCCGCGCTCAGATTTACGTCCAGGCTGAGCTCTTCGTCTAACCTGACGAGACGAGGGTTATTATTTGGGTCTTTCGATTCTTCATATTCCTGGAATAAGTATTTAATATGCTGTAAAGTGGCCATTTTTCCGGTGCTAGAAAAATTTGTTTCTTTATTTTTATGGTTTAATTTACTTATTTTACTGAAATCAGAAATATTTTTATCTTTATTTAACTCATTCTTAATTCTAAATGACGATGGAGTTGGGGTTTTTGAACCGCCGTTGTTTGTAATGTATATTTTTCTCCGGTATTTATATCCTCGGGATTTTTAATTACTTTCTTTTTTATAATACTAACCTCAGCGCCAGTATCTACTACAAGTTTGGTATTGCCGCTCAGGCTAACTGTAGAGATACAGGGTTCGGGCGGCTGAGGTGACCCTTTGTTAAAATTGTTAGTTTTTAGTGTCGATCCGGGGTCTTTTCAGTCGACTGCTCGTCGTTTCCCTGGCTCTTAGAGTCCCATTTTTGTTTTTGACGGCATTTCTCTATGGAATGGCCCCGACGGTTGCAGAATTCTCATTTGAGTTTTATGTTAAAAACTCGAGGACCAGCGGTAGGTTGCTGATCCTGAATCCGTCGTTCGGGGAGCCTTGTCTGGTTACTCGGGCCCGGAAAGAGGCGATTGTTCCTGCAATCGCGAACATCATGCCCATATATCTTGCAGTAAGAGCAGAAGGGTGTGTTTTTACGCCTCATACAGTCGGCGTAAGTGTGACCTCTTCGCTGGCAAAAATTACATGTGATGCTTGACCTTATCTTCTCGAGGTTATGGCGGCGGTAGTCGATTTGTGGGGGAGACGAGCGTTGAGGTAGAGTCGTATATGGCGGAGTCGGTCGACGGAAATTTTGTGGTGGCGGTGGTCTGTAAAACGTTTGCTGTGGAAAGTTTCGAGCAAGTGTATATGGGGTTCTATGGAATGCCCGTATTCTGGCAGTTGGGTCCATAGCGACCGGGGTAGTTGAGCCTTGTTCTACAACGACCGGGGCAGGAAAGCCTTGGGTTGTTGTGCTTTGCGTGAACTGGGCGCCCTGCTGTAGTTTCTCCATGTCGAGTGCTTTATGAATCAGCCCCTCGAGCGTGCCGTCGGTAACGGTGAGGAGATATTGGCATAGGTGCGGAATCATAACCCCGCTGCGGACTGAATTTTTCGCGAAGTCCTCCAGCTGCGATGTAACAGCTGGGGTGTCCGCAGCTCCGTATTTGGTTTGTGCGGCCTCTCTACAGAGAGCCAGCAACTGTTTCACTCTAGCCGTGAAGGCAGGGGTTTTGGTGAGTCGCTATAAGCCTATTTACCAGTTCCTGGTAAGTTTCTCGGGGAAGGTATGCCGCGTTTAGTCTGACCTCGACTTCTTGAAAGGTTGTCGGTACATCTGAGGCCAACAGTTGATATGCTCCTCCACGAAGTCTTGTGGGGAGGATGTTGAGGAAAGCGTCTTGCTCCCCTTAGGCGAGACACTGTTTGGCCTGGTTGCAGCAACCCAGGAATGTTTGCAACTCTGATCCGAGATGCGGGCCTGACTCACCTGAGAAAATGGGCACCATTTGCGCAGTTAATTTTACGATTTTTACATAATCGGTCGCCATAGTGGAGTTCTGATTCGAGTCGGTGATGGGCGAGTCTGGTGCGAGAAATCGATTTAGACCTTGTTTTAGGTTAATTTCTCGCAGGGAATCTTGTAGGGATCGTCTGAGGTTTTCCTCAGTTAGGCTTTCTAATTTGTTTTCAGTATTTTCTTCAGAAGGGAGTATGCGCGAGAATACGTCTAGCTTGAAAAAGTGCGGCTTCTTCTTGAAAGCGCTCTAGATCTTTTAACCTTTCCTCGCTGGACTTTATAGTCCGGTTTTCGAGAAGACTAGAATAAAGAGCCGCTAGGCGTTCGGATTCTCGCGCGGACTCGTACAAATTATTAAAATTATATTTATGGCTTACTTGGTTTTGATTTACTCGTTGGAGGACGGTCCCGTTCCTGAGGGTGAGTCCCTCTGAACTTGGTCCTGGTTGTGCTGGGGTGATCTGGTGTTCACTGACCTGAGTTTGGTCGGTGAATACTGGTGAATGGGAACCCTGGCGAGGTCTTTCTTGAGGCCTCGGGGCTTCTGGAGTTTCCTCGGTGGTGTCCTCCAATGTCAGCGAGGTTGCGAGGAGTTCTGATGTCGACTCCTCGTCCGACATAAACCACTGCTAGTAACTGGGGTGTTGCAAGGGGGGCTTTTGGCCTTCTTTACTTCCCTTGTTTACCGTCTGTTAGAGTTGTGTTGGGGAAAAGGGAGGCTTGTGCCTGCTTCAGCGATTCCCTTGTCCACTCTTCCACTGGTGATATATTGATTGGTAGTGTTGGTTGTTGTCTTCTTCTTCGGGCTGGGACAGAGCCCACACAATTCCACCGGTGGTGCTGGCTTACACTTTGTGGAAGCGTTGGGGGTGACTCCTCGGGGCTATTGGCTACCCAAAAGCGCTTAAAGGTACTCCTTTCGTTCGACATGTGTATCCTTTTCAAGCTGTTACGTTTATGTTAAAACACCCTTCCCCAATCCTACCGGCTGCGCCAATTTTTTGTTACGTATTTATTTTTGTGTTACGAGCTTCTTTTTATATAATTTAAATAAACAATTCGCTCGTAAAATTTTTCTTTAATATAGTTAACACACATCAGTTCTCTAAATTAAAATTATTTATAAACAGTTCACTTACTTAAAATTATTTCTATTACACTAATTACGAGTTTCAAATCTATTTTTATTAACATTTGATTTTCAAATCAGCACAGTCACATAAACAGTTGTTTATCATGAGTTGGAATTGAGTACATGGCAACTTTGTTGCAACGTAACTCGATTTTTGTTTAATTTATGGGTTCATGAGTTGGATTTGAATATGTTTAATGTTACTTTGTTGCAATAAAATCAGATTGGATTCGATAGAATTTGGCTTATCTTAAAATAAGCGAATCCGATCTGTAACAACAACGAAAACATTAAACCAAAATTGAGTTGAACTAAAACACTAATTTATTTATAAAGATTCATCAATGGCTGATTACTTATAAAAAAATTTAATTCACAAGACGACAAAGTACCGAAAACATTTCAAATATTAGATTTTATACAATTTTTAGATAGGTGAAAATGAATTTTATCGAAATATATGTTGAAACATTGAGAAGTTCATATGTTATGATCGGTGGCCAAATGTCACATCATAACTTTCCATTTTTATTATACTTATCCCAGGAACATATTTTGCTTATTCAGCATTCCTAATTATCGTGGTCATAACTTTTCATTTTTATTATACTAACCATAAACATGTTGGCTTATTTAGCATTTCCAATTTATCGTCCACTTCAAAATTAATTATCTTTAAAACCACGACACTTTTTGTTTACGCTTCACGTTCTTTTATCCAGTCTAAAATCATTATCTAAATGTCTCGTATTACGTTCAAACGAAATTGTTACCACAGCTACGTTATCAGCAGAAATTGTGTGAACAATTTTGTGGAGGTACCTAACTAAGAAATTAGATCGAATCGCGGAGTTGGGATTCGGAAACAGTGCAGAACAGACGTGTTGCTCTCTACTAAAACCTTTTCAAGTAAACTTTAAAGTTATATACGTAGTGTTACAAAAGTATTAATTAGTCAACTTAATAATAATAATAAAAGTAGTGAAAACAGTGCTCTTTGTTTTCTTGTAAAATATTAAAACCGATCCTTTCTCCCGCTCAGCGTTCTTCCCTCGCCGTAACAGAGGAAGCACGACGTTAAGTGTAACAATTGGTGGCAGCGGTTGGATTCCGCAGAAAAGGGTACCACACAAGTAATCTACCACAAAAACAGAAAACCTAGCAAGAAGTGTGCTAATAAGTCCCGATCCAACATTGTGAAGAACCGGAAATAGTGTCGTGTACTCATCTCATCAAACTTCAAAAATAATTTTTTTATCTAAGGTATTTGGAACTTTTACATTTTTTTTCTTTTGTTGAACTATTTAAGTGATCTCACAAATGTTTAACTTTCCTTAAACGAAATTATATAAAAAAAAGTGAATTTAACGTATTGTAACACTGGCCAAAACAGTGAAAAAAAAGAAAGAGAAAAGGAATTTTATATATATATATACCATTAACATAGTAACATTTTTTCTAAATTTATTTCTTTCCCTTAATTTTCTCGATTTTGAACGTCGCTGACTGGTGACTGTAAAATTAAGCAAAGTAAAAAAAAAAATAAAAAATGATAATAGTGACAATACAAAATGAATTTACTAGTGCAAAACAGGGACATAAGGAAACTGTGAAGGAGTTTGGGCAGAGAAGCTGTCAATTGTTATCTGCATTAAATTCTGCTACTTACCTAAATATCACTGAAGCAAACGCCCAAAAGTTCGTAATCGGTGAAAATGAGAAACAAGCATTGCGAGGTTTCGAAAACGGTATAAAAAACCAGCCCCTTAAAATTCTTCTCAAAGCTCGGGGAGAAACGTCTTTGAAGAAACTAATAACATTTGCAACGGAACATGAAGGTTCAATGGGACAGTCGAGTTATTCGAACTATTCCCAAAACTTCCAACGATCTACCTATGACCGCATTTGCCAAACTTGTGGTAAAAGAGGTCACACCCGTGAGACATGTTTTGCGCATAATAAAACACAACCTTTCGTACGTGATATAAAGAGAGAGGTGCAATATTTAACGTGTGATTATTGCCGTAAACCCAATCATAGTGCTAGAGATTGTAGATTACGACGATCACACAATGCAACGACTGCACAAGAAAGAAATCCAACCAGGCCAAACATGGCCGAAAAGCGATTTAATTATTCCAGGGACAGAAATTCCGAAACTTTTAATGCCGCGTAAAGAAGAAACGAAGCACAAGTCTCCTACCTTGCTCCGCGAGCCCAAGGCAATGTTCACTATGTTCCAATGAACAGAATTCCCGGCGAACATTACAAAAATAATGCCCGTCGCCTAGCTATTAATGAAAAACCCTCGTTAAACAATATTACTACCAACACTACGGGAAACGATGTACGACAAGAGGAGAATATCGGCGCCCCATCTCGTCTTCAATTTCAAACCGACATTCACCACAATTAAAAACCCACACCGAATCCATCAGATCAGCAATCATTGATCTAGATGTAACTATACGTGGAACACGCTTCGCGTACCATTTCTGCCTTCAAACAAAAAATATTTAACACTTCTTCTAGAAATGGGAGCGGAAATAAGTTTACTTAAACCTGAAATAGGAATACCCTCACCTCAGGGTCATTTTCTGAACCAGTTTAGTATATCAACCAGTATATCTCTACTATAGGTTCTATAATCGGCACATTATGTCTTAGTGATAGAAAGAAGAACATTAACTTGGAATACCCCTTTCATCTACTTGGTTGCGGAGCAAATTTAGCATACGATGGCATACTTGGAAACGACTTCCTAAAAGAATTTGAATGCATAATTAATTTAAAAAACAATACTCTCGAAATAAATGTAAATCACTCGAACAAATTGTTCACTTGTGATACAAAACCAAAAAGGATGCGGAAAACGCAAACTGGAAATACTGTGTCGGGTAACAACGAAATCGAGCCTTGTGTTAGGTGCATCGAACCGGGAAACAAAGGTATTATAAGCTTGCTGCCGACCGATGTTGATTTCAAGTGGCAACATCTAAAGAACTTCAACGTAATCGAAACAGACTCCGAAAATCACAACATAAAGAATCGACTTTATAGACTAGAGAAATTGCTTAAACTAGACCGTTGTTATCCCGAAGAAAAGGATGCAATCTTGAATATTTGTAGAGAGTACAACGACATGTTTCACTTGGAAGGCGACATCTTAAGTTGTACAAACGCCATTACCCATAGAATCCAGACTGAACCTGGTAAACCTCCTGTTAATATGCGACCTTATCGACTTCCCGAGAAATGTTTATAAATGATGTTGTTAGACGAAATTCGAGTCCATGGAACTCGCCGCTGCTTCTTGTCCCTAAAAAGACAGATTCTTCCAGTAGAAAGCAGTGGCGGGTGGTTGTGGATTTTTGGAAATGAAATGACATCACGGGGGGGGGGGGGGGGCGCGTCACTGCCAAACATCGCTGACATTCTGGATCTAGGTCGATCAAAATATTTCATCACACTTGACGTAGCAAGTGGCTTCCATCAGATACTTGTTGAGGAAAATGATCGTGAAAAAACGGCCTTTAGTACGCCCTTTGGCCACTATGAATACAACCGAACGCCTTTCAGTTTAAAAAACGGTCCCGCAACCTTCCAGCGACTAATGAATAACGTGCTGAAGGGTTTTTAGGGTATCCACTGCTTCGTATATGTGGATGACATAGTGATACACGGGTACGACTTACTGGATCACAATAAAAAATTGATTAAAGTATTAAACTGGTTGAGAGAGAATAATTTAAAGCTCCAACCAGAAAAATGTAATTTTATAAGGAAAGAATTAACCTATTTAGGGCGCATTATTTCGGAGGAAGGCCTAAAGCCGGATCCAGCTAAGCTGAATGTTGTCAAAACTTATCCAAAACCAATAAAGGAGAAGGACGTTAAATCATTCTTAGGTTTTGCTGGTTATTACCGGAGGTTTATACCGAATTTCGCTAAAATTGCGAAGCCTCTAACTAATCTACTCAAGAAGAATACTTCCTTTAACTGGGACGCGTTCTGTGATGAAGCATTTCATATTCTTAAACAAAAATTGATTAGCGCACCAATACTTGCATACCCCAACTTTAAAGAGGAATTCTTAAGTACTACTGATGCTAGCAATCTTGCTGTAGGAGCGGTACTATCCCAAGGTAAAATCGGGATTGATAAGCCTATCTGTTATGCTAGTCGAACGCTTAACCAAGCGGAAACCAGGTACGAGCTTCTCGCTATTATATTCGTGATTAAACAATTCCGACCTTTCGTATACGGATCATAAGGAAAATATAATTGGAGGAATACGAATACAAAATTGTATATAAACCAGACAAATTCAATGCCAACGCAGATGCCTTAAGCCGAATTACGAATAATAAATATTAGATAACTCCGGAGTTCCAGTTACTATGGACAGCGATATACACGAACAAACAAACAATCTTAAAACAGGAAATAATATGTACATAATTATTACCAGTAGTAAAAGCAAGCAGATACAACAACAAAATAATGAAGAATTAGCAACAACCACCGAAAAGCTACATCAGAAAAACCCAAGTATAATAGAAAACACATCATCACTCGCAGATGACGCATACATGGAGCATAAATTTTTTATTTTTTCATTAAAAGAAAGTTACGAAGAACTTCGACTAACCAAGACAATTAAAAACTATTCCGAAATTAAAGTAATCGAAATATCTAATATAAATTACCAGGGAGTATCACATATAATAACCAAAATTAACTTACCACTAGAAACTTCCAAAGATCGGGAAATGTTTTTGGACATTCTCAACAAACTTGTCAGTCTTTGCAAACAAAATAAATTAAGCAAAGTCAACATTTCATTACCACTGTTAGATAGCAAAGATATGAACGCCATAAAATTAATGATTAATAATCTTTTCAACAATTCCGGGTTACAAATAATCATTCATATTGATACACGGCAAATTTTGAAGGAGCCGGAGGAAATAACAAGAGTCCTTAAAGATTACCGTATCATTCCTTTCGGAGGACACCAAGGAATATCTCGTACAGCGAAGCGAATAAAATTGAAATTCTATTGGCCTAATATGATGCAAGATATAACTAATTTTATCAGCAATTGCGAGTCATGTCAAAAGAACAAAACAACTCGGAACCAAACTATCCCAATGAAAATTACTACGACTAGCTCCAAACCTTTTGAAAGAGTTGCTTTAGACATTGTCGGACCCCTTCCTGTGAGCTACAATGGAAATAAATACATCCTTACTTACCGATACCTAACCTTACCGTTACCTAACGCTGAAGCTAAGACAATAGCTGAAGTCTTCATCCAAAACATTGTTTGCCGTCACGGCATACCAGACTCAGTACTGACTGATCAAGGGAGTAACTTCCTTAGCCAAACTTTTACAGAAATTCATAAGCTTCTCAAAATACGAGGAATACATACAACCGCATATCACCCTCAGACGAATGGCGCTCTTGAAAGAAGTCATCGTACACTTGTAGAATACATACGGCACTATGTTAATAAAGATCCTTTACAGTGGGACATGTGGCTACCCAGGCCCGTAGAGACAAAATTCGGGCCCGGGGGGTACCACATACGGGCCCCCCGCGAAACGAATTTCTGGCCCGGCACTTCGCGTTTACGGGCCCATATACAATCGAATGATTGACTTTCAGTTTAAAATCTGTCTAGTGTAGTACACTTTTTCAATCGTGAAGCATTTTTTTTTATATAAATTAAAAATAATTAAAATGGAAAAAAATTTCTGTTGATGACTTAGATGACGGGGCCCCTTTCAAAGCCCGGGCCCGGGGGGTTTACCCCCTTCGCCCCCTCCCCCCTCCCCCCCTGTCGGCGGCCCTGTGGCTACCCTATGCAATGTTTGATTACAATACAACACCACACAGTAGCACCAACTATTGCCCTTATGAGCTACTGTATGGATGCCCTCCTAGGATTCTGAGTAATCTAAAGAATCCACCCCTAACGTGTTATAATTACGAAAACTATGCGAACGAATTAAAAGCACGACTTCAACATTGCCACGAAATAGCAAGGGAACACTTAATCAATTAAAAACATAAGTCTAAAATTTATTATGACCAAAAAAGTAAGCTAAAACTTTTAATATAGCCGATAAAGTACTTCTGAAGAAGGAAGCAAGGAAAAAAAATCTCTACCCCCTTTGGGAAGGTCCTTATGAAATAATACGACTATATTCACAGGAGAACTCTACTATTAAGGTCAGACACAAGTTAAAAACTGTGCATAATAATAATTTGAAATTGTTTACTGAATAGCTCAGGTGATCGCCCAAGATCGCCCTCATAAATATTTTATCACTAAACTTGTTATCCATACACCTTTAACAACATCCTTCTACTAACGCAACGTGTACTATTTTCTCACACTACACTTTTCGCATCAACGTTTCCAGATAAAGGTTTTCTCCCAGTTTTCTTTTTTCTACCATTTTACGCATGTCTTAAATAAAAAACGTCCCATGAATTTAAACTTTGAATAAACGTCTTATTATACCCTCTGAGTACATATAATGAAATATACAAAAAAAAAAACCAAATAATGTCAATTTCATACGGTCATCAACATAGCCTACCTTAACCATAACTCCGGAATATACTTCGAAGAGATCGGAGGAGTCGAACTCTATTCCAACGAATGGAAGATAATTATCTTTTATGACTTGAGAAATGTAACACTGGGAATAAGCACTTTGGAAAGGCACGTAGACGAATTAAATGGCCTATGTAAATTCTTACACACTGATCCTATTTTTATACAACTGTGTAATAACACAATGGTAGAAATGAACCACATTATGTCACAAATTTCTGAAAAATTAACGATCCTTCAACCTAGTAGGAGATATAAGAGAGCACCCTTTCAAATTATTGGTATTATTTTCGGTTTTGACGCGTGTCATCTCGGCTTTTAGCCGGCGCGGCGGTAGTTTTCCCCTACGTCGAGCGTAATGCCAAGACTTCGGGGATTTGTCATTCGTTCGTTATGTCCTTATGTATTGTCTGTAGCGTCCTGTCCGTAGTTCAGGAATTTGCGAACCGTTCGGCAAGTGTTAAGAACAACCGCTTTCTGTAGTGTGTGTGGAGTGTTTTTATGTAACTTTAGTGTTTGTATATTTGTGATTAGTGTTTTCGGTACAACGGCTGTGGAAGACAAGATGATTGGCAGGATAGTCACTTTGTCCATTTTCCACATCCGCTGCACCTCGTGTGCCAAATCTGTATATTTCGTAATCTTCTCTCTAAAAGTGTTTTGCACATTGTTGGTGTTGGGTACTGCAATGTCAATTAGGTATGTTGTTTTGCTGTGTTTATCTATGAGAGTAATATCCGGTCTATTGTGGTGTATTGTCCGATCAGTTATTATTGACCGATCGTAATATATTTTATGTGTGGAGTTTTCAAGAACACTGTCTGTTGGTGTATGACATTGCAAAGCTGGTTGTGCCTATGCAAGTAATCTGTTTGAGTAAGGAGTTTGCATCCAGCCGTTATATGTTCTATTGTTTCAGAAGCTAAATGACAAAGTCTACACGTGTCGTCCCTGAACTGCCGCATCCTTAAGGATGTGTTTCCTATAATTCTTCGTGTTAATGACTTTGTCTTGTATAGCAAGCATGAATCCCTCCGTCTCAGGGAATAAATCACCGCGACTGAGCCAAGCGTTCGACGCATCTTTGTCGACATGATTTTGGTTCAAGTCAGCGTAATGTCTTCCGTGGAGAGACTTCTGTGACCATGCTTGCTGTTTATCTGTGTGTGTGGCTATGTTTAGTGTATTATCCAGCATTCTGTTGTGCAAATCAAGTGGTGTTTGTTTGTTGTCGGCTTTGATCACTGCTGCATGCAATGGAGAACTATCTTCTTTTCTATAAAAGTATTCTCTGATAGACTTCACTTGTTTATAATGCAGTGACTTTATGTCTATCAGGCCGCGACCGCCCTCGCACCTCTGTAACGTTAGTCGTTCTATACAGGAGTTAGGATGGTGTGCCCTGTACCTTGTCAACATCGTTCGCGTTCTTCTGTCTAGTGCTTCTAAGTCCGTCTGTGTCCATTTAATTACCCCAAAGGAATAAGTAAGGACTGGTGTTGCATACGTGTTTATAGCCTTAATGAGATTTTTCCCATTAAGGCTAGTTTTTAGAAGACTGTTCAAGCGGCCTGTATATTTGGTCTCTAGCGCTCGCTTTATGTCCGTGTGAGGTATATCACGTGATTGTTCGAATCCAAGATACTTGTAGAGTTCGCCCTCCCCCATTGGTTCAATAGTGTCCCCGGATGGGAGATCGAATCCCACAAGTTCATGTTTTCCCCTCGTCACATGAAGCGTCCTACATTTGTCAACTCCGAACTCCATCCGGATGTCATTGGAAAAATCCAGAGTAGTCTGCAGCAGCTGTTGCAGATGAGGTTTCGAGGAAGCGTATAATTTGATGTCGTCCATTATTATTATTGGTTATTATTATTGATACAACAGTAAACCTTTTTAATAAGACGCAACATGCGGTAGAGTCGCAACTTGTTGCATTAAACACCAAATTTGAAATAATCAAAGATTCGCGGTTTTTTATACCGCAGCCCGAATGTGTCTGACACTGACACTGTGTGTTCCTTTGCTAAGTTGTCCTCCGATATTGATAAGATTTTGGAAATATCCCCCTCTTCTGAAATCGTTCTTGCTGGCGATTTCAACGTCCACATTACACAGTGGCTCAGGCATTTTCTACCACAAGCCCGTGTGGAAGACACGTCGAGTTATTTAGTGAGTCTTTTAATTTACAGCAACTGGTTGAGTGTCCGACTCGTGTTCCTGATACTTTTGGGCACAACGCGCATCTTTTAGATCTATTTCTAATATCGCATCCTGAAAAATACTCGGTTTCGGTGACGTCTTCCTTGAGTAATTCGGACCATTGTCTAATCTCCGCCCATCTCCTGTGTGGCATTATAAAAAAACTGATTGGGCGGGACTTAATAAGTATCTCAGAGAGCTGGATTGGTCCGATTGCTTTTCTGTGAGAGACGTTAACAAATGCACCGATTATATCTTAAACATCCTCTGGTTTGGAATGCATCCCTTTATTCCTCATAGCTTCAAGAACATTAAACAAACTAACACCAATTGGTTCTGTTCGGAGTAAGATAAGGTTTTAGCAATTTTATATTTCTTTAGAAATTTTTTTTTTTAAATTTCTCTGAAGTTAATATTGTAGTTCACTGTAAATGAAATTCTAACAATGTTAAATTTGTAATTTGTATGCTACTGTTGATTTCTTTGAAGGAATGAATTGTAACAAGGTAAGTTATACAGTAAAATTAACCGTTGAAAAATTGCAAGTTCAATGTTAACAGAAAACGCTTTGTTACTTCTTCTAGAGCTGTGGTCATATAAGTATTAAAATTGTGAAGTTAAAGTTGTGAGTTTTTATTTCATGCATCCTAAGTGCTGGATAAATCATTAAATTGCTAAGCGCTATCAATTGGATTTTCAACGAAGCAAATTATAGCAGAAGGTTGTTTAGTCACATCAAGCTTAATCTTATGGTGCAAAGGTTAAGTTCGGAGCATTAAGTAATTTTATCTTGGGACCCCCCAATTCATGATCCTTCGCAGCCGAATAAAGGAACTCACCAAAAGGAACTTTCAGAGATTACTCGTGGTGACTCGTGGTGTTAGTTCTACAATCGTCAAAGAAGGGAGTTAATTCTAAATAAAGCGGATAAGTACCGAATTTACGTTTTTTTCCATATATACGCTGGAATAGTTTCTAAAATTTCACATATTCAATTAATTAATTAAAATTGAACTTAAATAGATTATACATAATTAGAAATTGGAATCGAAATATATAAGTGAAATAAGACAATCAAAATATTTGAGTTGAAATTTAAGATAAAAAACCGAACATTAAGTGTACTATATAGCCATTTTACCAAATAAAGACATTATTTTCATTAGATCATTACGCGAAAATAGGTGAATACGGTGGTAATTTATAATATAGCGTGCGCAAATTAAATGCAGGTACATTTTTTCCCGTTAAAACAGTACATAATGAGAACGTTTGAATCAACCTTAAAATATTATACTATAGAACAGCATAGAAATTATTCATCAATCCACATTTGACAGTGAAATAACTTAAATCCTCTCTCATCTTCTGAAACTATGTCTGAACCACAAAATCTTATTCAAAAGCGCCTTCACAGAGTGAAGGGCATTGTAACTCGTGTTAAAACGTTTGCCGAAAGCATTTAGGATAGCAATACTACAGAGGAAATAAACGCAAGATTAGAAAAACTTGAGGAAGCGTGGGACGAATTCCGACAAATCGAAGATTTATTATTAACATTTCCAAATGAAACCTCAGAATTAGATGAATTCGAAGCAAAATATTTTGACTTCGTGCTCGAAATTTGAGAATTCCAAGTCCAGGTTCGGTACATTCCTCAACAATTCAGAATGAAACCAACAATTTAGATAGTCAAAATCATGGTGTTGCTGCCAATGAACAATTAAATGCAGTCATGACCACCCTTTTATCATCTCAGCAAGCTTTCTTCGATAGACTTAATCAATCAAGATCAAATGTCTCAAGCGTTAACGTGCCCAATCCTAGCCATCCAAAATTGCAAATTCCGAACTATTCTGGAGAATTTAAAGAGTGGCCATCCTTTCAGGATTTGTTTGAAAATACAGTTGACATAAATGAATCATTAACTGGTTGCCAAAAGCTTCAATACCTTAAGGGTTTACTAAAGGGTGAAGCAGCAGCTATAATTAGACATCTGAACATTACTGAAAGTAATTATCAAGAAGCATGGGATAAGCTCAAGCTACGGTATGACAAAAAGAGGAACATTACCACAGCTATGATAAAATTGTTCATGGATATCCATTCCGTTACACAACAATCAGCAAAACAGTTGCGCACTTTATACGATACGTTTGATGAAGTTATTCGTGGGTTACGGGCATTAGGAAGCTGCGCCGAAAGGAGAGACGCTTGGTTAATTTTCATAGTCCTGAATAAGCTAGATTCGGAGACCAGGCTATTGTGGTCAAAGGAAAGTTTTGACAGCAATTTCGCAACTATTGATGAATTTCTTACCTTCTTAAATAAGCGTTGTGATGCCATGGAGAATTGTGGTGATGTAAATAAAAGGGTCCATACATCCAAAGCCTTCCATGCCACCTCAACAGTCAATTCTGCTTCCTGACCCATGTGTAAGGATAAACACAATTTATTTCAGTGCACTGAATTTAAATGTAAACAAGTAAATGATCGAAAGAAATTTGTAATCAATAAGTTACTGTGCTTCAATTGCCTGCAAGTGGGTCATTCAGTAAAGGCTTGCCGCTCAAAATATCGTTGCTTTCATTGCAAAAAGTCTCATCATTCACTTCTTCATGGTGCTATAAAAAATCAAAATTCCTTATCTTCTTTAACAAACGAAACCGCCGAAAAGCTTCCTTCCGGCCAAAACCATGCTAACGAATCAAAGGGTTGTCCCCTAGGATTTGGCCACATCGTTAAAAAAAAAACAAAAAACAAAAAAAAAACAAAAAAAACAATTTCTCATGACGCCGAATCTTCATCAGCCATGTCCACTCCTCAAGATCCTAGTACTACAAAACGTGCTTCAATCAACATTCCTCGTTCTATAATCAACTCATCTAGTTGTCCTTTCCCAGACGACCCAATGTCATCATTCAACTCTTGTGTACGGCTTCAATCAATGAATTCTCTTAGATCATCGCTAGATAATCCCTCCTCACTTCTTCCCACAGCTGTAGTGAACGTTCAAGACTCACATGCGCAGAGTCATCAATGTAGGATATTGTTAGACTCTGGATCTCAAGTCTCATTTGTTACTGACGCATTTGTTCGGCTACTGTACTTAAAGCGCTCACATGCACGTATAGCAGTGACTGGAGTCGCATCTTCCAAACCTTGTTTTACTAAGGGCAAGGTGAGCTTGAAACTATCATCACGTTTTGACAAAACTTCATAAATTACGGTAGAAGCATATATATTACCCAGACTTACTTCATTGCTTCCATCGATGTCCTTTAAGGTAAGCACTTGGGACTGCATAAAAAACTATCAATTAGCTGATCCATATCTAAACCAGCCGGCACCAATTGATTTAATTTTGGGTGCAGAAAAATTCTTTAATGTTCTGATGAAAGGAAGGTCAAACCACTGCAGTAATCATCCAGTAGCACAAGAAACAATATTTGGTTGGGTATTATGTAGCAAGTATTCAACTTCGACATCTCTATTAAGCTTTCATTCAAGATTGCTCATGGATATTGACTTCAATTTGAGAAAATTTTGGGAATCAGAGGAGCTAATAAATGAAGATCATACTCTTTCAGAAAAGGTAGCATGCGAAGAACACTTTAAATTAAGTACTCATCGTAATGAAGATGGCAGATATGTTGTATCTTTACCATTCAAGGCCTTCAGTCCTCCGTTAGGCCATTCTCTTCATAATGCGATTCAACGGTTCCATTCCGTTGAACATCGTTTCAAATGGGATTCACTTTACAAAGAGGAGTATGTTAAATTCATGCAGGAGTATCAGAAATTGGGGCATATGGAGCTTGTTCCCGAAGAAGAATTAAGGATTGAGTCCTGTAATACTTTTTACCTTCCCCAACATGCAGTTTTCAAACAGACGCCCATTCCCAAAATACGTATTTTGTTTGATGGGTCCTGCAAAAGTTCTACAGGGATCTCTCTCAATGATAAACTTATGGTCGGAACTGTGCACAGAGATCTTATTTCCATTTTGATAAATTTTCGGAAGTATTCCGTCGCATTTTCAGCAGATATTGAGAAAATGTACCGGCAGGTAAAAATGTCACAAACTGATCAAAACTTTCAGAGGATAGTTTGGAGAGCAGACTCATCAGAAACTCTCAAGCATTTTAGGCTGACAACGGTTACATATGGCACTTCTAGTGCACCATTTCTAGCTACGAGAGTTTTAAAACAAATTTCGCTTGACAATCAGCTAACATACCCGAAAGCAGCAATGATTATGTAACAAGATTTTTATGTTGACGATCTTCTCTCTGGCGCAAATTCAATCCATGAGACTGTTCAACTAAAGAATGAACTTACGAAGATTCTTCAAGGGAGCGGATTTAATTTAACAAGATGGAGATCGAATACTACAGCGGTCGTGAGTGCAGAGAGTACTCATGAAGACCCACTTTGTATCAGTGATAACTTCCAGATGAGTGAAGTTCTTGGTATCATATGGAATTCTCAAGAAGACACGTTTTCATTCAAGGTTTCCCAACTAAGTAACCAGATACCAACAAAACGGCAGGTATTATCAGATTCTTCTCGGCTCTTCGATCCATTGGGGCTCTTATCACCAGTCATTATTACTGTTAAAATATTTTTTCAACAACTTTGGCTCCTGAAACTTGAACGGGACGATCCACTGTCATCCAAAGCTGCTACAAGATGGAATGATATCAATGTCAACCTTCATAAACTCTCCGCGTTAAAAATACCACGACGCATATGTACTTCAATGGAAAATATGGAACTGCACGGATTTTCTGATGCTTCCGAACTACCATTTGCTGCAGTTGTGTACTGTCGTATAGCAACTGATAATGAGCAAACCGCAGTAAACTTAGTTGCTGCAAAAACAAAGGTAGCCCCCTTACAACAAGTTTCACTGCCGCGACTAGAACTCTGTGGCGCAGTTCTCCTAGTGAGATTAATGCTGAAAATACTAAAGGCATTAAATCTGGAAAATATCAAAATCTATGGTTGGACGGATTCAGTGAAAGTACTTTCTTGGCTCTCTGACAGCCCGCGCCGATGGAAAACCTATGTAGCAAATAGAACAGCTACAATTTTGAATGTCATGCCACGGAAGTTCTGGGGACACGTGCCGTCGTCTCAAAATCCTGCAGATTGTGCTACCAGAGGGATGAGTCCAAATAATTTAATCGAATCTGATTTATGGTGGAAGGGTCCCGCTTGGCTGCGAGAAACCAAGTCATCTTGGCCAACAAAGGTTACAGCTCTTGACACTGCAGTTATTAAAATCGAAGAACGGAGAAATGCGTTAATTAGTTTTCATCAAGGGATCTCTACCAACTTTCTGAATGAATTGTCAGAACGATATTCAACATACACAATGCTGGTACGTGTAATTAGTAACTGCTTGAGGTTCATATCGAATTGTAAAAAGGGAAAAGACGGTCGAGAAAGTGGTTTCATCACAGGACTAGAGATTAACAAGGCGACAAGGATTATAATCCGATGGATACAGCACCACACATTTGCAACAGAAATTAAATACATTTTATCTGGGAAGCCACTGTAATCTAAGAGTGCTTTAATTAGCCTGAATCCATTCATTGATGAAGATCAGATTTTACGAGTCGGAGGAAGATTGCAAAACTCTACAATCAGCTTCAACGCAAAACATCCAAGAATACTGCCAAGAAGTCATCCCGTCACGAAACTCATTGTCAGGGCCATGCACTTAAGACACCTTCATCCTGGAATTTCATTACTGATCAACATTCTTAGGCAAGAATATTGGATCATATTAGTTCGGCATGTGGTAAAACAGATTACGCACGATTGCATTACTTGCTTCAAACAGAAGGTATCAACAACCCAACAGTTAATGGGAAATCTGCCGAAGCATAGAGTCACAGTTGGGCGTCCCTTTCTTCGCTCTGGTGTTGATTTTGCTGGACCAATTAATATTTGCACTAAAACTGGCAGGGGTATCAAAACCTTTAAAGCGTACATAGCTTTGTTTGTTTGTCTTTCAACAAAGGCTCTTCATCTTGAGCTAGTAAGTAGCTTATCAGCAGACACCTTCATATCTGCATTACGTCGCTTCGTATCAAGAAGAGGCATGCCAACAGACATGTACTCCGACAATGGAACCAACTTTGTCGGCACTAGCCGTCAGCTTCTTGAATTACATAAACAAGCACTCACCTTTTTTGGCAATGATGTACTAATAACGAATTTTCTTTCTCAATATTGTATTAGGTGGCACTTTATCCCGCCTTCATCCCCACCCTTTGGAGGGCTTTGGGAGGCTGGTATCAAATCAGTAAAGTCTCACTTACGTAGAGTCATCGGAGAAGCAACACTTTCATTCGAAGAAATGACCACCCTGTTGGCACAAATTGAAGCTGTGTTAAATTCAAGACCGCTGTGTCCGCTAACAGATGACATCGACTCGCTTGATGTACTAACACCCTCCCATTTTCTTATTGGAGATTGCTTAACAACCATTCCAGAACCTGATGTAACTGAGCTGAAAACATCCAATCTTCGGCGGTGGCAGTACATTCAATCGATGCTTCAAGGGTTTTGGAAACGATGGACCCGTGATTATTTGACATCCCTCCAACAGAGACCTAAATGGAAAACGATACATTCTTCTCTAAAAAAGGGTGACTTAGTACTGCTAAGTGAAGATAACGTCCCTCCTACACGAAGGACTTTGGCTCGAATAATCGAAGTTCATCCTGGAACCGATGGCTTAATTCGTGTAGTTACGGTGAAGTCAGCAAGGGGCATATATAAGAGATCAATCAATTAAGTTCATCGACTACCAATGGAGAACAGTTCCAAAGACAGTTGAGAAATGTATTCTCAACGGGCGGGAGGATGTTCGGAGTAAGATAAGGTTTTAGCAATTTTATATTTCTTTAGAAATAACTTTGTATTTTTGAAATTTCTCTGAAGTTAATATTGTAGTTCACTGTAAATGAAATTCTAACAATGTTAAATTTGTAATTTGTATGCGACTGTTGATTTCTTTGAAGCAATGAATTGTAACAAGGTTAGTTATACAGTAAAATTAACCGTTGAAAAATTGCAAGTTCAATGTTAACAGAAAACGCTTTGTTACTTCTTCTAGAGCTGTGGTCATATAAGTATTAAAATTGTGAAGTTAAAGTTGTGAGTTTTTATTTCATGCATCCTAAGTGCTGGATAAATCATTAAATTGTTAAGCGCTATCAATTGGATTTTCAATGAAGCAAATTATGGCAGAAGGTTGTTTAGTCACATCAAACTTAATCTTATGGTGCAAAGGTTAAGTTCGGAGCATTAAGTAATTTTATCTTGGGACCCCTCAATTCAGGTTCAATAATGACTGTTTCGAAGCCATTAAAAATAAAGAAGCAGCCTTCCAGGCATATAAATTGTGCCCTACAGAGGAATTGAGACGTATCTATAGAGATGCGCGGAATATTTGCAAGCTCCTCGTAACAATAAGAAAGAGAATTCCAAGTAATGCACAATTGCCTTCATATCTTCAAGATGGCAACCTTATTAATATCTATCAGATCGGTCACATGAGGACGACTACCCGAAACGATAAGGTTATATTTGAACTAAAAGTTCCATTACCGTTTAAGGAAAAATATCACCTTTATAAAATCATTCCCTTACCCACTCCATGGAAAGACAAACTTGTCTATATCCAACCCAACATGGAATACCTTATTGTCGATTATAACAGGGAACATTATTACGATACATCAACTAATGAACTTGCTAACTGCATAAATGCAGAGAATAACGAGCGTCTGCGCGGCATGACACACCCTATCTTTAACTTGCTTGGCTATCGTAAGATCCAGAACTTCGTGGCGAAAAATGTTAGTAAAGGTTGCTTTATTGCCTTTATATAATTTTTCAATATGGTTGTTAATGAAATAATCTAATAGGTACTCACCTCGACGGTTTATCCCTATGCTTCCCCAAGTTGTGTGGTGGGCGTCGGCATCACATCCGATGATGAACTTCCTATTGTGCTTTTTGCAATAGCACAATAGCTGCGCGACTTCCCTAGTGATTCGCTCTGGAATAGGAAGAAAGTTAATCTTACATAGGCTAACTTACCCTGTTTTGATGGAAGTCCCTTTATGAGCCTTCCATGAACCCTAGGTTCCCGTAAAAGAGCCATATCCAGCCCCTGATTGATTTGGAGGAACTTTAGATTGGTTCTACCGGCTGCCCTTGGCAGTGTGACGGGCCTTTTCCTTTGGGTCCATTGGTCCTTCGGGATTTTAGACGGCCCGTCGTCCTCTCCTTTACAGGGCCTGTTCTTTTGTCGGTGGCAGGCGTACCTTTCCCTGCCACTTCCACTTTTTTGCCTGGTTCGATGTCGGCCTTGTAGAGCCCAGGAACCGCAAGTGTCACCTTGGGTGTTGTATGAACCAGATCAGTACGGTTTAAGTGCAGCCCTGTGCCTGTTGCGGCCGCAGAACATCCCACTTTTTGGCCTCTTGACTTTGTTCTGATCAGTGCTGGAGTCGCTCCACCTCTCAAGGATGTGACACTTGCTTTTATTGCCCGCCTCGTCGTGTTGTTAGCGTCATTGGAGCTACACCCCGCCGAAGACTGGGCCTTAGCAAAACCTGCTGCTGCACTTGCCCGAACATGTAGTTGACCTTGAATGAGGTCTTCTTGAGAGCCTCAGCCGAGAAGTCATCTACTGAGAGGACTATAACAGTGGCAGTTTCCTCTATCTCCGTCTTCAGTATCCTCCTGGCCGAGACCCTCAATTGATGATTTTGACCCTCAACTTGGTCAAGAACCTCCTCATTCTTCAGTGCTAGGCTTTCCGGGAAGTAGCCTAAAGGACTTTTGAATGAGAAAGCTCCTCCTCCTCGACCGCGCTTAGCTTCGCCCCTTCCTATGGCTGAAGCTCAACCACACTGTACGGTGCCACTACCCTAGGCGCCATCGCTAGTACTTTAGCTGCTTTTGGGTTGTGTGACAGTAGTTGTTTGAACCGTTTTTCGCCAGCTACGCTGAGTTTTTTGCTGATTGGGCTGCTGTTGTCCATTACCTCCTCGGGACTTTTCCTTGAGTCCTTGGCGGCCTAATCAAGTTTATCAACCGATTTGGTAATGAATTCCTCATCGGACAGTAGTGACAGGTCAGATAGCCTGGCAGGACTTACATTGTCTAGGTCCATTGGCATGTCTTCTGCCATTTGTACCTGACAGCTGACGGCCTAATTTTTCAATAACTTAAATCATTATATACATATTTTATTTAACTGTATTTCACTGTAGTTTTAAGTATTACTAAATTGACCTGAGTATAGGAACACTTCACACTTGGAAGCCGATGAATTAAAAAAGGAGTATTATTGAATCTAATTGAGGGGATCAATTCTTACATAAGAAATTTAAAATTAATTAATTACAATTTTTGAAATATAAACATAACTGATTTGATTGTTTAGTAGTAGTTAAGTAGTTCGTAACGCTACGGATTGGGAATTAGAATTTCAATTGTAAAGGGGAGAGAATTGCGTTAAACCTGAAGGCTGCATACTAAGCAGCAGATGCGTTAGACTATGAGCTTTGCTTGAGGAGATTGAGGCCCATCTTGAAGTCAAGGTCAGTATATTCCTTGCAAGATCATTTAGATAGGGAAGAAGGAGTCCCTAACCAGCTAACACCGATTAACGACGTAGATGCTGAGAGGGTCCTACGCCAAGGTAAGGTGTCCAGTCTTCAGACATTTGTTAACTCGTCTCAAGGGTAAAGAGCGAAGAAGACTGGCAGAAAGCCAAATCGCAATTATTGCACCTCGCCTTAACCTGTTTAAAGTGGCCGAGCCGACAGCGGCCGGAACTATCGTTCAAGTTAAAACTATGGTTTTAACTGAATTGGACAAGGTACCACAGAAATTATCGTCATTTCACGGAGCCATTAACACTTTAGTACTTCCGGGTGCACAAGGAGATTCACATAATTATAGTCAAGTTTCTAATGAAGATAATTCATTAGCCAGTTCTGACAAAAGCTTAGTGACAGAGCAAGCGATTAGGTTGCTTCAAGATCAAGGACAACCACAAGCTGTCAACGCAGCACCAAGTCTTGCAGTTTTAATAATAAGGACAGAAGAAGATGAGAGACCGATAATCTCTGCAAAACTAGAACGTCAGCCAATCTATGGGTTACTTGCTTCAGTGGAAACCGCAGATGGCACAAGTCATCGAGTATTAGGGTTTGTATATCTCTCGGTTAAATTTAGTCAGCAAACAAAACCAATAAAATTTTTAATAATTCCAAAAATCGCTCGCCAGCTGATCTTCGGTATAGATTTCTGGTCGGCATTTGGAATCCTTCCAGCTATTATTTCTGAAGTTAAGCTCGAAAATATATCAACTGAAGAGCACATTGACCTTTGTTTGGAAGGAAGGCAGAAACTTGATGAAGTAATCGCTTAATTTCCATCTAATGCGAAGGAGGGGCTTGGGCGAACAACAGTATTAAAGCACACAATTGAGATTGGCGATAGCAAACCCATCCGTCAACGTCACTACCCAGTGTCTCCGCCAATGCAAAAGATTTTGGATCGTATGTTGCAACTCGGAGTCATAGAAGAAAGCGGAAGTTAGTGGTCCATACCGTTAGTGATGGTGAGGAAGCCCAATAGGAAAATCAGAGTCTGGCTCGATTCTTGCAAGGTGAATACCAAAGACCAAAAAAGACGCTTACCCTCTTTCTCAATGAATGGGATACTTGGAAGAGTTAGATGCACTAAATACATTACAAGCCTGGATTCAAAGGATGTGGGCGGAGGTCTGTATTAGTTTGTTGCGATGCCGTTTGGTCTCACTGGCCAAAAGCAATGTGTAAGTTAGTGGATAAAGTGAAGCCGTACTAGCTGCATGAAGACGTATTCGTTTATCTAAATGACCTCCCGATACTCTCAGACAACTTCAAAACACGTTTACAGATTCTTAGTAAAGTAGCACAATGTATCAGGCCTAACAATAAATGTAAAGAAAAGTCGGTTTTTCCAAAGGCGAATTAAATACCCAAAATGTTCCTCGCCCAAGGTCTGTGCGACAGATTCGACGGTTTATAGGTCTTACAGGGTGGTATCGTTGATTTTTCTCAAAATATGCCAGCTTGGTTGCAGTAGACCATTCATTATTCAGTGCGATGCTTCATCGGCCGAAGTTAGCAGTGCTTTGTGTCAAAAAGATTCCGAAGGAAATCAGTCAGGCAAAGAGCGTGATTTTGATTAGAAGTAGATAACTATAGTATGGCTTGCTCAAGAAGTGGTTATTCAAATAAAACGTGGTATAGTGATTTTTTTAAAAGTTGCCAAATTAAAAGTAGAATTTAAAAAAAAATCAGTGCTAAGACGACGACGTTTAAGCCAAGTCAGCCAATCGAGCTTGCTATCAATAAACTAAAATTAACGATTGGATGATTATCGAGGGATTCGAATTCCCGAACCTCATGGTTTGTCCTCGTGAATATCCGCTAGGATTAGGTGAAAGAACTTGCACGATTAAAGAAGAAAATAAATAAAAACCATAAGGGAAGCAACCTAGTGTGGTGCTTCCGAACAATTCGGTTCAAGCAGCAGTTGGCTCTGGCACAAGGAAAATTAAGAATTAAACTTTATAGCCCACTTCTATATTTTTTACTTCTCCAAGTCACCTCAAAGTCCCAAACTGGTAAGTTTAATTTTATTACGCAAACAGTGCGGTATCATCAATTGTATAAATGTTTTAGTTGGATAATTCAAAGCGTTGGTATGGTAAATGATGATTCCTGGAATGGAAATAACATCACTTCGACGAAAATTTTATTGAACGGCTAGCTATACGAAGTTGGCCCCTTTTAAAAAAATTGAAGGAAACCACAACAACTAAACAAAAATCTAATTTAAAGATTTTAAAACACGGACAGGACCAATTGTTTTTTTTTACTGAGAGAGCTCGCCTACCGCATGAATTCAAGGAACTTACTTGTTGTTGTTACTTTTATGTATTGTTAAGGTGTCAGCCACGGCCTCGGAAACCAATTGCAAGAGATCCGGGTGAGTAGTCTTAATTTCAATTTGTATCAATAATATTTACTTACGTTGTTAAAATGACGGTATTTAAAAGGGAAAGTAGAACGGCTAATTTGCGAAATTTAGTAAAGAGATACATATGGTATCTATATATATATATATATATATATATATATATATATATATATATATATATATATATATATATATTTATATACATATATACATATACCGTGATTGAAAGGATAAAATTAAGGGGATATTCAGACAGTTGAGTTTGGGAAAAATGAAATTTATATGCTATCATACTGAGGCATATCAGCCGCCGAAGCCTTATTAGAAGTGAACTGAGTGCCATTATCCGCCAGATTTCCGCAATATGCATATTGGGATCAGGCATAAATCGAAAGTAATAAGACGTTTGCGTGGTGTTGGGGTCGTAATCCCAAGGAGTTCATGAAGTCCAGCGCAAACCTTACAGCACATGCAGGGGTGGCAACTAGCTCAGGCGACTCCTAAATGATACCAAGATCGTCCAAAAGAAAACCCCAAGTATATGATGTTGGAATCATATTCCCGTATGAAGTTCAGCATATGAGGTTCTCGGATTTAAATAAACCCATGCAAGTAGGTCAAGTCAAGCATTCAGGAAGCAGGCAGGCTTTTGCTGCAATTAATACCTCAGACTCTGAGTTTACCACCAAAGGCGTTAAATCCGAGCCTGTCCTATAATGATTCATAATATTAGTACGTATGGAATCTTCCAATTACCGCCTAATCGATCGGACGCGTTGCGTGATCGCTCCTCACTCAGTTCAATTTCTTCGCAGTATTTTCGTTTCGTGTGTTTTGTGCGTGTCTCAGCAAAGTTGAGTGCCACTCTTTCCCGGTCAATAACTTACCTGACACAGTTTCTCCTTGTTTACATTTTTGTCAGTGACCTTATTTTCAACTGGCCGCTATTTTGTAAGTGACTCAGTTAATTTTTTCGCTTTTTACAGTGCCGGGAAATATTTTTGTTTTTCAAACGGGAGTGACTCAGTTTGTTTATTTTGTTTTAATCTGGTATTACTGCAACCTGGTGTAAAGCCTTTTGTTTATCTTTTTATTGTTAAATATTTCCGACCAAATCTTCACGCACAAAATGGCCCTTTGCAAGTCATGCTCTAATGAATTGCTAAACAATGGTGTTACCTGTGATGGCATCTGCGGAGGTGTTTTTCATAGCACCTGTCTTTCACGTGGTCTTTCTACATGTAAAGAGTGCTCCAACATTAGGCCCTGTCACGTCTTACGGCTCATGAAGGAAGTCGTTTCTACGCTCTCCACGGGTCAATCCTACATCGCTGATAAGGTCAACGAGATCTTCACAAATTTTGCTGGACTTCAAATTTTGTCTGATGACTGCGCTAGTCTAAACTTAACACTGGACAAGCTGCTTAAGATCGCTGAGGGTTTGACCAACGACTCATCGCTTCTTTCAAGCAGGATTTGTGAGCTTTCCTTAAAGCTGAGCGGCCTGGTCGCTTCCTTGGATGACCTCCGCGCTGGATCACCATCACCTTCCATCGGCCAACCTGCGGAACCTATCATGCCAATCTTAGACGACATTCGGCGCGGTGTCCGGCACGTCAAGCGGGATCTGGATTCGTGCTCAACAGCCATAGTGAAGAACTCTGAATTAATTGGCTCAGTCAGCTCTGATATTAAGAGTTTATCCACAAAAAGCTATCTCGGCCCCTCTTTTCCTCGGTCTGACACCACAGATGCTTCTGGTTTGAATTCTTCATCTTCTGGACCTACATCTTCTGATGGGGACTGCTCCACTCTCCGTGATGCAACCTCCGCAGTTCCGCCTCAATCCACCGTGAATGTGATTCCTCCGCATTCCTCCTCGGTGCAGCCTGCCTCAGATGGTGATGCTCCTGTTGGTTTGGTCAAGCCCGTTATAGAGAATTCTTCTTCTTCTGGACCTACCTCTTCTGATGGGGACTGTTCCACTCTCCGGGATGCAACCTCCGCAGTTCCGCCTCAATCCACCGTGAATGTGATTCCTCCGCATGCCTCCTCGTTGCAGCCTGCCTCAGATGTTGATGCTCTTGCTGGTTTGGTCAAGCCCGTTATAGAGAAGGTTGGTGATGTTGCCATCAATGTCTCTCCGCCAGTGTCATCCCAACCAACTTCCACCACATTTACGATCAACAAACTTGGCACCACCTGGACAGTATCGGAATGGAAGCAGAGACTAAAAAGGCTAGGCAGTAAACATTCATCTTTATCAAGCACAACTCCATTCCTTCTAAAGGGTGCACCTCATAACGCCAACGATTCCTGGGCCCACAGTTTTTTTTCCCGAAATTTTGGATTCACCCCCGTTAGCTGCCTGAAGTTACTCTCGTCAGACGCAGAGAAATCCAGCAACTTCAAGATCTCCATCCCAAACAAATATGTCTGGCTCATCAGTAACCCCTCCAGCAAATTCTTCACTCTCGGGAACATCACAATTTCTAAGTGGACTGGGAAGTACGTTAAGTTTAACCCTAAGCCCACTACACCTAACCCTAAATTAAACACTAAAAAACCTAACCTCACTAACTACCCCAAACAACCTTCTCCCATACCTAAATTTAGCATTCACCCTAACCATAAGAATCTTAGAACTAGTAACAACATAATCACTCCTCACTCTACCGCACATCCCACCATTAATCCTAAAGCTAGTGATCCTAACTCCAATTGGCAGTTCAAAATGGGAGTATTTTCAAATTTTAATCTAAGTACTCCAGTCAAGTATCCCAACTTTATATATTCTCACACCCTTAACCCCCCTGTTCCAGTTACACCGAAGCCCTCGAACACGTCCATTCCAACCGTCAACCCAACCAATACTGTTTTGAGTTCCGTATGTCCAGCGCACCCACCTAACCATGCACTCCCAACTTCTTCCGCGTGCCCTCCTAACCTCAAGCCAACCTCTTCCGACCACTCCACCACCTCTGCTCCGATTTCCGTCTGTCCCACCTCTATCTACGCCAAATCCTGCACCCGCTACTTCCTCCGCATGCCCACCTAATTCCATGCCGTCATCCTCCTACACTGTCGCCCCGTCTCAATCAACTTCTACCTCCGTTAACCCGCCCATTCCGTTAGCCAAAACTCTTTTATCCGAACATCATTCATTTATCGATCCCCTTCTCCCACCTACAGTTAAATTGACCTTGCGTTCTGCTGATTCTAGCGATGGACGATACCTCTTGTCCCGTTTACGGGACCGTCGCATTAATGACAACGTACGTCTATTTCTAGCCTATCTCCACGACAAACCGAACTCCGTCTGTGTTGAAGGTAAAACGAGCACCAACGTCATGTTAAGTATACAACAAGAAGGCCTGCCCACAGACCCATCAGTCTTACTCCAACTCTACACTAAATACCATGAATCATTCAACATACCTTCCCATAAGGTTTCAGAAGATCTATCTACCTATGCTGCGTACGTCAGTTCTCGCCGTATTTCCCATCTTCAAAAAAGTCGTAACGACTCCTTAAACTACTTTCGTTCCTAACCCCCTTGATTTCTATATTTCTGACTTCCCCTCTATTGCACCCGCGGTTTCCGATCAAGATCCTCTCCCCAACAGCTTGTCGGTCTATTACCAGAACGTAAGAGGACTTCGTACAAAAACAACAAACATTTTCCTTAACTCTCACAAATTCCCGCACGATATCTTTGCCTTAACTGAAACCAATCTAACACCCGGAGTTATCGACAATTCCCTCCAAACTATACCATTTTCCGTGTTGACGGTTGTATAGGCACCAATGAGCCACCAGGTCGCGGGGTTCTCATAGCTGCTCACAACCGTTATGATGCCACCCTGCTAAAGACCTCCGAGTCTACAATATCAGAATTTGTATGTATAAAAATAGCACTAAATAAGTGCCTTCTGTACATTCTCTGTTGTTACATTCGTCCCTCTCAACCACTTGACGCCTACGAGCCCATAATCGAAGCGATCGATACCCTGCTTGAGAACGCTAACGCGTCCGATGAATTTATTTTATTGGGTGACTTTAACCTCCCCCGTATCCAATGGTCATTGTCCGAGGACTGTTCTCACTTTGTCCCCCTTAACGCATCTTCGGCCAAAGAAGCCTTCTTTACCGATCAGCTCTCCGTTTCAGGTCTCCTTCAAGTAAGCGGAGTCAGGAACTTCCTGGACAGACAATTAGACTTAATCTTTTCTTCAGACCCAGTTAACTCTGCTGTCGCAGAAAGCAACCATCTTCTCTCCTCCCTCGACCGTCACCATCCTCCTTTGTTCCTCGTTTTCTCCTACGAGCACCCTCATGCCGTTTCAGGCTCCGAGTCTTCTTTATCCTTCAATTTTCGTAAAGGCGACTTTGACAAATTAAATCACTTGCTCCTCAACTCTAATATTGGGGATATCCCTCAACATGTCCCAGTTGACGTTGCTTTAGAGGCGTTCTACTCGGAAATACACGCTTGTCTTACACAATCTATCCCTCTTCTTCCTCGTAAAAACTACTCCTCATCCCCCGTATGGTACGACAAAGAATTGCGCTCTCTTCGCAACAGGAGAAATAAACGTTGGCAAACTTTTCTTCTAACCCAGACTGAGTCTGACTATTCTTCCTATCTATCTGCTTATACCTCTTTTTCTGAACGTTGTGATACCCTCTACCATGAGTATCTCCAACGGATGGAAACTAGCCTCATATCCGACCCCAAGCGTTTTTATAGCTTTATTAATTCTAAGAAGAAATCCAATGGTTACCCTTCCACCCTAAAGCTCGAGAATACCTCTTCATCTGATCCTAAGGTTATCGCCAACCTCTTCGCACACTTCTTTAGTAAATCTTTCAGCGACAATTCTCTACAACCCGACCTTAACTATTTTGCATTCATGGACAAATGCACTCAAACGTCGTTTTCATCTTTTTACCCTGATCCTTTATTTATTTATTTATTTATTTAACAACAGCTTCGCCAAAACTGGCTACTAAGAAAATTACAAATGAACCAAGAAGACTACAAAATTAATACAAATCATTAAACTAACTTATTCAATAAGCATCCTCAGATGGCGCTTCAGTTGTCGCCTAGAACATCCCAGCTCGATATAGGCAGCGTAGTCATTGTAGAGGCGGGACATGGAAGTGATAGGCTCGTGCATGCCGTAAAGCGTACGATGAAAGGGAACATGCAGAAAGTTGAAATTCCTAAGGGACCGGGTGGGAATGGAAATGCCTGAATCATTCAGCAGTTCGGAGGAGTTGATCGTCCCCTGCAATAAATCATGCATAAAAGTTATCTTATATATTCGGCGTCTCTTTACAAGGGAATCAAGAGAAATCAGTCCAAGCCTAGCATGATATGATGGGAGGGATAAAGGATCACGCCAAGGAAGGTCGCGGAGAGCGAACCTAAGAAATCTACGCTGAACAGCCTCAATCCGGTTGATGTGGACAGCGAAATAGGGATCCCAAACCGGGCAAGCGTATTCCAGAATGGGTCTAACGAATGTACAAAAGAGGAGCCTGGTTAGATAGGGATCGTCAAGTTCTCTGGACCACCTTTTCACAAAACCCAGGGTGGAATTAGCCCTATTCACCACGAAGTGAATGTGATCCTCAAAGGATAGGCGGGAATTAAGAACAACCCCTAAATCTTTGACCCTATGTAGCCTACTCAAGACACTGCCATCCAAAGAGTAGTCGAAGAGAATGGGACAGTTTCTGCGGGTAAAGGTCATTATGGTACATTTTTTTATATTAAGGGGAAGACGGTTACTAGAGCACCAGTCGTGAAAAACGTTAATATCGGAGCTCAACAGAGCACAATCGTCGTCGCGGGAGACGACACGAAAAATTTTGGCGTCATCTGCATAACACAGAATCTTGGAGCTAGAAAGGAGCACCGAGACGTCATTAATAAAAATAATAAAAAGAAGTGGGCCAAGAATGCTGCCCTGAGGCACCCCAGAAGAAACCAAGAATTCATTGGATAGGGCACCACGAAACAGGACGCGTTGGGTGCGCCCAGAGAGGTAAGTGGACAACCAGTTGACAAAAAGCGGTGGGAACCCGAGCAAATGAAATTTATGAACAAGAATCCCATGATCGATTCTGTCGAAGGCCTTACTAAAATCAGTGAAAATGCAATCAACCTGTAAGCCAGACTCAATCAGAGGCAAGCAGTGATGCACGAATTCGAGTAAGTTGGTGGTGGTAGATTTACCCTTAATGAAGCCATGCTGAAAAGAGCCTAAAAAGGTTTTACAATGAAAACGGAGCACATCACTGGTTAAGGCCTCGAACGCCTTCGCAACATGACACAAGTTGGCGATGGGTCTGTAATTGGAGATATCGGACTTGTCACCCTTCTTGTGAAGGGGAATAATCACAGAATCCTTCCAGAGACCGGGAAAACGGCCACAAGACAGAGACAGGTTAAACAAATGACAAAGAATGGGGGACACAGATGAACAGCAATTTTTAAGAAAGGACGAAGGGACACCATCTGGACCACACGAAAATCCGTTGGACAAACTCGACAAATAATCGGTGACAGCACCATCGTCAAAAACTAAGTCCTTAGTTTCAAGGGAAGTATGAGGAAGCCTGGTCAAGTGAATAAAATCAGAAGAAACAATATCACAGTCAGAATCACAGAATGAGGTAATGAAGAAGTCGGCGAAATAATTGGCCACAATGACGGGGTCACAACTCTCGCAATCACCAAACCTAAGGGAGGAAGGGTAGCCATCACTATGTCGCTTAGAATTAATAAATCTCCAAAACTGTCTGGGGTTAGAATGAAGAATATGTCTCGAGTCGGACAGAAATCTGTTGTAGGACGTCTGAAGATCGAGAGAGAAACGAACTAATCGCCGCCAGTATTAATAGGCTTGAGGACGACTTTCACCCAGGTCCTGATGGCATTCCGGCCATCGTTCTGAAAAAGTGTGCCATGCATCTAGTCCAACCCCTTACTTTGCTTTTTCGTCTCTCGGTCACTCAAGGGGTTTTCCCTCAATTATGGAAAAATTCGTATATTATTCCCATCTTCAAAAAAGGTTGCAAGAACGATGTGTCCAACTACAGACCCATTGCTAAATTATCATCCATACCTAAACTATTCGAAAAATTGGTCTATGATTCTATGTTCTTCCACTGTAAGTCTATCTTCTCACTCTACCAGCATGGCTTCCTCAAAGGTAGATCTACAACCACCAACCTTACTGACTTCGTCTCTAAAACACCATGTGCCCTGGAAAACGGTAAAGATGTTGATGTTATAGCCACCGATTTTAGTAAAGCCTTCGACAAGATCTCCCATAACGTTATCTTGTTCAAACTCAATCGCCTAGGCTTCCCCCCCAGATTCATCTCCTGGATTCGATCCTACCTCAACAACCGTCAGTACAATATTCTTTTCAGTTCATCCATTTCTAACCCTATTGTCGCTCGTTCCGGCGTCCCTCAGGGCAGCCACCTTGGTCCATTGATTTTTATCCTCACAATAAATGATGTTGAATGTGTCATCAAACACTCAGAGTTGTCCATCTATGCCGATGACATGAAAATAATCAAACATATCTCCTCCACTACCGACTCTCTTCTCCTGCAAGAAGACCTCGATTCATTCATCACATGGTGCATGAAAAACTTTCTGGAGCTCAATGTCTCCAAATGCTAGTCCATCTCTTATTCCCGCAAGCGTCTTACCACCACCCCGAGAGTCTATATGTTAACCGACGTACCAGTCCCTATCGTTACCTCTTTGTGTGACTTAGGAATAATCTGTGATAGTGAACTCAATTTCCGTTCCCACATTGACAGCATAATTAACAGAGCTAACTCCGCGCTAGGGTTTGTGAAGCGCTGGTCTAGAGAGTTCTCCAATCCTTATGTTTCCAAATCTCTCTACGTCTCCTTCGTTAGACCTCTCCTTGAATATGCCAGCCAGGTATGGTCCCCTACACAAACAACTCACATTAATAGGATTGAATCTGTCCAGCGTAGGTTTATTCGCTTCGCTCTACGTGATCTTCCGTGGGTTGACAGATTCAACCTTCCTCCCTATGAAAACCGTCTGAAACTGATCGACTTACAACCGCTAAGCAAACGTCGTGATGTTTCCGACATCATTTACCAATTATTAACTGGTGCCATAGACTGCCCCCCCATCCTGCAATCTTTACCCATCTATACCAATCCCCGTAACCTTAGGTCCACTCCCCTTTTCCGACTCGACCGCCATCGCACAAACTACGGTGAAAGCGAGCCAATTACCAGGATGTTACGAAAAGTCAACGACCTTTCCTCTTTTGACTTCCATATGAGTAAATCATCACTCCACAAAGCCCTATATCTTGACCCCGCCCATCTTGATCCTGATCGCCTACTTTAATTCTTCTTCCTTACGCCCTCTGCCATTAATCAATATATATAGCTCATATTGTAGCTTATACCTTTTATGTATTTATTCTTATTATTCATTTATTATAGTCTGTTGAATTACTATTAAGTTATAGCTTGTATTTTATTTTTTATTTTTGTATTTTTTTACGTAATAGCTTGTATTAAGCTTAAATAAATAAATAAAATAAAAATTCCATCAAGCCATTAGTTCGGCAAACTATAGCCCGACTTCCGAATTGCAAATAGTTTTGTACTTGTTAACCCCGGCGAAATGAAGTATATAACGTCTCTAATATAAATTCAAGAACAATTCCTCGGAAGTGAATCGTGTGGAATTAATGCTTATTATTACCCGTGTCGTACAAATGTTTTGCTGACTTCCAAGTCGCAATTATTAAAGACAAGCCAATGCCAAATGAACCTAGCCAGAGATTTCACCGTGAGAAGTTAAATTTTATTTGAGTGCCGCTTCAGATTAGAAAGTAAGAATAAAATTATTGTTATGTCGTTGCTACTGTTTATTGATATGAGGAGCATTAATTAATTTTAAAAAAATTTAAAACGAATCCAAGTTAATTACGAACCTATAGCGGAGAGGAGCAAAAAAATTGTATTGCTAATTGGAATTAGTAGTTCCCGATTAACTTTAAATGTACCTACTAGCTGAGATAGACTTAGATTAATAAAATTGTTTTTAAAACAAAGTTGAACCGACTTCACAAGAAGCGCTAAACAGCATAAAATAATTTGTAATTTTATATCTGTTACGAAATTTTGAAGTCGGTGCAAATCAAACAAACCAAACAACTACAACAAAAGTACTTAATCGTCCTTTCTAATGATCCCATGAGCTGAAACGTTCAGGTAGTATTATGTATTATCTTCAGTTGTGGTTCTGTAGTTGTTTTATTTGCACCGACTTCAAAATGTCGTCATAGATATAAAATTAAAAATAATTTTATGCCTTTAAGTGCTCTTTGAGAAGTCGGTTCAACTTTTTTTTTAAAAACTATTTTATTTTTCACTTTTTAGTGTCTTCTACTCTATACTACGAAGAAACAACCATCCAAATCGATCCACGCTTTAAAAAGTTAGGTTAAACCCCCTACCCCACCTCCATTTCGCAAAAAAATTTTTTTTCATGGTATCAATCAAGGAACATACTCTACCGAACAGAAAAGGAATCATCGAAATTGGTCCACGCGTTACGAATTTACTACCCCTCCCACTCCCCCACCACCACCATAGGACCAAATTATTTCCCTATTAGCAATGGGGGATCATCCTCTGTTCAACAAAAAAAAGAACCATCCAAATCGGATCACGCGTTACAAAGTTAGGTTTCACCCCCACCCCGCACCACCACCCCATCAAAAAATTTTTTTACATGGTACCAGTCAATGAATATACTCTACCCAACAAAAAAAGAATCATTAAAATCGGTCGACGCGTTACGAAGCTCTGCCCGGTCAGATATAAATAAAAAAAAACGCGTCGAGCTTAGAACCTCTTTGTTTTTGGGAAGTCGGTTAAAAAAAGGAAATCAGTCAGGCAAAGAGCGTGATTTTGACTAGAAGTAGATAATAGTATGGCTTGCTCAAGAAGTGGTTATTCAAATAAAACGTGGTATAGTGATTTTTTTAAAAGTTGCCAAATTAAAAGTAGAATTTTAAAAAAAATCAGTGCTAAGACGACGACGATTAAACCAAGTCAGCCAATCGAGCTTGCTATCAATAAACTAAAATTAACGATTGGATGATTATCGAGAAATTCGTATTCCCGAACCACATGGTTTGTCCTCGTGAATATCCGCTAGGATTAGGTGAAAGAACTTGCACGATTAAAGAAGAAAATAAATAAAAACCATAAGGGAAGCAACCTAGTGTGGTGCTTCCGAACAATTCGGTTCAAGCAGCAGTTGGCTCTGGCACAGGGAAAATTAAGAATTAAACTTTATAGCCCACTTCTATATCTTTTACTTCTCCAAGTCACCTCAAAGTCCCAAACTGGTAAGTTTAATTTTATTACGCAAACAGTGCGGTATCATCAATTGTATAAATGTTTTAGTTGGATAATTCAAAGCCTTGGTATGGTAAACTCAGATGATTCCTGGAATGGAAATAACATCACTTCGACGAAAATTTTATTGAACGGCTAGCTGTACGAAGTTGGAACAACTAATCAAAAATCTAATTTAAAGATTTTAAAACACGGACAGGACAAATTGTTTTTTTTTACTGAGAGAGCTCGCCTACCGCATGAATTCAAGGAACTTACTTGTTGTTGTTACTTTTATGTATTGTTAAGGTGTCAGCCACGGCCACGGAAACCAATTGCAACAGATCCGGGTGAGTAGTCTTAATTTCAATTTGTATCAATAATATTTACTTACGTTGTTAAAATGACGGTATTTAAAAGGGAAAGTAGAACGGCTAATTTGCGAAATTTAGTATATAAGAGATACATATGGTGTATATATATATATATATATATATATATATATATATATATATATATATATATATATATATATATATATATATATATATATATATATATATATATATATATATATATATATATATATATATATACCGTGATTGAAAGGATAAAATTAAGGGGATATTCAGACAGTTGAGTTTGGGAAAAATGAAATTTATATGCTATCATACTGAGGCATATCAGCCGCCGAAGCCTTATTAGAAAACTGAGTGCCATTATCTGATGTTATTGTCTCTGCAACTCCGAATAGATACAAATTTCCTTTTCTAAGAAGGAAAGGGCAGTCTTCGAGGTAGCCGAAATTTAGTATAGGAATCGGAGAATCATTTGGCTAGCTGGGTTTGAACCCAGACCATGCGGATGATACTCCATTTCCCTAACTACTGGGCCACCAGCGCCGTTTGCCGATTCTCCGTTCCAAAGTTCTTTTCATGGAGAAGCCTCGATCCCACATATATATATATATATATGTAAATATGTATATGTATATATATAGATTATCAGTCCAAATTCTCATTTAAAAGTTAATTTATTATTGTACATATTAATGTTTATATTTTGATTACCAAGACCAAATCACAAATAATTGAATTGATTTAACAAGATTGCTTAAGTATTGAAATTTAATCGTGATTCGAGGGAATTAGAATATTTCTTAACTTTCAGAAGCATTGCTAGTGAACAAATTAGCTCATAAATAAATTTGAAGTTGGTTCCAGTAAGGTTAAATTTAGGATTGAGTTGAAAAGCAGGCATGTAATTATTAAATTTTGAAATCCAAGGCCAATAGTTGCTATCCGGTTGGGTGTCGGGGTTGCTCCAATGAATTTTGAGTTATGGAAGATGACGTGAAGTGTTGAAGTTACCAGCTGAGCCACTATGTCAGAAAGCGTATTTGGTCGAGTGGGAGTGCTATTGTCCATAATGCTGCGGTGCTCGAGTTTGAGTACAGGCAGATGTAGCGATAATAAAGATCTTTTTTTTTATTTTGAGAATAATCATCATGGCAAAATCATGATAACAGTAAGCTTAGACTACCTTGCTGCATTATAAATACAGCTTTTTTGAACATTCCTTTTGTTTATATGGTTTGGCTCAAGGTCACAGTGAACTGTTTTGTTATGGGTTCGATTCCTGCTAATTATAAAGTGACGCGAATTATTTCGTAAATTTTTTCTTCTTCCGCATTTTCTAAATTATATATAAAATTCAAACAGCCGCTAACGGACCTCACCTTTCGCCCAGGAGGTAATGGAAGGGTGGGAATGAGTGCTGCCGTGCGTTAAATTTTTGTTAACTTCGGTTGTAAGGCGAGTATAGCCTCAGATTATCTGCGGGAATTAATTGTTGTACCCTAAGGAACCTGGCGCCCCACATTCTGCGCGTGGGGTCTATTTTGGGCAGTGAGAAGGATGCCTCAATCTCAGGAGAATAGGACTTGCTGGTCGGTCAGGCCAACAAGTCCTACGCCCCTGAAATTGAGGCATCCTTCTCACTGTCCAAATTAGACCCCACGCACAAGATGTTCGGAGGTTATTCCAAAGTTGAGTGCAGCAGCGCATTGGGCGCCAGGTTCCTTGGAGAACACCAATTAATTCCCGCAGACAATCTGAGGCTATACCCGTTTTAGAACCGAAGTTAAAAAAATATTACGTTACATAAGTAAATTGGATATAGCTGTTCCCAAATTATTTTGAACATTTCCAATATAATTTTATGAATTGTTGAAGACCCCATTTGGCAAGTCCACGCCAAAGTTTTTGAAGATGAATTTTATGATAAGAACCAAATGAATAAAACTAATAATAGAAGACAATTTTAAACAGATGACCTACATTAATTTCAGAACTAATCTGAACTTAAGTTAACTGGTACTTGTGTTTGCCACACACTATACTCAATACATCATTTAAGCATAATTTATGCTCGTTTTCCTGATGTTCAAGCCGTTATTATTTAAGAGGAAATATATTAAAACTTTTGCATTGCTTAGTTCAACGGAAGTTGCCTGCCTTTATTTTTGTTCTTTATATGTATGCAACGAAGAAGAGAAAAAATACAAACGTGAACATACTTGTGAAAGAAAAACAAAAGGGTGAAAGGAAGGCAGAATGAAGGAGATCCTAAAAGAGACTTGTGACGTGACAAGCTATCTATTCGAGGATTTTCTACCGACATCTAAAAATCTAAATTAACTTGGGCTTTTTGTAAATTAATAGTTAAAAGCGAAATAACTTTTTTTGTGTGCTTTTTTTCCTTTACTACTTTGAAGTTTTTTTTCCATAAATTGGAGTTAAATTTGTCCATGAAAAAAGCGTATCTTTTTAATAATAAGGCAGAATCAAAAGGGACAATCAAGGGTAAATAAGAATGACAAGTCTAGGAAGGAGGTGTCCAGATATGGTGTAGTCAGCATGACAAGGAATTATTGAGTTATACATACAATAAAATAGTTTTTAAGAAAAGTTTAACCGACTCCACAAATCGAGCTAAAAAGCAAAAAATAATTTTTAATTTCATATCTATTACGACATTTTGAAGTCGGTGCAAATCAAACAAACCAAACAACTACAACAAAAGTATTTAATCCTTATGCCTTATGAAGCTAGGCTCCGTACCACGTCCAACTCTCACCACAGGATACAATTTTTGTCAGAATACAAAAAGATAATCTATGCTTTCAGAATCATCTAAATCAGTTCATGCTTTACAAAGTTAGGTTACCCCTTCCACCACCTCAAAACCCTAGGTCAACATTTTTCCATAGTAGTCCCCCCCCATCCCACCACATACATTTTTTGGCGCAATATATTCTCATCAAAAGAATCATGCCAATTGGTCCGCACATTACGAAGCTAGCCAACCCGTCCCCCACCACTACACCATAGGACCAAATTATTTTCATTATTAGCAATGCGGTATCGTACTCTATACAACCAAAAAGGAATTATGCAAATCGGTCCACCCGCTACGAAGTTAGGTTTCACCCCTTACCCTAACCCCCACCCCTCCGATTATTTTTTGGACATGGTACCATTCAGGGTACGTACTTTATCCAACAAATAAAAAACCATCGGAATCGGTCTACGCATTATGTAGTTAGACTATTCCCCCCCCCCCCCCCCCGCCCCCCTCCACCCACCCCAGACCACCCTAGAACCACATTTTTTTCATTGATAGCAATTGAGGATCATACTCCATACAACAGAAAAATAATCTTCCAAAATCGGTCCACGTGTTACAAAGTTAGGTTTTACTCCCACCCCACTAAACATTTTTTTTGACATTGTACCAATCGGTGAACTTACTCTACCTAACAAAAAAAGAATCATCCACGCGTTACAAAATTATACCCTGTCATATATAAAAAAATTATTCACTATTTAATATGCTTTTAAATGTTCTTAAAAATCGTTGCCACGCAGGAAACCTATTGCGGGTGAGTTCATATTAGTTCTGACACTAATGGAGGTTATCTATAAATTGTTTAAAATCTTTTTCAGCAGGGTCGTTATTTTACAATAATTATAAAAAGTACAATAGTGTAGACAGAGCCAGTGCTAGACAATTTGGCGCCCGGAGCTGACTTTTATTGGCGTCCACTTCATTCAACAAAAAAGTATAAATGATTTCTTTTTCTCGAAGGAAACACATACAATTAAATGAGAGAAAAATTATATTTTATTTGAATTTCATCTCATCGTTTTAAATTACCTCAGTTTAATAGAAATTGCAATTAGAAGTATATCCATATGCCTTAAATATGAATAAAACGTTTTATTTAGTACCCATAATTCCTCTCATACGTATTATAAAATTTATTAATATTTTGGTTAATAAATTTCAATATTATGTTCCTTTCCACATTTCCCAAAGAGGTAAAACATTGAATGCGTTTTTTACGAGGTTTCTCCAGTAGACCTAATCCTCGCTATCTAAAATCTCTTTCACTAAAAAAAACTTTTACAAAAACCAAAATTTTCTAGTTTATAAACAAGTAAAATATATAAAAAGAAATAAAATAGAATATAATAAGATTAAAAGCTCTTAAAAATTTAAAACAAAAAAACAAGAAATCCCGAGCAATTCTTAATGTGCCATAAGATTCACGCGCCTTAATTTTTGCGAAATCACTTATCAATTCATTATAGTCTAACTAAATCTTCAGTTAGCTCTCTTTCTATAGATATGGTTCTAAACCAACTAATCTCTCATCGCTTTTCGTAGATCTCAAATAATTTTTTATTAGCTTCTGTCTAGAAAAACTACGTTCACCGGAAGCTACTGTTACAGGTAGTGTCAGAATAATTTTTAAATCAACTACGATATTGGAGAAAAGAGTTTCTAGTTTCCTCTCAAAAATAAAATCTACATATACATATTTCGGTGAACAATTTTCACTTTCTAAAGTTGCTAACATTTTTAACTCCTCAAACAATTCTAAACCGCTTACATCAGAATTATTATTATGAGCTAATTTCTCTTCTAACTTCTCTTCTGATATTGATAAGATTGTCTGATATAGTAAAATTCTACTTTAAATCTTTTTTGAGGATCTAATATTGGTTCATCTATTCCCTCGTAGAAAAATTTAGTTTTTTTTAGATAGTAATTCTGACCAAAGCTTCATAAATATCTTCTAGATGATAAGCTAAGGGTTTTCTGACATTTATTCTACTCTCTCATCTGGTTTGACATAGAAGATTAAGAGTTAACACCGTTAAATATTTTTTTTAAATTTGCCACCTCACCTCACGGCACTGGAAAAGTACACATGAAGACTTTCAAATGTGTCAAAACACGCTACTGCATCGGAAGAGCAATGCGGAGCATCTGTAAAGATCAAATTGGAACAATTGAATGGGAAGAACACGGTACATAAAAGGCACTAGGCTCCAAGGATTTTACTCGCGTCTGAATACCGGAATGCTTGCCCTTTATGTTGGCACCGTTATCATAGCCCTGCCCCCTACAGTTTTTCAAAGTTATATCTAACTTTGCAAGCTCCTTTAATACAAGTTCAGTCAATCCTGCTCCAGTGGTTTCATCTGCTAATAAGAAGCCTGAACTCGGGGACTCACCTATGTATCCCTACGTATTTTTGGCCGCTGATCACGAATCCGAGGTCAGAGTTGGCCCAACACATCTCAGTTCCTTGCAAATTGCAAATATAACCTCAATATTTGGTGATACAGAAAACAAGGCGTCCAGTTGGAATGAAGGGTGTCTTATGTCACTTTTTATGCTGGAATACACGTTTCGAAGAAAGTTCAGTGTGTACCCCTCTCTAAAGCAACACTTTCAATCAATACAAGCCAAAAAACATAGCCACAAAATGCCGGAGTAGCTGAAACAATGGGTTACTGGGTATTAGACGGGGTACTATACCCTAGGAATTGCATTTTATATTTTATTTCTTTACAGAGGAAATTTAGGCGCTACATAAAGGGACACGTAAAACAGTTTCATCAAGATATACAGGTTGTTCCGGTATAGGTCGCTTACCCAGAGCTCGATACCTTCCCATGGGGCCTCGGAGCAACACAGGACTGGTCAGAATTGATGGTGGGGCGCCACACATCTGAGCACTAAACTTCATTTTTTTAGTTACCGTGTAACAAAGTTACAAATTCAGAAAACCTGTTAACAGTGGCACATCGTCTAAGTAAAAATTTTCGAAGTGCCTCCGCCGCCAGACCTCCGCCGGGCTATATAAAGAGGACCGGCTCAGTGTCAAAGCAGTCGCCGTCCAGTAGTCGACCAGAAGCTAGAGGCATTCGCCGTCCAGTAGTCGACCAGACCAGACCGACCAGAAGCCAGAGGCACTCACCGTCTAGTAGTCGACCAGACCTGACCGACCAGAGGCAGTCGCCGTCCAGTAGTCGACCAGACCAGACTGACCAGAAGCCAGAGGCACTCACCGTCTAGTAGTCGACCAGACCAGACAGACCAGAGGCAGTCGCCGTCCAGTAGTCGACCAGACCAGACCGACCAGAAGCCAGAGGCACTCACCGTCTAGTAGTTGACCAGACCAGACCGACCAGAGGCAGTCGCCGTCCAGTAGTCGACCAGACCAGACCGAACAGAAGCAAAAAGTCATTCAGTGTCTAGCCGCCGACCAGACCAGACCGATCAGAAGACTAGGAGCATTCAGTCGGCCAGATCAGAAGCCGAGAAGCAGTGCAGCAGTCAACCAGACCAGACCGACCGAGCAGAAGCAAACCAGAGGTAACTGCAGCAGTGGCAGAACAGTGGACCACGACCATATCAGTCCGACCGGCAGAGGACTTAAGCCAGTTGCAGTCCGGTGGTCGAGGAGACCACAACCAGCTCAACGAGTGGAAGCCAGCGGAAACAGCCGCCCGAGCTAAAAGGTAATATTTCAATTTCAGGTGACTGAGCACTCGGGGCTATATAAGTAAGCCCGGTGAGGCATTTCAGTCAGTCCCTGACTAGCCACCAGACGGACCACATCGAGCAGCGAGGGAGTCCCCCGGTGGTAAAAGGTATAAAGGTAATTTAAGTTTTAACTAACCAGTGCGCTTCCCTGGTTATCTAGTTATCGCCTCACCAGTGCGCTTCCCTGGTGTTGGCCACTATACCGTTCCCTCTTGTACCAGTGTGCTTCCCTGGTGCAAGACACTCTTCTAACCAGTGCGCTTCCCTGGTTATCTAGCTATCGCCTCACCAGTGCGCTTCCCTGGTGTTGGCCACTATACCGTTCCCTCTTGTACCAGTGTGCTTCCCTGGTGAAAGACACTCGTTTAACCAGTGCGCTTCCCTGGTTATCTAGCTATCGCCTCACCAGTGCGCTTCCCTGGTGTTGGCCACTATACCGTTCTCTCTTGCACCAGCGTGCTTCCCTGGTGCAAGACACTCGTCTTACCAGAGCGCTTCCCTGGTTATCTAGCTATCGCCTCACCAGTGCGCTTTCCTGGTGTTGGTCACTATACCGTTCCCTCTCGCACCAGAGCGCTTCCCTGGTGTGAGACGCTCATCTAACCAGTGTGCTTCCCTGGTTATCTAGTTAACGCCTACCCAGTGCGCTTCCCTGTGTATCTGGCTTCCGCCCTCACCAGCGTGCTTCCCTGGCGTTGGCCACTCATACCGTTCTCTCTTGCACCAGCGTGCTTCCCTTGTGCAATACACTCGTCTAACCAGTGCGCTTCCCCGGTTATCTAGCTATCGCCTCACCAGTGCGCTTCCCTGGTGTTGGCCACTATACCGTTCTCTCTTGCACCGGCGTGCTTCCCTGGTACAAGACACTCGTCTAACCAGTGCGCTTCCCTGGTTATCTAGCTATCACCTCACCAGTGCGCTTCCCTGGTGTTGGTCACTATACCGTTCTTTCTTGCACCAGCGTGCTTCCCTGGTGCAAGACACTCGTCTAACCAGTGCGCTTCCCTGGTTATCTAGTTATCGCCCTCATCAGTGCGCTTCCCTGGTGTTGGCCACTATACCGTTCCCTTTCACACCAGAGCGCTTCCCTGGTATGAGACGCTCATCTAACCAGTGTGCTTCCCTGGTTTTCTAGTTAACGCCTACCCAGTGCGCTTCCCTGGTGTGAGACACTCGTCTTACCAGTGTGCTTCCCTGGTTATCTAGTTACCGCCTACCCAGTGCGCTTCCCTGGGTACCTGGCTATATAGGTAGTCCCCTCTTACTAGTTTATCGCCCAATCGTAATAACACGTACTACTTTGCTAACAACATTGTCCGTCGTCTAGACCTTATTTTCTCCGTACAGATTGATCCTGCTCTGTCTCTTTCTCTCGTAGGAAACTTTCTTGTTTTTTCCCGAAGGTAAGGCAAACAAAGCCGAGACGAGTTCAGCGATACCGCACCGACCGACCGAAAACAGAGTAAAGCAGCTGGACTCCTCCTCTAGAACCGTATTCACCGTGAGACAGGAGCAGATCAACGACATAGCAAGGGGGTACGAATCATCCACGAGCAGGGACCCGTCAGACAGAAAATAGTGTTGGAAGAAACTAGAACTATAGATATAAAGTGAACCATAAACTTAAAGTGAAATAAACTAGTATAAGTGTATGAAGTGACTAGAATATAAGTATAAGTGACTAGAAATTGATATTAATAAACTGGAATTGTATTTAGGCAAAGGTTTTGTTTCTTTCAAAAGCCATTGACCCTGGATCCGGCGAGCTTATCCCCTGAAAGAAACCAGTAACTGCCTATCTACGAGGAAATCCCATTACAACCGGAATATCATAGTCTTTAATTTGTATGGGGCCTTTTTCCACAATTAATTGCACAACTTTCTCACTTAGAGTTGGCCATTTATTAGGGTCCGCCAAGTTATACTCGAAATCAAATTCGTTGATATTGGTTCGATTTTCAGCAATACTTATACCTGTACTAAAATCTTCAGGTGTTTGAGGTAACTGAATATTCACACTTATATCTGAATTGACATTTGTAACATTTACCTCCTTGATTTCAACCGATGATACAGAAGCACTTGCAACATTAACGACGTAGTTCTCTAACGATTTTGATTGTTTTTAATTTTGTACTTATTTTTTTCTATATTCGCTGCCTGATAAATTTCTCCTTGCGATTGGAGCATTCATTTTATTTTATTGCACTGAATAATAAAAATAAAAAACGCAATATATTTTTATCACAGTGACATAATTAAAAAAAATATTTTACACAAAATACTTTTATAAATGATATAAAAAGTACTAAATATACGTTGCACAAATCACCGAAATACTTTTAAAATACACTACAAAAAACTAACAGGACGGAGTTGGATCAGTTCGTTGAGCCGCACGACCACCATACCATGGGTCCCGGGTTCGAGACTAGATCTCCCCGTGAGCTTTTATTAGGAAATTAAAATAATCCGCTCCATCTCTGGGCTGTTGTCTAGCTCACAGAAATGCAAAAACAAGACTTTCAAGTCTCCTCACTTCCCTTACCCTGAATTCCCTTCCGCCCAAAACCATGCTAACGCATCAAGGGTTGTCCCCTAGGACTTGGCCACATCGTATATATATAAAAAACAACAACGCCCTGGCTCATGCACATGCGAAACTTAACAGAAAATACCCTTGGTGCAGTAAAACTTCGGTATACTATATCACACCAAAAACATTGCATGTAAAGAAGGTTTCCAAGACTCACAAGCTCATACCGCTTACACTGTTTAAAAGTTATCAGATCGCATGTGGAGCCAAGCCTCTAACTCTAGAAACCCTACATCTTGGTCAAAAAGTATGGCTTGGCAATTTCGCGGCCATCGCACAGTCACTCCTATGGTCAAGCCATACATTGTGACCAAGATTTAGGGTTTCTAGAGTTAGAGTTTGTAGAGTTAGGCCTTGTAGAGTTTGGGGCTGGGCTCAACATTAGATCTGATAACTTTCTAGTAGTAAAAGCGGTATGAGCTTGTGAGTCTTGGCAACCTTCTTTACATGAAATGTTTTGGTGGGATTTCATTTCTTTTGGAAAGATGCTCTAGTTCTTTTTATTTTTTCAGGCTGTATTTCTTGTGCGTCAGCTATTCTTTTTTCATAGCCCACTCTTTGCCTCTTTTCCTTGTTAGCTTATTATTTGCAATAAGCGATAAATCAGGGTGGTATTTAGCTATTAACTGATTATATTCAAGAATAGCTGACTGTTGTGCTTTATTTATATTAATTTAAAGCAGACTAAATAATTTTTCCAACAAAGTAAAAACACTTTATTAACCGAAAAAAGACAAAATCTCTGGTTAAACCTGAAATTTTCTGGTTTGGTGCTTGTTTTTTTTTTTTTTTAATTTCTCCTTCCGTACAATTCCGCGCTGTTAGGCTTAAAAATGCTTGTTAGTTTCTCAAATATGGTGTGACTATTTTTACTTCATTCGAAAGATTGTTTCGTTAACTTCAAGTAGAAAACAAACTATATTTTCATAAAGGCAATAGAATAGGCACTAGGACGAGCTTAAAGAAAAATTACCCGCCGGCGGCCCTTCGTGCTGGCGTAGTTGAGTGAAGAAGGTTTTTCTTGTACGCCAGTAGATCCTTTCTTTTTAGCACACTCACTTTTTAGTTGTTTATATTCCAATTATATAAAATTTCAGCTTTATAGAACTTTTGGAAGTACCTCCGTAGAATAAATTTTATATACAGACGTGCACCCCCTTTATGGAATGGAGTGTAAAAGTTACAGATTTCTTAATATTTTCGTTGTTGGTATGCTAATTCTAGCCAAATTCAGCTTTCTAAAACTTCAGGAAGTACCCTAGAAGTTCTGATGACGGAGGTTTTGATGATCATGAGTGGCGAAATCAACGCATTTCAGATATTAATAAAATCTAAAGTATAAGAGCTGGACAAATGAAACTTGGTGACTTTGAAGTCTGGTAACAACATCTTAATCTAAGAATTTGGGCTTCCTAGTATTATCCAGACCGAAGATATGAGGGTTCCTTAATACGATGAAACGCTTCAAGAAAAGGTAGGTAGTACCCAGTTTTGGCGGGGACACTTCCGTGCCACAGATTACAGACAGTGATGTGAGGCTCAAAAGTAAAAATTTGTCTTTTCAATTTTTCCCTTGAAAAATCGCTTGCCTTATTTTCTTGGAATAGGTTATTAAAATAAGGTTTAACTTAAACTTTAAGTATTTTTGGAAATTAAAGTAAATAAGAATATATAATCGTGGAATTTCACTTTAAATTATCGTCTTTTTCCTTCTCCAGAAAGTAAAAGCATTTGGGAAGAAGTTCCCAAAACTAGGACATTTTCAATCACGTCATATCACTTCATTTTCCCTTTGTCAACAGTCCAGCAAAGCAACATACTCAATTTTCTTGCTTCACGCGCTAAATTATGCACAAACTAAAAATTCATTTGTGTGAGAATTAGTCGAAATGAAGTGTGCATTAATAGGGGTTTACGAGGGCGCCACTGGTGCAAGTAAAAATCTTGCTCCAAATACATGAATTCAGAAGTAAGAACTCGGCGAGGGTGAGACTGAGCTGGGGAAAACTGAAATAGGGGAAACATGCAAAGTGAAAGAGAAACAAATTGTGTTATGATTATGAGACGAATGAACGATAGTAGTATAGAAATGCCGATTCTGGATCATGAGAAAATCGAGCTCAAAATGTGCTTTGCCGATTCTGACGCAATCTTGGATTTAGGGTATTCGGTCTTGTAGGCTACAATTGAGAGATAAGGAAATGAGATAAGGCTTGTCGGCCATCTTGGATTTTGGGTTTTTGGTCTTGGAGGTTACAATTGGTCTTCTTCTTCTAAAAAATGTGCTATGGCGGTTCTGGCTCATGAGAAAATGCTATGGCGGTTCTGGTTCATGAGAAAAAAATCGAATCTTGGATTTTGAGTATTCGGTCTTGGAGACTACAATTGGTCTTCTTCTCCTTTGGTTTGATGATGGAAAGATAAGGATTGTCGGCCATCTAGGATTTTCGGTACGAAAAAAAGTATGAAAAAGTAAGAAGAAGATGTGAAATTACGGCTTTGTAGATTAACCTTGGTTCGTGCTGAAGATAAGAGTTTGTTGTTTTGAGTTTTTAATTACGAAGTACAGCTTTATCAGCTAAATGAAATAACATGATGCGAATTTAATTGGAAAAACAGAATATTGCGTAATAAAGATTTCACCACTTTGAGTAAATAGATGAAGATTATTTTTTATTTCGTTTGCAAATTCTTATTTCTATGATATCATTTGTTTTCAAGCAAGTTTTAACATGTTTTTCTGCTCGAGCTGTGATTGATAAGCGAGCTGGTGACTGCGTTGAAATTAATAATTTGGCGGCAATGTTAAGGTCGTTGGGTGATAAGGTTTTGTAGATGAACCTGACCTCGTGCTGAAAATAAGAGTTTGTTGTTTTGAGTTTTTAATTACGCAGTACAGCTTTATCAGCTAAATGAAATAACATGATGCGAATTTAATTGGAACACAGAATATTTCGGTTTCCTAAATTTGATGTGCTATCAGAATTTAAATTGAATGCGATAAATTCGCCTTATAAAAGACGGTAGCAAAAGTTATTTCAGTTTAGTTCGGAATTTTATCGCCGGAGGTTCTTAAGATGAATAGATTTGTGTGTGAATCATGTGAAAAGGCTTTCGCTAAGTTGACGACCTTAAAAAGACATAATAGGGTTAAGCATGGCTACGGTTTTCTCTGTCATATATGTGGAGAATTGGTTAAAAGTTTTTCTGATCTTCGGAAGCATTTGGATAGTGCTCACAATCAAAATGAAAGACAAAAAGTGAATTTGTTAAATCAGAGTGGAAGTCAAGTTGAAAAACAAAATTCAAACGCAGCGACGGGTATCTCTTATCAAGATTTATTGGATGCTGGTAGCTCTACAGTTGATGAAGTTCCATTTAAATACTCGAAACGTGTAAAACAGAAATTCATCCAGAAGAATGAAAATATCACATTCGCACAAATAAGCATAAGAAGAATGCCGCAGTGCCTATAAATGCTGCTTGTAAAACTGTAAAAAGCTCCTTTAATGAAAGGATTGAAACGTTTTTATTTGAAAATGAAGATGAAATTCTATTAGATACCAGACAATTTTTTCAGTTGAAGAAAAACCCAATTCTAGAAGCTTTGCTGTATTTATTAAGCAAACATAACGCATATAAATTTAATTTCGAGTTGTTTGCAGAGTACATTAAAATGACTGAGAAAGATGACGAGAGAGATGAATATGATATTGTGTCGTCAATTAAATCTTTCCAATCCAAAATGGAAGTAATTCGCAGTAGGGAACTATTGCCAGAAATCTATGAAAACATGGTTGAGAAAATAATTTCCAAAATGGAGGAATTTCAAGAGAGAGATAGCGGTTGGTCTCTAATAAGGATTGTTCATGTTGAGGTTAATGTGAATCAGTATAAACCGATAAAAGGAGGACATTACTTACCATTACCAGCTTATATTGCACGCAAACACGCTTGTATTAATGTTAAAAACTCAGATGAGTACTGCTTTAAATGGGCTATTATCTCGGCCCTGATTCCAGTGGATTCTAACAATGACCGTCCCTCATCGTACGGTATTAGTAATATCTTTGCTGGCACCTTAACCCTAAGAAATGGAGTTACTCTTCATTTTGGCCAGCTAGATTTTCCTTTTCGACTTCCGCACTTAGTGCGTTTTGAAGAATTGAATCCTTCAATAAGTGTAAATGTGTTTGGGTACGAACAAAATTACATACATTCGTATAATATTGTGGGACCATATTATTGCACGAAGGAAGAGAAGGCTACGCACATCAACTTACTGCTAATTCAAGATGAGACACGAAGTCACTACGTTTGGATTAAAAATATTTCAAGGTATGATATTTTTGTAGAGAAAACATTTACTAATATATTTATATTTGAATCTAATTTTTTTTTACTTTCTAGATTGATTGGACATCAAGTGACGTTATCGGAGCATCAGATTTACCTCTGCAACACCTGCCTTCAATATTTTTATGCGGAAAGAGCCCTGGATATTCACCGAAATGAGTGCAGTAAAATTGTCTCCATTTTCCCGTCTCCGGAGAAAGCTGAATTTAAGTTCGAGGGTCATCATAAAAAACTCCAATTTCCTTTTGTTGTTTATGCCGATTTTGAGTGCATCTTACAAGATGTAGCCACTTGTGTTCCTGATCCGCTTTCTTCATCAACAACTATAATCCAGGAACATGTTCCGTGCTCGTTTGCATATAATATAAAATGTTCGTTTGACAGTAAGTTAGATAAATTTAAAATTTATAAGGGTAAAGATTCTGCAGTCCAATTTGTGGAATATTTAGTTTATGATATAAAAAATCTTTATTCTGAATATATAAGCAAACCCAAGCCAATGCTATCTTTAACAAGGGAAGAGATACGCATGCAAAAAGAAAATGGAATATGCCACATTTGCAATTATGAATTAGGTTCTGATCGAGTAGCGGATCATTGTCATTTAACTGGACAATATAGAGGCCCTGCCCACAACGAGTGTAATTTAAAATATCGTGTACCTAAATTTTTCCCCATTTTTTTTCATAATTTTTCGGGATATGATTGTCATTTATTTGTTAAAGCACTTTCTCAATTTGAGGGCGAAATAAGTATTATTCCGCTAAACAAAGAATTATATATTTCGCTTTCCAAACGAATATATATCAATGAAACTGATACAGTAGAATTACGCTTTCTTGATTCAACCCGATTTATGCAATCGAGCTTGGAAATGCTAGCAAGTTATTTAAGTCCTCAAGATCTAAAAGCCGTTAGAAATATGTATAAGGATGAAGAGGCCTTCAGTTTAATTAGACGAAAGGGGGTTTTTCCTTATGAATACATAAACTCTTGGCAGCGTTTGGATGAGACCATTCTTCCACCCAAAAACAAATTTGATAATAAGCTAACAAATAGCACATGTTCTGATAGTGATTATGAGCATGCTCAAAAAGTATGGGAAACATTTAAATGCAAAAACTTGTGGGATTATTTGGAGATTTACTTAACAACCGACGTATTACTTTTAACGGATATATTTGAAAACTTTAGAAAACTTTGTATAAATATCTATTCTTTGGATCCCTGCCAGTATTATACAACGCCAGGCTTGTCCTGGGATGCAATGTTGAAGACAACCCAAATCAATCTCGAACTTTTCACTGATATTAATATGTACAATTTCATTAAAAAGGGGATCAGAGGTGGCATTACGCAATGTTCACAAAGATACACAAAAGCCAACAATAAATATTTGCCAGATTTTGATAAAACCAAACAATCTTCCTATATAACTTACCTAGATGCTAATAATTTATACGGTTGGGCTATGTCCCAATTCCTTCCTCACTCTGGTTTTAAATGGGTTGAATCCGAAAATATCGATATTTTAAACATTGCGGAAGATTCTAATATTGGCTACATATTTGAAGTAGATTTAGAGTATCCTAGATCAATACATGATGATCACAACGACTTACCTTATTGTGTTGAAAACAAGACACCTCCAAAATCGAAGTTTCCTAAACTAATAGCAGATTTAAATAATAAATCACGCTATGTAATTCATTACTTAAATCTTCAGCAGTGCCTTAAAAATGGCTTGAAACTTCAAAAGGTTCATAGAGTATTGCAATTTAATCAATCAGACTGGCTTAAAAATTATATATCAAAAAATACTTATTATAGAACTCAGGCTCAGAATGCCTTTGAAAAAAATTTTTTTAAATTATTAAATAATGCCGTATATGGAAAAACCATGGAAAATTTCGACAAAAGAAAGGATGTTCGACTTGTAACGAAATGGGAAAGCAGGGGTAAATCACTGGGGGCACGAGCTCTTATTGCGAAGCCTAATTTTCATAGCTCTACTCATTTTACTGAGGATTTAGTCGCAATACAACTTAATAGAATCAAATCATATTACAACAAACCCCTTTACTTAGGATTTTGCGTTTTAGAATTATCCAAACTGAAAATGTATGATTTTCATTATGGATATGTGAAACCTAAATACAGACAAAATGTAATGCTAAATTACATGGATACTGATTCCTTCATATATACTATTTTTACTGATGACTTTTATAACGATATTTTAAATGATATTTACCAACATTTTGATACTTCAGAATATGCACTCGATAACCCTTACCAAATACCTTTAAGAAACAAAAAAATTGTAGGGTATATGAAAGACGAAGTAAATGGCAAAATTATAAAAGAATTTATAGGACTAAGAGCTAAAATGTATTCATTAGACGTTGACAAATGCGATTTAATAAAAAAAGCCAAAGGGGTAAAGAAAACTGCGTTTGATAATATTGATTTAAATAATTATAGACTGTTTGTATAAGAAGAAAATAATATATGGAAATATGTATATCTTTAAATCTATTGTTCATAATATATACACGCAAATTATAAATAAGGTAGCCTTAAGTTATTTAGACGATAAAAGATTTATTCGGGATGATGGCATTTCCACATATGCCTGGAATCATTATAAAATTAATGAAATGGATGTTGAGGAATAAAATTAATAAAAAAATAATATTTAATTTTAATAAGTCTTTTTATTAATATGAATCCTATATATTTCTTTCTTATTTCTTGCTATTATCTAAAAAATTTTTAAACAGGTATACATTTTTTTGAGCACATTGTCCCTGATGACATAAACAGCAGGGGGTGTTGCTATAGAAAGATTTTAAACATTCTATATTAGGACACTGCAATTCTTCTTCCATATTATATACTATTACACCTTCACCAAATGTATTTTTGATCCAGCAAGCCTTTTCACAGCCTTTCACATAAACTACTTTGTTTCTTATTAAGGGAGTCACTACAGCATGTAATTTATGATAGGGAATATATCCATCGTGCCAATTTAATCCATGGTAATTATCATGCAGCCATTTCGCTTCTCTTCTCTTTGCAGGTGTTAAATCCTTAAATCTGAATGGAGGTTGAAAAATAAAGTGCTGTATTTGGTTTCCGTTTGTCAAAATTGCCAATTCCTTCACAATAAACTTGTTATGATAGTCTTTAAATCCTTGGATATCCACAATTGCAGCCATTTGTTGCCTTAAATTATTTTTCTATATTCGACTATTCTGTCATGCAAAAGCAAACAAAAAGCGGTTGTGTTTGCGGGAATATTACTAAGTGTTTTAAACTGTATACGAATATCGAGTGGTCCTGATTTGATCACCTCGTTTTGATGTGAGCAATCGATAACAACAATTGGAGCGCTTTCCTTGAACTTCTCTCGGGTAAGCAGCGGTTGATGCATCCGCCCGTAATACGATTGTTGGAATTTCGTATACATATCATACAATAAAGCATATCTCGCACGATCAAATTTAATGTTTAAGTCTTCATATGGAAATGTTTCAGAATTTAAGTGAAGCTTCACATCTGAAAGATCGCAATGATCAAACTTGCTTGCATCTTTACTCTTCTCGTTTTTTCGATCCGTTTGAAGTGCTAAAATTACATATCGAGGTTTTTCTAACTGAGTAGATGTTTTAATTGTCCAATTATGATCAACAGTTGTAGGTAATGAAGGATATTAGTATATATCCCAACTACGAAAACTCATTTGTATTGGCCGTCCAGTATCGATTAACTTAAGCAGCGATAGTTTTTCTTCATCAGCTACACTTATGTGGGGTACTCGCCATTGTAGTTTGAAAATATCTATTTTAACTTCATCGTTTGGTGATATAAAAGCATTTTCATCGCCTCTACTTCGAATCAATATAAGTTCATGTTTAGCATTTATAACAATTTTCTTATAGTCTTCAGCAAAGCCGAGCAACAACTTTAAAGGAATGCAAAAATTGAAAAATCCTCTTGTAGGTAATATTGAATTATCTGGAGACCAGGAAGCATTTAGTAACACATTGCTTTCATTTTGATTTAAAGATATGTAATTTTTAATTCATAGCGAATTTCGTCAAATAGAAAAGCTATGGCGTTATTAGTTAATTTTGCCGTTGTTGAGGCCAACCCATCTGATTTTGTTATCGCGCCTTCTATATATATAAGGAGCTTTCACTTGGTAAAATATACAAATCCTGATGTTGTAATGATATTCGAACTTCATCGCTATTCTTATATGATGCTAAAAACGGAGAGTAGCTATGATACTCAACTTTTGTAATACTATTATCATAGCTAGCACCTTGAGTAATATCGAGTATTTCACTCATTTTTTAACTTAAGACCAAGAGTTTTTAAGAATTGCTTGTTAGCGATTGTTAGCTTTATTCCTGACTGTTGCGTGGCTTTAGGCTGACTAGAAGAGTTAACACTTTTGTGTTTGTATTTATTATCAATGTAATTATTGTATATTAACATGCTGCGGCTTCAAATGCAATCTCACTGTAATCGTTTCTCCTCTAAAATTAATTAGATCACCGTCTTGATCCACGAACTTCAGCGTAAGAGAACTTATCCGTTTGATGTTCAGTGGCAAATAAATGACATTCTTGGGAACTTCAATTATTTTATATCCCGGACCTACCGTAGGAGAGAACTCGTGTAATGTATGCACTTGTTGATTATTTATAAAAGAGCCTGATACTATATTACATTCAACTCGAATCACATTAACTTTTATTATATTTACTGGTAAATCAGATTGATATGAAATATTAGTTTCTAGAACGCGTTTACTAAATCCTAATAATGATCCAATAGAGTTATTTTTATTCAAAAATACTCGGGTAGAACTTTTGATTTCTGTTTTCAAGGTGTTATTATTAGCTGTTATTTGTACTATAGGTTTAGTTTTCGTCTTAGTTAGCTCCTTTTTGATAAATCCTGCAATATCATCAATTTCATAGGAGCCTTCTGGAATTTTAATTTCGTCATCATCATCCAGATGAAGTAAGTTATTTCTATTATCCACATTAGGAATTGAATTATATGTCTGTAAATCAATAAGTCCGCAAACGTATTCTGAACTTAAGTCCAACGGAGGAAAGTATTCAACTGTAAGCACAGATGAATCCCCAGTCAAAGTCAGTGTTAATGACATAGTAGCTCAAAGTGAAATGCAGATGTTATTTTATGTAAAGTTTATTTATAGTTGTTATCTTACAATGTATAATTATACTATTAAATTTATAGTTACTTATTATTATTGTAATGATTATATAAAAATTCTAAACATAAATGACCGCAATTTATCATATTATAATTTTGGTAAGACTTATAATTGTAAACAATGTTTTTTCCTAGTTAGCTTAATATTTCCTTTGGTGGTTGCAAGTTTCCAAAGCTGTCAAAGTATTCTTTTTCGGATTCACTTTTGTAATATGCGACCAAATGACTACCAGGACCTGATATAGAGTCCAAATTTACTATTCTACACTCATATTTTTAGGCTTTTTGGGGAGAGCATCAAGCATAAAAACACCTCTAAAATGTGGTAAATTATTCGCATATTTATATAAATCGATTTCATTTAATGCTCGATTAGGTAGCAGTTTTAGACGTTTTTTGAAGGTGGATTTAAGAATAGACCAAGTCCTTTTCTGTATGGCTTCAAATATAAGCCGCTTCCCTTTTTTCCTAATGCAATAGCTTCCATCGTATTATTATGTCGATTGCTCTCCTTTAGCTGTTCTTTAGCATTTGTTGCAGCATTAACAGCCTTTGCGACACCTGATACTCCTCCCACTAAAGCACCTAGTGCTGAAAGACCAGCAAAAATAGGAATTAGAGGTAGCACTCCTCCAGCCTTTGGAATCGGAATAATTCGAGGTGGTCTTACATCCTTCTTCTTTCGCTTAAATACACTTTTAGTAGCAGCAAGTGCAAGACCTATAGCTTCTTTTAAGGAATCAGGCTTTTTTAACTTTAAAATATTTCTTGCTTCATGAACTCCTTTTTGTAGAGTTAATTTTCTTTTTGGCTTCCTAGAGTGAATTTTAGATTTTTTTCTTAACCCCATTCCAAATTTTACTTTCGCCTTCATAGCGTTTGTTACAAGCCAGGCGTTGCTACGTTCACCAAGGGATGCGTTTGATGATGTCACTCGTTCCCAAGCTTTACCGGATAATATACGATCAGCAATATGACGATCTTCGATATTTTTATGTTGAGAATATGCGATATCGTGATCTCTACAAGCTGCGTCAAGAGGTTTAATTTAGAGTCACCCCTTGCTAATCTTTTCTGTAGTTTAGTACCAGGACCACAATATTGATAGCCAGGCAAATGAAATTCAAATGGTAAATTGCTAATCGCTGTATTTAGCAAACCGCCTCCTCTTCGACATTTACGTTGGCGAGAACGATTTTGATTCTTTGAATGATCAATCATTCAACTGATAAGATAAACCTTTTAGACGTCCTCACAACAGCACATTGAGTTGATGACTGATATAAAAGTTCAGTGTTGTGTAATAAATATTTTAGTTCTAATAATGAAGTTCGTGAAGCAGAAGGACTCTTTATCAATAAAAAATCTTGATATTAAATCTACAAATGAATTCAAAAGACATAGCTCGCTTATACCTAATAATATAAGAGGTATTCTTGTGGGACCTTCAAACTGCGTTAAAACCAATCTTATGATTGGTCTTATAGAACATCCAAATGGACTCAAGTTCGAGAATATTTACATCTACTCAAAATCACTACATCAACCCAAATATCAGTATCTAGAACAGTTGATAAGTCCTAATGTTGGTCTGGGCTACTACACGTTTTCTGATAATTGCGAAGTTATATCTCCTGAGGAAGCTAAACAGAATTCAATTTTTATTTTCGATGATGTAGCATGTGGGAAACAAAATAACATACGTGATTATTTTTGCATGGGTCGACATAATAATATTGATAGTTTCTATCTCTGTCAGACTTACACCCATATACCGAAGCACTTAATACGTGACAACGCTAACTTTCTTATTTTATTTAAACAAGATGATATGAATCTTAGGCATATATATAATGATCATGTTAACACAGACATGACCTTCGAAAAATTTCGTAGTATTTGCGGTGTTTGTTGGAGAGACAATTATGGCTTTTTAGTAATCGATAAAGATAGTTTGTTGAACAAAGGACGTTATCGAAAAGGAATCGATACATACATTTTGCTATAATTTTAGAAGATCTAGTAAAAGAAAATCAGTTAAAGCTGTTCATAGACCTGCTAAAGCTGGTAATAGATCTGTTAAAGCTGGTAGAAGACCTGATATAGCTGTTCATAATTCTGGTAAAGCTGTTCATAGACCTGATAAGAGCTGTTCTTAGACCTGGTAAAGCTGTTCATAAACCCGTTTGAGCTGTTTTATAGAGCTGGTACGGAGCTGTCAAAAGCTGTTCACAGACCTGATAAGAGCCATCCATAGACCCATTTAGATCAGTATAACCCAGTTCACAGACCAGTTCAAATCTTATTACAAAGATGGTTAAAAAGAGAGACGAACTATTAAAAAATCTTATCAAAACTAGAAATGCTATTAAGAAGAAATTTCGCGCTGTGAAAACTGGACGAGTTGAAACTGAAACTCGTCTTTAGGAGACATTTAAGCCCATAACAAAACCACTTCATGAGTTCAAAACAAAAGCAAAGCATGAGACTAAAATTAAAGAAGAATATGGAGATGATGATGATGATGATTATGGTAATATAAAGCTTACTCCTAAAATGAAACTTCCGAAAATGGAGCCGACCAGTACACCTATAAAACGTTCAGATTATTCCTTAATGTCGGAAGATGATAACTTTGCAACACCTACACATTCTAGAACTTTGATGGAAAAGAGAGATTCTCCTCTTAATTTATCAAGCGGTATAGTTGATAAATATTTAGACCTATACCTTAAAAAAAGCTCGATAATTGACAACACTTATGGAGTTTATTTAGATGATGATAACGAATGGAAAATTGGAAATTCAAAGATTGTAATTGAGAAAGATTTTTTCCTTATTAACGGAAAATCGTATAAAATAACGCTAGGTCTATGTGAATTGCTTTTTATGAAACAACCTGCAAAAACTTTGTATAGTAAGGATGACTTGGAAAATTATCAAGCTATCTTAAAAGAAACTAACGCCTATAAAAGAGATCATAAAGCGGCTGGTCAAATAAAAGGAAGTAGAGCTTTCAAGTACTTAGAAATTATAAGTAACCTGGTTTCTCATGAAGGCAAGGGTTTGATGCATATACCCAAGAATAATATTGATTATGTTTATTGGAATGATCCTAATGAACTTGTGGATAGACTTCGTCTTTTAATAGCATCACAAAGTGCTGGGCATACTAACCACAACAATGAAATTATATAAATTATTGAAGAGTTAAAAGAAGGCGGCATTATAGTATAAATAACATCTTTAATCATATTCAGTTTTAATGTAATAATGAGTGTCGACAAGTTTGGGAGATATTCTAAAAAGGTAAAGTTAGGATCTACTGGCAAGCGTGGTCCTAGAGGCTTACCAGGCGAACCTGGTCCTCAAGGAGAACAAGGAATACAAGGTCTAAGTTGCGTGGGCTTTAAACTCACTGAAAGTGGAGATTTCAATCTAAGTTTTAAAAATTTGAAATACCTTAAGAGCCCTCTAGATAGGGATGATGCAACCAATAAAACATATGTTGACGATGTAGCTGACAAGATCATACATTTAAGTAATTCCTACGTTAATGAAAAAATCCAGTTAGTCAGCAACAATCTAACTGAGCAAATACATAAGGAAAGTGTTGTACTACAAGGAGAATTAAAGGAGTTATACAACATAATCAATATAACAAGTGAAAAAGATAAAAACACTAGTCAATTGTATACGAATGAAACAATTACGAATCTGCAAGAGCGCTTGAAGAGAGCAGCCGAATTATATGCAAATGCAGCAATTGTTGACGTTAATGAGAAGTTGATGAAATATATAGATCTAAATATACAAGAAATGAAAGACACTTTAAAGGCGTTAATTAATGTAGAATCTCTGACAATTTCAAAATTAATAAAACACAAGTAGTTAATGAGCTTCATAAACCAGCCAGAAAAAATTTCATAAGAAGACGTGTTATAATTAAGGGAATAGATGATCTATGGCAAGCCGACTTAGTTGAAATTAGTGCTTATACTACAAGAAATAATGGACATAATTTTTTATTAACTGTAATAGATGGGTTTTCTAAATATGCATGGGCAATTCCTATTAAAAGAAAGACTGGTGTCGAAGTTACTCAAGCTATGAAATCCATACTAAAAGAAGGTCGGACTCCCACAAATTTGCAAACTGATGATGGAAAAGAGTTTTTCAATAGCTCATTTCAAAACTTAATGAAAAACTCCTGCATTAATCATTTTTCTACATATAGCCCTTTAAAAGCATCTATAGTTGAACGATTTAATCGAACATTAAAAAGCATGATGTGGAAAGAGTTTAGTATGCAGGGCTCATACCGATGGATAGATATGGTTAAGAAATTACTCGTAAAATATAACTCAAGTAATCATCGAACAATAAAAATGAGGCCACGTGATGTAACAAAGCAGAATGAGAAGAAATTGCTATCAACAGCTTACAATCATTTAAAGACGTTTCATTTGCCAAAATTTAAGATGGGAGACTTTGTTCGCATTAGTAAATATAAACATGTATTTGAAAAGGGGTATACACCAAACTGGACTACAGAGATCTTCAAGATCGCAAAAATTCAGATAACGAATCCTGTAACATATCTCTTGGAAGATCATGAAGGAACCGCAATAAAGGGTAGTTTTTATGAAATGGAGCTCCAAAAGACGAAGAATCCTGATGTTTACCTCGTAGAAAAAATATTGAAGAGAACCGCAGATAAAGTTTATGTTAAATGGCTCGGATTTTCATCAAAACACAACTCTTGGATTAAGAAAGATAATGTATTATAATATTGTTATACAAATATATATTTTATATTAATAGTACTTGAGTTCTTATTTTATTACTTTATTTAAAATTTTTAAAACTTAACCTATAAATTTTATTTCTATGCGAGATGAATGAAATGGGGTCCAAAATATCCTTCATATTTCGAATTCGCTCTTGAAATCGAAATCTGTCCAACGCAAATGTTTGCCAGGGACCCTTGCGATCGTGTATTGGAACGAAATGTATCTTTGGGATGATATTGAATTGAACTACTTTTTCTCCAACTACTTTGGCCTTCTCTTCTTCTTTTTGTAGCAAAAGCAAAACATCTTGAAGACGCAAACTCCTACAAATATCCTTGAATTTTTTATATGCTGCTGAATCAGATTTAGAAATCTTAAGAAAGAACCTCCCATGCTTTTGATAATCGTTAAACAAAAGTTCGTTCTAAAAAAAAAATAATTATAATATATATAAATAAATGAAAAATGTTGTTTGCTTTACATTTATAACCTCTTTGATAGCAGGAGTCAATAAATCTCGTTTTTTATATTCATCAATAAGTTTATTATAATCTGTTAGTTCAATTAAATTGCAAATATTATCTAAAATTATTTTTGTGTGAAGATACTCCATAATAATTTTAAAATGACTTAAAAACGGATTAGACTTTCTTTTATAGCTGCTTATTTAGAAATATTCATTTGATATGTTTGTTTCATTCCTCTCAAATTCACTAATTCCACATCGCTTTTATAATTAGCATCAAATTGTTTCACACTACTTAGAATTCTTTCAGTTTCAAACTCGCGATATTCATAGCATGATATCTTCAATGAGCGAGTTACGTAATTACTGTCATATGTACAACGAATGGTTAGCATGGTTTCGTCATCGAATTCAAGTTTAAAGTGCCTATAAAAGATATCTTTGCTCTCAATAATTCCTGCAATATCCAATTCTTTCTTTAATAGTTCTTGCCTGAAACCTTCGATGGCCTCGTCAATAGACACAAATTTCTTTTTAGGATTATCATTCGTAGTGATCCTTGATGTGGTAGTAGGAATTTGCTCGTCATTACTTTCTTTTGAAGTAGAAACTACATCTTCTTTGGGATTGCTAGCGTTACTGTAAGTCATCAATTTAAAAGATAAGCCAATTTGTATAGTATCGTTATTGGGTAGAGTTAGTGCAAAATCTAAATTGCTACTACTTTGATCCATTAGGTTTACACTTAACGGGATCTGTAAGCTATTGATGTGTAAGATGCATAGTGATTAAAGCAAAAGACTTGCTGAACATCTAGCCATTTTTAATGTTAATATGTTGACTTGAACTCAAGAACTAAATGAATTTTATGATGTTGATATATTTATAGCATCCCCCTCAATTTTTTTATTTTCCATTTTAATTTTCATAGGATGATTCCAATTCCAATCATCCTCATCACCAAAGGGACAGTTCCTGGGGAAATGATTTGTAGCTTTATATCTAACTGTGCGATCTGTGATTCACCAACCAATACAATGTCACCTCCTAAAATCAATATAAGGAGAGATATTTGCTTGATTCTATACCAATTCAATTACCGTAGACTTCTAACTTTACATGCTGCCAGGGCGTAAAATTAAAATCAAAATGAAATGTGGAAGAAATCGGCTCGCCAGATCTCAAGCGTAATATTAGACTCCTGTTTCCATCTTCTGGAGTCATGTATACTTCTAAAACATCATTAGGATCCACACTTACATTAACAATTCTAAAATTGTTCCACCCTCCTTCGCAGACACAAAATTTACTGTCTGCCTTTACGGTTTCAGACCAAAACATCTTTCTAGACTGACGTTTTTTTCGATGAAGGTACAGGTATTTATAGCATCCATTAAAAATCTCTTAAGAATTGTGACTTTTAAAAGTACTCCACTGACCCCGCGGTTCAGCAGCTAGATTAGGAAATTATTAGACCGCTGGCGACTTGTTAAAGTATTTTTTTTTGCAGATTCAAATCTCAATCAAGCAAAATTTTTGGACTTTTTTAATTTTAGCTAGAGAATTGGAGGAGGTAAAATGAGACAAAAACATATATTTAATAAAAGTACTTTTATTTATTTATTTATAAATTTAAGTAATAGCCGCTAGATGCTATCTTAGAAAACATGAAATTAAAATAGCTGCTACCTGCTGATTTCCTTTCAACAAAGAAGCCTCCATCGTTCATTTTCTCAATTGTATGATCAGAAATTTTAGCGTCGAACCTAGGCGGCAAAAAACATGGTGCTTCTCCAGTTCTAAAAGGATTTTGGGTCCATATTTTGTTGTTGTTCTTCTGCAGCTTATGATTTTATAATTCTGAGACTCTTCCATATCTTTAACAGCGAGTGCAGGCTTAAAATTTGCAGAATTTAACTCTTCCAATTCTTCAAAGTCTTCGATGACTGCTTCGTTGATCGGTTGCTGATACATTTTAAATTTTTTTGTTTTGTTTTTTATTATTTCAATCTGCCTTAGAGCACGAATTTTAATTATAAGAATTTCACTGGTTGACTTCACTATGAATACTAAAAGACCACCTAAGAACGCTTGATATTTATACAAGAACGCAATATTCTGTTTTCCAATTAAATTCGCATCATGTTATTTCATTTAGCTGATAAAACTGTACTTCGTAATTAAAAACTCAAAACAACAAACTCTTATCTTCAGCACGAACCAAGGTTAATCTACAAAGCCTTATCATCCCAGCCGACACAACACATCTTCTTCTTACTTTTTCATACTTTTTTTCGTACCGAAAATCCTAGATGGCCGACAATCCTTATCTTTCCATCATCAAACCAAAGAAGAAGAAGACTGAGGTATGTCAGGATGTCTGGAATTATAAGTTGACGTGGGGGCGTAGTCCCTTTATTTTTGAGCCTCCAAAATCCTAAGTCCTCTTTGTATCTAATGGGTAAGATACATTTTATTTTATAATAAAAAAATAAATATTTTAGTTTTTAATTTTTTTTATTTAATTTCAATACTACCAGTCCGGTTGTTCTGGCTAGACTAAAAATTATTTACAATATTTTTGTATCCTACTTTACGTTATATACATAGATAGTTTGTTAAAATTTTCTTTGTATTGAGTACAGTATTTTATTGTCAATGAATAAATGATTACGATAATTTTTAAAGTGTTTGTGTTTCACACTATTCAAATTTTATCGAAGTGTACAGGTTGATTAAAATATTTTTGACAGTACAGTCTAATTGGATATTATTGAAGTAGAATTTTAATACTAATATTTTATTAATAATATAATCAAAATAATAAACTTTTACTTAAAATATAATATATTAAATTTGTAGCTACTGCTACATTACTCCCCCCTCAGTGAAAACGTCCATTTTAAGTGAATCGTAAAATTAAGAAAATGATGAATAATAATATTTTTAGTAATAAAAAAAATTATAATTGAAATTTTACTTTCTTTTTTGTAATGTTTTTGATTGGTGTAATTATTTGTTCCGTGTTTTCGATAAATGCTGGTTTTAGTCTGTCGACTGAAATGTTTGTAGCTTTACCACCGTAATCGATTTGATAAAATTTGTCCAGTTTGTTTAATACTTTGAAAGGACCTTCATATGGGTTTTGTAAAGAAGATTTGCTTCTGTCGATTCTAACAAAAACGAATTCTGTATCTTTTAAATCTTTAGGTACGTAGATTTTAGAATTTTGTTTTCGAGAATGTGAAGGTTTGAAGTTATTTATGCAAGATCTAATTTTACTTAAGAAATTTGATGGATCTTGAATTGTTGAGTTGTTGTTAATGATAAATTTTCCTGGAACGCGAAGAGGTTGTCCATAGACAAGTTCTGCTGGAGAACATTGCAAGTCTTCTTTAATCGTGGTTCGGAAACCTAAGAGGACTGCAGGTAATTGTGGCTGCTTTTAATTGTCTGTGAAATCGTTCTATCATTCCGATGGATTGTGGATGATAAGGAGTAGTACGGATTCGATGTGATCCTAAAATTTTTGTAAATTCTTCGAATAATTTGGATTCGAATTAAGTACCTTGACCTGTGGTAATTTCTAGAGGAATACCAAAACGTGGAAAATATTGTTCATATAATGTGTTGATAACTGTGCTTGCCTGTATATAGCTTCTGGCCAACGAGTAAATCTATCTATTATTGTTAGAATATAAGAATATCCATTTGAAGAAGGTAAAGGACCTACCAAATCTAAATGGATATGTTCGAATCTTGTTTTGGGTAGTTCGAATTTACCGATTTCAGACTTTGTGTGTTTAGTTACTTTGGCTTTTTGGCAATTGACACAATTTCTAGTCCACTTGTTAATATCTGTATTCATTCCAGGCCAAAAGTACTTAGAAACAATAGATTTTCGTGTTGTTCTAATTCCTGGATGAGATAAATTATGAATGGTATTAAAGATAGTTTTTCGAAGTTCTTTGGGTATATATGACCGTGAATTTTTAGTAGAAACTTCGCACCAAATGTCAGACTCAGAAGTGTTTAATTTAATTTTAACAAGTTTATATTTTGAATTATCTGGTCTGTTATGCTGAGTTATTAAAAGATGTGTAAGTTCTTCATCACTATTTTGGTACTCAGCAATAGTTTTTAAATCAAATTTGGTATTGCTATGTTTTGAATGTTCGAAATTTTCGATTGAAATTCTAGATAAAGTATCTGCTACTTGTGTTTGATTTTTCTTTGATATGTCTGATATCTGAGGTAAATTGAGTTATGTAGTCCAGATGTCTAGTTTGTCTTGGACTTCTTTCTGTTTTAGACCATATTGCTGTAATGAGTGGTTTGTGGTCTGTAAAAGTTGTAAATTCTCGACCTTCTAGAAAATGTCTAAAATGTTTGATGGCTAGATATAATGCCAAAAGTTCTCGGTCGAATGCTGAATATTTTATTTCTGCGTCTTTTAATTTTTTAGAGAAAAATGCAATGGGTTCCCAATGATTTGCATTGGATTGTTGGAGAACTGCACCAACAGCGCTAGCAGAAGCGTCCACAGTTAAATTGAATTTTGCATTTTCAATAGGACGAATTAATAAAGTTGCTTTTGAAAATGATTGTTTAATTTTGTTAAGTTGATCTTCACATTCTGTTGGCTAAGAAAAGTTTTTAGAGTTTTTTGGTTTCTTTTTGAGAAGTAGGGCCAAATGAGTGTGAATTGGGTTTAGTAATGTGGCAAGATTTGGAATAAATCTATGGTAATAATTAACCATGCCAATAAATTGTTGAATTTGTTTAATGGAATTTGGAGAAGGAAAATTGTTAATAATTTGGACTCTGTCTTCTGAAGGTAAGATGCCTTCTTTTGTTATTTTATGACTGAGGAAGTCCAAAGATCCAACTCCGAAAATGCATTTGGATGGATTGATATTGATTCCAAAATCTGATAGTTGTTTAAAAATTTGGTTTAAATGATTTTGATGTTCGGATTCAGATTTGCTGGCAACTAAAATATCGTCAATGTAGACAAAAGCGAAATCTAAATTTATAATGATTTGGTCCATGAATCGTTGAAATGTTTGTGCAGCATTTCTTAGACCATTTCTTTAGCCATTGGAATTTGGTGGTAAGCTCTTACCAAGTCAATTTTTGAGAAAATAGTGCAACCGTTTAAGTTCATTGAAAAATTTTGTATATATGGTAATGGGTACCTATCTGGAACAGAGATTGCGTTGAGTCTGCGATAATCTCCACATGGTCGCCAATCTGTAGTATTTTTCTTTGCTACTAGATGCAGTGCAGAAGATACTGAAGAAGATGATAATTGGCACAGACCTAACTTAACCATGTGATCAAATTCTAATTTTGCAATTTTGTATTTATGTCCATCTAAACGTCTTGGACGAGAAAAAGGTAATAGTCCTTTAGTTTCTATGCGATGTACAACGTTATGTTTAACTGGAATATCATAACGAGGTGGTTGTGTTAATGTGGGAAATCTTTGCAAAATTTTACCGTACTCATTACTGATTGCGTAGTAACGAGGAGTTGGAGTATTTGCGTTTACCGTTATTCCACTAACACTTAATGTTGTTGTACCGTCGAGTAATCTTTTGTTTTTTAAATCGACGAGTAAATTAAAGTTTGTTAAAAAGTCTGCTCCGATGATGGGCTTGTTGACATTAGCAATTATAAATGGGAAAATGAATTCTCTCCTAAGACCGAAATCTACTTTAAGTAATTTTGTACCATAAGTGTTAATGGTAGAACCGTTTGCTGCGGATAAATATAAGTTAGGGTCTTTGTTAAATTTTTTAAAGAATTCATTAGGTACTACTGAAATATCAGCACCTGTATCAATTAGAAATTTGAATTTATTTTCTTTGTCAAAAATGAATAAACGTTTAGAAATGTTAATGTTATATATATTATTCACTGAGGGATTAATTAGTTTTTTTGATTATCAATAGGTTTATAAGAACACGGCGAAATACATTTATTCGCTTTGGTACCATATTTATTGTGGTACCAACAATAAGAATTGTTATCTCTAGATTTTGAAAATTGTCTATTATGTGAATTGTTTCTAGAGAATGAATGATCTCTTGATCTGTTTCTAGACCGTGAGAAAGAAGGTTGATTTTGACATGATAATTCCTTTTATCAAATTTTCGAGATTTTCTATTTTATTTTCTAAATTGTTTATTTTTGATAAAAGGAAATTGTTATCTATGAAATTGTAATTTGGTTTTGGTAGATTTTTGTTTATTTCCGATATAAATCGAATTTTGGAAATATCATATATATTATCTGCCAAATCTAAAAGTTCTTTAATATCTTGTTTTCCGGAAGATATTAAAGCAATGTTTATATTTGCCGGCAATTTTCTCATCCATAACTTCTTTATTAATGATTTGCTAAATGTGGATGAATTGCCTGCTAGAATTTCCATAGAGCGATAAAATTCTGAAGGTTTTCTATCTCCGATTTCAGTTGTAGATAGAAGTTGCTCTAGCTTCTTTTCTTCTGATTCGGTAAAACGTTTGATCAGAGTATTCTTTAAACATTCATATTTGTTTAACAGTGGAGGATTTTGTAAGAAATCTAGAACATTTGTTATAACTTCCACTGGTAAAAATTGAACAACGTGACTATATTTTGTTTCGTCAACCGTTATTCTTTTAGAAGCAAATTGGGCTTCGGCTTGAATGAACCAAGCTTCTGGATATGGAGTCCAAAAGCTTGGTAGTTTGATTGCAGTTGAGGCTACATAATTGTTTTCGTTGAAATTTGTAGCATTTGTATGTAATGTTTGTTGTGAAAAATTTGACTCGTCTTCACTAGTCATCATGATTGTAGATGTTCACTGTTTGAAAATAAAATTTCACCTTTTTTTTAAAAAACACTGATATTAACGAGACTTAACTTCGCGAATCACAAAATGAAAGTACAACCCCTTAATATTTAAAAATTTTTAGATGATTATACTATGATAAAATATATTTTAACTTGAGTTAAAGATATATTATTTATTGCAAAGAAATATACAAATTTTGAAAGTTGAGAAAAAGAGAAGAAAATATGTTGTAATGTGGAATTGTGTATGTTTATGTTGTACAAATTATATTAATTTTAATTAAAAAACGAGAACATACCAATATTAAATTTTTTGTTGAAGTTATGTTGATTCTTCTTTCTTCCTAAAGATGTGTTGACTTGATGGATTGATTGTTGCTTTTGTTGTTGTTGATTGTAGATTTGATGATGACTTCTTTTTAAAATAATGAGGATGCCTTACCTCTGGTGGGGGGCACCTCTTATTAAATATGTCCTTACTGTTGCTGTTGTTTTTGATGACAGCTTTGAGTCGCTGCTGTTGAATGTTGAGGGAAGTTTTGAGTCGCTGCTGTTGATTGTTGATAGCAGCTTTGAGTCGCTGCTGTTGATTGTTGTTGATTGCTTAAAAACAGAGAATACCTTACCTTGGGTAGGGGGTATCTCTGTTTTTAAAGTTTGTGATGATGCTTCTGCTTCTTAAGTTAAAACTAGAAAGTACCTTACCTTGGGTAGGGGGTACTTCTGTTTTAAATTTTTTTATATATTTTTTTTATATTATATTGCGTTGATGTTGCGTTGAAAATTTTAGAAACCAGAAAGTACCTTACCTTGGGTAGGGGGTACTTCTGTTTCTAAAATTCCGAGATCACTAATGTTGTGACCGGAGTGTCGGGGTCACCAATGAGGTATGTCAGGATGTCTGGAATTATAAGTTGACGTGGGGCGTAGTCCCTTTATTTTTGAGCCTCCAAAATCCTAAGTCCTCTTTGTATCTAATGGGTAAGATACATTTTATTTTATAATAAAAAAAAATTATTTTAGTTTTAATTTTTTTTATTTAATTTCAATACTACCAGTCCGGTTGTTCTGGCTAGACTAAAAATTATTTACAATATTTTTGTATCCTACTTTACGTTATATACATAGATAGTTTGTTAAAATTTTCTTTGTATTGAGTACAGTATTTTATTGTCAATGAATAAATGATTACGATAATTTTTAAAATGTTCGTGTTTCACACTATTCAAATTTTATCGAAGTCTACAGGTTGATTAAAATATTTTTGACAGTACAGTCTAATTGGATATTATTGAAGTAGATTTTTAATACTAATATTTTATTAATAATATAATCAAAATAATAAACTTTTACTTAAAATATAATATATTAAATTTGTAGCTACTGCTACAAAGACCAATTGTAGTCTCCAAGACCGAATACTCAAAATCCAAGATTCGATTTTTTTCTCATGAGCCAGAACCGCCATAGCATTTTCTCATGAGCCAGAACCGCCATAGCACATTTTTTAGAAGAAGAAGACCAATTGTAACCTCCAAGACCGAAAACCCAAATCCAAAATGGCCGACAAGCCTTATCTCATTTCCTTATCTCTCAATTGTAGCCTACAAGACCGAATACCCTAAATCCAAGATTGCGTCAGAATCGGCAAAGCACATTTTGAGCTCGATTTTCTCATGATCCAGAATCGGCAAGCACATTTTTAGCACATTTTCGGCTCGATTTTCTCATGAGCCAGAACCGGCACTTCTATACTACTAACGATTAAACAAAATAATCGTTAGGGAAAACAGTGCTGTAGAGATTTAGATATTTCCTTCAAAAGCGAAAACATTCAAAAATCTTGCTTCATGGTGATTGTAAAGATCAATGTGTAAAACTATTCTATATACATGTATGAAAAATAGATGGGTAGCAAAATTAAGCGTTAACAAAAATTGAAGCCATTATGGTTTTCCTCTGCGCAAAAAACTCGCGCATCTCATAGCGCTCTCCGCTCCTCAGCGCCAAGTACACATTTACTTTCTCTCTTTCCACTGTTTCTATAATTTGACTATAGTATTCAGTATACATGTACAATATCAATCGTCAATTTGTGGAGTTTTGAAGATTTCAAGTTTTCTTTTATTTATATATGTTAATATTTATGTTTATATAGAGTGAAGTGAATAAAATTAACAAAATATTGTAAGATATGGAAGAAATCTATTCAAGTGTTGATGAAAAAAATCCGTTGAACACGTGGATGCGGTTACTAGGTAGGTGAAATTATTCATGTTTACATATGTGTTGTAATCGTAACTTGCGTGGGTATATTATACGTAAGATAAAGTTCAGTGGGGACATATGCGCCACTAGATGCACGTTGCCGGTAAACAAATTGTTATGGTAACAGTTCATATTTCAGTCAATTAGAAAGTTAAAGGTATAATAGATTTTCTCTACGAAACATTATTAGCATATACAGAAGGAGGTTCAAAACAGTTGAAGAATCGTTATCATGAACTTTTGCTTATACTTGGCGGCGATTTCAATATTTCCTTCGATAAAAGTAACGGATTGCAGCTAGTAAACTTTTTTAAAAAAAGAACTTAATTTAAAACTAGTTTCTGGGGACAACCAGATATGGTACACCCATTGATGCGATGTTTTCACGATTCCTAACTTCTGACGTTTAGGTATCGTATTTTATTTTCCACAAAACTATTGTCACAGTATTTAATAATGATGTTACTATTCACGAAATGATTAATGTAATGTAACTTATGTAATATATTTTATTAAATCAATATAAATAAATATATGGGTTCATTTACTTCCTTTGCCTATTGTATATATTTTTTTAAACAATCGTGTTTTCATTAGTAAACTCCAGTCACGCGTCGGAGCTGTCACGCAAAATTTTTTTAATGAAATGAAATTATGGTATATTAAATTGTGGAAATAATCATTAATTATTGAATTATTTGAAGAACTAAACATGCAATTGTTCCAAGTCTTAATTTGTCCCAATTTTTGCGCCCGGTATTTTGTCGCAATTTTTGCGCCCGGTGCAGCTACTCTATTTGCACCTCTCATAGCTCCGGCCGGGAGTGTAGAAATTCTAGCTGCATGTGACAGTAAATACACTTTCACGGTAGCTCCTATGTCGCTTATGAAGCCAAAGTGATGACGGAATTATGGAAGCTAGTACATTTGGCGAACAAATATTAAGGGAAACAATTAATTTAGCTCCCATGAGTGCCTCGCAATATCAAATGTTAAGTTCCCATATTTATTTGTTGGAGATGCAGCGTTTCCACTTAAGAAAAATATAATGAGACTTAACCAAGTAGAGTGCTCCCAGCGCCTCTCGGTGCGCTTTATTTATTTTTAGAGCAAGACCGAAAATTGTAAACAGGTTTGTCTTAATGACAACGAGATGGAGGGTGTTTTAAACACATTGAACTGTTTTCTAGATAAAATAGTTTTAAAAAAAAAAGTTGAACCGACTTCACAAAAAGCGCTTAAAAGCATTAAATAATTTTTAATTTTATATCTATTACGACATTTTGAAGTCGGTGCAAATCAAACAAACCCAACAACTACAACAAAAATATTTTATCGTCATTTCTTATGATCCCGTGAGCTGAAACGTTCAGGTAGTATTATGTATTATTTTCAATTGTGGTTCTGTAGTTGTTTTATATGTTTAATTTGCACCGACTTCAAAATGTCGTAATAGATATAAAATTAAAAATTATTTCATGCTTTTTGTGAAGTCGGTTCAACTATTTTTAAAAACTATTTTATTTTACACCTTTTAGTGTCTTCTACTCTATACAACGAAGAAAGAACCATCCAAATCGGTCCACGCGTCAAAAAGTTAGGTTTAACTCCGTACACCGCCTCCATTTCACAAAAAAAAATTTCTCATGGTATCAATAAAGGAAAATTTTTTTTCTCGTGGTATCAACCAGGGAGCATACTCTACCCAAGAGAAAAATAATTATCTAAATCAGTCCACGCGTTACGAAGTTAGACTACTCTCCCCACCCCTCGCTATAGGACCAAATGAATCTCCTATTAGCAATGGGGGGATCGCACTTTATACGAAATCGGAGCACGCATTACAAAGTTAGGTTCCACCCCCACCCCACCAAAATTTTTTTTGTGTGGTATCAACCACGGAACATACTCTACCCAACAGAAAAAGAATTATCGAAATCGGTCCACGCCTTACGAAGTTAGACTACCCCTCCCCCCTTGCCACAACCTTAGACAAATTTTTTTCTCCTATTAGCAATAAGGGGTTATAATCTGTACAAAACAAAATTATAATCCAAATCGGTCCACGCGTTATAAAGTTAGGTTTCACTCCCACCCCCCCGGTCGGTTAAAACGCATCGAACTTAGAACCTCTTTGTTTTTGGGAAGTCGGTTAAAAATACGGAGAAATTGTGAGAGCTGTCGTTGTTCTCCATACCTTTGTGAAATTACATGATGGGTAGTATTGTCCTACAAATTATGTCGTAAGCTGCAACGGCACGAATAAAGTGAAGGGCTTTGGAGGATAGAGGTTAAATCTCTACAACAATGTAAACTAATTTCAAGATTTAACGCTCCAAAACAGCTTTTAAGTTGTCTCTTAAGCTGTTTTGGAGCGTTAAATCTTGTAAAGTGTTTACACTGCAAAGATTTTATTACAAATAAGAGGACATAAGAATTAACTACTTGTATTATCGAACCAATAATTGACATAAATATAATTTTTTATAATTAAGTATAATTGTATTACCAATTAGACATAGAAACAATATAAATTGCCATTAAACTGTTTTAGATGAGAGAGCGTTATATTGTAAAATAATGTCAAATTCCAATCTCAAATTATATACCGGTTTCATATGAATGTCGCACAAAGCATAGGCTTTAATAAACTTAAATTATTTTTCTCATTTTTAACCGACTTCCCAAAAACAAAAAGGTTCTAAGTTCGACGCGTATTTTTTTGTTTGTTTTTTTTTTGTTAAATGTCTGACCGGGCATAACTTCGTAACGCGTCGACCGATTTTGAACCTTACTTTGTAACGCGTGGTCCAATTTGGATGGTTCTTTTTCTGTTGTATAGAGTATGATCCCCCATTGCTAATAAAAGAATAATTTGGTCCTATGGTGAAAGGTTTGTGTGGGGGGGAGGGGTAGTCTAACTTCGTAACGCGTGGACCGATTTGGATAATTCTTTTTCTATTGGGTAGAATATGTTCCTTGGTTGATACTACGAGAAAACAAATGTTGCTGGGGAGGGGGTGGGAGAAGAGTGGTGGAACTTAACTTTGTAACGCGTGGATCGATTTGGATGCTTCTTTTGCTGTTGTATAGAGTGTAATCCCCCATTGCTAATAGGAGAATAATTTGGTCCTATGGTGGTGGTGGGGGAGGAGGAGGGGTAGTAACTTCGTAACGCGTGGACCGATTTCGATGATTCCTTTTCTGTTCGGTAGAGTAAGTTCCTTGATTGATATCATGAGAAAAAAAGTTTAGTGGAATGGGGGTGAGATAGGGGTTAAAACTAACTTTTCACGCGTGGACCGATTTGGATGGTTCTTTCTTCGTTGTATAGAGTAAAAGACACTAAAAAGTGAAAAATAAAATAGTTTTTAAAAAAAAAGTTTAACCGACTTCACAAAAAGCGCTAAAAAGCATAAAATAATTTTAAATTTTATATCTATTATGACATTTTGAAGTCGGTGTAAATTAAAGAAATAAAGCAACTACATAACCACAATTGAAAATAATACATAATACTACCTGAACGTTTCATCTTACGGGATCATAAGAAATGACGATTAAATATTTTTGTTGTAGTTGTTTGGTTTGTTTGATTTGCACCGACTTCAAAATGTCGTAATAGATATAAAATTAAAAATTATTTTATGCTTTTTAGCGCTTTTTGTGAAGTCCGTTAAACTTTTTTTTAAAAACTATTTTTCATAGGATAAATTCATTGGGTTCTTGCTAAAGTAAATAAGAAATAGGTCAGTTAGTTGATATGTGGGCGCTGATTATATTGCAATCCTCAATGTTACAGTTGTCTTCGTGTGTTATTACTTTCTTAAAATGATAAATATTAAATGAACATTTTTCATTTGGATTTAATAGTAAAGGCATTCAATGTCGGAATATGATGTGACTATCAATATAAGATCTTCCTTGATGGGTTGGTAAAAAGCCAGTCAGCTATTTGTATGCTATAAAATTCCAACCAATTTTTGTTTTTTACAATGTGTCCAAAGCCTAGGTACCAAAAATATTTCAACCTTTGCAGAAATTCCGAGTACCATTATTGTAGTTATTTAATTTCCGCTTGCATTGCAAAATTATGATTTCTAAATTTGTTATTACTACAATTATCCGGACAGAGATTTCATTTCTGACCAGCTCAAGTGATACATGATTCCCAAAGATTATCTTCTCGAGGACGCCTTATATTATTTCCCATGGATTGTGTGAAAGCTTTTGTGAATAGGTGAAAATTTTACGTACAAAAAATTTATCTGAATAAAGTTAGTTGTCACTTAGCTACAGAACGGAACGTTTTAAATTATTCCCAGGTCTCCCAGCAAAGAACTTTCACTACCTTGCCATTGTAATTTATTCATTCCTTTCAGGTTTTCTAGGGAAAATTATCAATTTTCTTTTTCTTGCCTGGCGGTATATTAAACCGTTCGTGCTAATTAATCAGGCGTAGATTCAAAATAATCAATATATTTAATATAACAAACTCCTTTCGTGACGGCACATAGCACCACGATCACTTTCTGTAGGGTCGAGTTTCAAGACATCCTTCAATCACACATTCACTTAGTATTTTTTTACGTTTTAACTGTCGGGACTGCGGATCACTAAAAACGGCTGCTTGAGCAGCTTGTTTCATTTAAGGGGGTCCTCTACTCTCGCGGTTACAAAAAATCGATTTTTTTTTAATTTCAATCTATATGTATCTGAGAATACGCCACAGAAAGGATTTCATGAAAATCAGATTCCTTTGCATGTTTCTGGGAACAGAAAGGTTCCCGTCTCCGGCCGTTTCCGAGAAACTAAGCGCGGCGCGCCACGACGGCGCTTTTCTAGTTAAAAATCATTGTCTAAAGAAATTACCGGTCCGTTCTTGAGAAGAATGTGGACAACCAAAAACATCAACGTGATGAGAAAGGAGAATTCTACGGCCCCGGTATAGCAGATTAACTCGTAAGTTACTACAATCAAGTTATACACCGTAATTTATCATTAAACGCGTTTTCCCGAAAGTAGTGTTTTTTTAGCTGCTGAGTAAGACTTCTCATAAAAGTATTGGTCCGGTTTCAATAATTTTTTTTTCAATTGTTCAGAAAACATACCGCTATGTTTTCCCGAGTACGATTTGCAAAATTTTATTTTGTCCCATTTTTATAGCCTCCAATAGGTCAAAAAATAACGTAAAAATTGGAAATTTTTACAAATTGCAAAATAAAAAAAATCTGTCTCGGGAAAACATAGACAACTTAACTATGATTATAAAGAATATAAATTTTCAGATTACAGATAACCGAATTGGCCACAACTGTGCTTAAGCGGGACCCATGCAGTTTCAACATCAATGTCACCAATGACGTTTCAAGGTCGCGAGAGTTATTTTTTTTCATCTTCAAAAGTAAAATTGAAAAGTCAAAACATGTATCTTTGAAATAAAAAAGTTTTTTTTAAATGTATTCAGTAGATCCTTCGCAATTTATTCCCCAATTTCAGGCCTCGAGAGTAGAGGACCGCCTTAAATTCTACATAATGTCTTCTGGTGTGCTGCTATCTCTCGGTACACTCATATCTAGTTCAAAACAGTCATCCTCCAACAATTCCTCCATAAAGTTGTCGTAAAATGATGACATTTCCTCGAAGTTTCCACTAAATCTAAAATTACAAAATTAATTATTTATTTAAAATATTGTTTTAATTTTATTACCTATTATTTACTATCTCGCATTCACGCAGGATTGAAATATTAAACTTTGTATCCCAGTTCCTCACTGGGTGACCGCTGTCCACTTCCGGATCGTATATTTATTTGCTCTCTGCACTGTCTGGTAAATCTATCCCTCAGGGTTTTCCACCTTTTCTTCAAAATGTCAACTGAAAAGACATATACAAATTAATATATGATTTAAATACACTTCGTTAAAGCTAAACCAATTTTTGAAAACTTTCCGAATTATCAAGTTTAAGGTAACCAGGTCGCGAATGGGGTCAACAAAATCGATTTAAAAAAAAAAAAAAGTTCTATTTCAAAGCCCGCACTTTCCCCTTTCAGAAAATGTATGACATGTCATAACAACGCGACTATTTAACCCCAAAAATTTATATTTTAAAAGATGGTGACGCGTCGTCTGCACAGTTGTCACGAGAGATTTTGGTCTCAACCCGTAAGTTCCTTTTTTTGACCTTTAGGTACCATTTGCAGAAAAACTATTCAACCTATTTTGATGAAATTTTGCACAGTGCTTATCCTTAATGTCCTTCATCTTTTATACCTAAATTCATGTTTGTATTCCATTTTTAACTTTATTTTAAATCCAAATGCATTTTTTTATAAGAGTGTTTTTTGACCTTTTTTCAAAAAAAAAATGGTACAAAAATTGCAATTTCGGCAAAAGGTTGAAAATTTTAGGTATACAATGTTGACTTACTCTTGTTTCAGGTTCACCATCAATTTGGAGCAGATAGCACCGGTGGTTAAGGAGAAAAGTGTACCTAAATAAGTTAATTTTATCATGTTTTATTTTTTTCTTGTCATTTTGTAATTTTAATAACTTTTACACTAATATAGTCACAGGGTTTGTTTTGCGCTCATTTTAATCCGTAATTCGTCCTCTAAAGAATGTTTAAAACTGCGAGTTTATATCTTTAATACCAACTGAACAGGAGCAAAATATCTAAACGCGTGAAAAAGCCCATTTTAACCATCATTCGTGACCTGGTTACCTTAATAATATTATTACTTCTCATTCATGAAATGTTCAATTCATGAGCCAAATGACCTTTTGTCCTTAGCCTTTTGACTTTTATCATAAATATTTTTATTATTTCTTACAAATTCTATAGTTTTCTCCTCCATTATTATAACTCTATGACCGTTTCTTAAGAAACTCACAAATCAAGTGCCAAATTAACGGCTAAAGGCCTGAATACAGTGCATCCAACACAAAAATACGACAAAATTTTTTTCAAACATATAGCATTACCATATCGTTAAATAGATTGCTGCCAACACAACTTTGCGGAACAAAAAATTTGGCAAAATGAAAATTTTTTTAACCCGACAAAAAATATTCGAGCTATTTGGCGGGAGAATGAACTTTAAAATGTTAATTATTAAAAGTCAAGAAAATATATATAGTGTCCTCAGGAACTTAATCAAGTTCAATTAGCTGGTATAGGACAAAAATAAAACTTCAATCGTCAATTTCCCAACGTTTCGCATTTTAATTTAACGCTTCATCAGGGCTTCGCATAAAAGAAATTCACATGATTAAAAATTTCAACATTAAATAAAATATTCGTACCTTGAGACAAAAATGAAAATTTAAAACTATTGTACATTAAAATAACATAAGAAAAATAAATTATCTAACAAAAAGGCTGAAAATGCCACCAACGTTAGAAAAATAGAATAAGGGAATACCTCAACGGTCTGAAACTACTATTAAAAATTGGAACTTCGAAGTAGTAAATTATCAGAGACTAACAAAGAACTAATGTTAGCTCTTATTCCGTTTGTACCAGATGCATTCATAGTCTATTATTGTGGGATTATCAAATCAAAATGGTGTCTTTCGTCTTCAAAATGTTTAGCTAGAGCAGTTTTATCTTCTATCAGTTTTGTGTTCTTTTGCAATCATAATTGCGTTGGTATAATCTTTCCTGCAACAACTGCTAAGTAGTCCAATACAGCAAGCGTCACATGACCCACAATTAATTTTATATACCTACTACATTAGAACGTTATTTAACTGGATTTCGGTCCTTGAGTCTTGTGAACAGGTTATGATCTTTCTATAAGTTATAACAAACAACTCAAACATTTTTGGCATAAGTAAATATTAAATTAATCAACCTGTAGGCAATCAACGTTAAAAATCTTAGTCAGATATACAGGTTGTTTTAGATTGACGTGCCCAAATGTGTAGGGTGATAGACCCCAACTAGACAAACAAAAGATTTTTATGGCAGGGGGGCAATCTTAGTTTGCGATTACCTAAAGTTCAGAATTTTCCCAAATTGTCTCCGAAATTCATGTAATTAGTAATAATAATTTTTTTTTATATATATATATGTTGCTTTATTGGCACAAACGTTATAAATTGAAAAGTGTAAAAATGCTATAAAAGAGAACACAAGATAACTTGACTAACCTAAAAAAATTCATACAAAAAAGGTTTAAAAAGTCAGTTATGGAACAAAAAAATATTTAAAAATGAACAATAACATATTGCAAACGAAGAAGGAATAACAAGGAACGAATAAAATAAGAACTAAGAACTATTTGAAACGAACAATGAATAACTAAGAACATGTAGAATAAGAACTAAGAACAAATGTAAAGAAAAAAAGGGCAAAACGCGTAGTATCAAAAGGAATAAAGGGAAATTAAGATCAACAAAAAATTTAGAAGGCCACCCGGTAAGTGGCAGCTCCAAGAAGAGTTCCCTAAAATTTTTAAAATATTTTTTTTTATAATTGAACCTAAACTAGCGAAAAAATGAACCGAAACCGATACCAAAAATTTTGAATAACTGAAGCACTGAACACTGGGTATTCCCGGGGATAGACGCAGCACCGGGCGAAGTCACTGTATCGAAATTCCCCTGCTTGCGTGCAAGCAAAAATGCTCTCCGCAGGGACGTTCGCCACTTTTCTACTCCCCCGGAACACTCAGCATCACGTGTTCTAAACGAACGCACGAAAAATTTTGACCGCGATAGAGTCCCGCGGGACCAGTCTCCAGAGTCGTGGACATCTGCAAACTGATCCCATCATCCTCTCAGTTCTTCTCTCCCAACGGGAGAATCACTTTCCCCGCAGCACTTGCAGTAAATCCGAAGCGGAGATAAGCTCCGTGGACAAGATGCTACAAGACTGCGGCCTATTGTCACCAGTGAAAAGTGAGACTGCCATTCTGCACCGACGCTAGCGGCTGCCAGGTACAGTTGAATGTGTCGGCGTTCGTTGCCAGAAACTCGAGACGGAGTCGTTTACTCAGCCTGACAAGGAAGTGTCTCTTAAGTGAACGTGTATGTAACTGTGTGTCAGTGGCCTGTTGCCCAGGCTCGATCCGCATGCAATACAAATGAACTGTTGATTTAGCTAGTGTAAGAACAAAGCTAATTAAACAATTCAGCTGACTGCACGTCCTTGGCCCCAGTAAAAACGATGTTCGAGTAATGCCGAAACGCGGGCAGATTACCTGGCACAAGTGACGGACCAGTAGCATCAATTCGCACAAGGCCGGGCATGTGAAATATCAGTGGAACAAAGATCCTTCACCCCCACAAACCGTGCAGACTCTTTGAACGCTCTGGTCAATGTGCGACAGCTGATTTGGATGCACGAGGCTATGATGCAGCAGTTTGAATGCTATATCAGAGTCTCTATAATTGGACGGATAACTGTAGACCACTATGCTAGTCACCCCTCCGATTACTCCCAATTCTACCCCGAGATGTGCGCTCCATCTATTAACACCTAAGTGTTCTGCAGGTAACGCATCTGCAAATAGATCGCGCAGCCGACGTGATGTCAGTGTACTAAATGGCGTGTGCGGCGGTTGATTCACTACGAAAGCGTTCACCACCTCTGTGCCAGGTGACCTGGTACTGAGTTGGCTGAAACGCTCTCGTGCTGTATCAACCAATTCGTTTAATTGTGTTGTATGTGGGTGTATCAGTATGTTCCCAGAGGCATCAATGATATTTTCGAGAACTGTAAGTTGTCCTGTATCGGCTGTTACACCTCGAGCATTACTGAACACCGAATCCACTAATTCAGGATTTAACCTGATCGGTATAGCTGAAAAATCCCCGTACCCAATTTCATCCCATTGCAAATGGAATGCCGGTCTTATTCTGCCCCAGGTCGTGATCGTAGAGATCATTTCCTGAGATCAGTCGTGCGGATAGGGTGGGCGGACTGAAAGCAGATAGCAATGCTTTCCTACGCCGGCACCCCCCAATTAACTTACCCGAGAAATCAGCTGTCTTCAAACCGGAACACTCGTTGGAATGCGCTGATCTGAAGGCAACGAGTTTTAACGACCATGTCCGTAAGACCCAATCCACCCTCCACTACTGGTCGACAGAGCGTGCTTTCAGCGACCCACCTTCTTCCCCCCCAAAATGCGTCAATTATTTTTGCCTGCAAAAGTTTAACGAAGCCTTCCTCGAAGCACTCCGACTTAAGCAGGTGAACGATGGACGAGGTAATCAGGTAATTGACAACGACTGCACGTCCTTTCAGCGAAAGGGGGAACAATCTAGTCCGCCACGAATTCACTGCTCCGGAAAGATTCTCCAGAGCCATGCGGCGATTACGTGTTTTACCATCGAGGCCGATACAAACACCTAAATACTTCAAGCAAGTATTGGTCCATTGTATGCCGAGGGGAGAATATGAACGATTCCGCCACCTCCCACACCATAGGCCTTGGCTTTTGCTTAGGTTAACCCTAGCGCCCGCTAATCGCTCATATTGTTCGAAAACCCTACGAGGACTGGAAATGCATCTTCTTTCGTAACGAAAATAGACAGGTCGTCAGCATACGCTAGAATAAGTGGCTTTATAGTAGTGTATGGTAAGTGAATTGAATATTGTCTCAACGATTGACGAAGATTTACTAACAGCGGCTCCAGTAAAAAGTCATAAAGCATTCCCGACAACGGGCATCCCTGCCTGATACCCCGACGAAGCGGAATAGGAGACAATATATGCCCATTATGCTTTATGAGAATCACTGAATCTCTATACAGACCACTGATGATCTCAATCCATCTGGATGGAAGCCCAAATTTATCGAGCACTCTCAGTAGATACTCATGCGAGACGCTATCAAACGCCTTTTCTTGATCCAAAGAGGAGAAAGAAATAATGAATTATAAACAATACTTTGGAGGCTTTGATATTGAGTGCATACCTGCAACACGTAACTCGAGATATGGAAGAGCAAAAGGGGGACTACTACTAGGAATTAAAAAAAACAGTGAAGTAGAAATTAGGTTTAAGACATTTAATGCGAGAATTACAATTGAAGTTAAAAATCAAGCAAGCTGTATATACGTTATACCAGTGTACATAAACTGTAACCAATGGGAAGAGGACTTTAATGAACTCGTGAATTTCTTTGAAAATTTTAGACAACAAAAAATACTAATTATAGGAGATATGAATGCTAGAATAGGAGAGTTAGAAACACTGAAAGAAGAGTTAGAGATAAGCAATTATGAAATTCGCGCACTGAGGAAATCAAAAGATAAAATAATAAATAGCAGGGGCAGAAGAATAGCCGAGTTTTTTGCAGATAATGGACTGGTAGTGTTAAATGGAAGGAAAACAAATGGTGCAGATGGGGAGTATACATATATTGGATATAACGGGGCTACAGTGATTGACTTTGCGGCCGCGTCTTTCACAATGTTAGACGCAATTGCAGATATTAGGGTACATGAACAAAGCTACTCGGACCACATGCCAATTATAACGAAAATCAGAAATATACGAAACACGCAACCAGGCACAAGTCAAGAAATTGATTTAAATCTACTACCAAAACTTAACTGGAATGTACAGAATATACAAGAGTACCAAGAAAATCTTGAAGCTTCAATCATGGCGGCAAGCCGAAGTGGTACAGGTAATGAAATAACTATAAACTCCTTAGTACAATTCATCATACAAGCAGCGAGTCCAAGCCCACAGGGAAGACATCCTAGCAACAAACAGAACTGGTTCGATAATCAATGTCATAAGGCGAGAAGAAGGTCGTTCAAATGGTTAAGTCGATTTAGGAAAACTAATTCAGAATTCGCGAGGCAAAAGTATAAGGACGAAAATAAAAACTTTAGGAAATTGTGCAGGAACAAGAAGAGTGACTATTACGAAGCACTTGGTAGACGGTTAGCGGAAGTCAATAACAGTAAGGTATGGTGGGCGTTAAGCCGAGAAATCAGAGGAAAGAAATACGTAATTGGCAACTCAGTACCGATCAAGGAGTTATTCAATCATTTCCGCCAACTTTTGGCTCCGGAGATCGAGTGCCAGGTAACATTGCACGCCGAGCCATTAAACGAAGAGCCGATGCTGGACGAACCTATAAGTGTAACAGAGGTTAAGGAAATCCTGAAGTTCGCGAAAAATAATAAAGCCCCAGGGGAAGACAGAGTAACTTATGAATTTTTAAAAAATGCCCCACACAGTTTTTTAGAGAAACTAGTCACAGGTTATAACTACATCTACGACAGTGGAATAGTACCGGAGACCTTCGGGAAGGCAATTATTTTTCCAGTGCACAAAAAAGGAGACCCTAACGAGGCTGCAAACTACAGAGGATTGTCGTTTGTAAACACCATAGAAAAAATTTTCTTAAGCGTACTAGTAAAGAGACTAGAAAAATGGGAGCGAAAATACAACGTAATCAAGGAATACCAAGCAGGATTTAGACAAGGGTACTCTACAGCTGATAACATCTTTAACATCATAAATGCGATTAGTTTGGCCTGGGCAAACGGGACGAGAAGAGTATACTGCTGCTTCGTTGATTTTAAAGCTGCATTTGATACGGTGAACCGAGGTCAGATGTTTTATAAGTTGCTTAACATGTGCGTATCGACGAAAGCCGTCAGGATTCTGAAGAACCTGTATCAAAATATAAGAGCGGCAGTTTGGAATGGTACAAAAGTTACTGAGTATATGAAAACATCAAATGGACTTAGACAAGGGTGCCCGGCAAGCCCAATACTTTTTGCCTTTTATTTAAATGACATTCAGGATGAGATAGGTGGAGGAATAATTGTCGAAGATGTGCACATACGCGTTCTTCTTTACGCGGATGACTTAGTGCTACTTACAGATAATCAAAAAGACCTACAGGAAATGTTAAACAGGTTAAGTGAGTACTGTAGGCACTGGTCGCTACAAATTAACAGTGACAAAACCAAAATAATGATTTTTCAAAGAGGAGGGAGAAAACCAAGAAATGAAAGCTGGAAACTTGATGATGAGAATATAGAAGTAGTGGGTTCTTACAAGTACTTGGGTTTTTTGCTGACTCCTGGATTAAGCTTTAAGAAACACCTAGAAGAAAAGCTCCAATGCTCGAAGAATGCCTTGCACGCCTCATGGAACAGTTTTGTACACAACAAAAGAGTGACACACACTGATAAGATGCGACTATTTAATGCGGTGTTGAGGTCAATCATGTGCTACGGAAGCCAGGTCTGGGGATTTAGTTACCACGAAGAAGTAGAAAAGCTACAAAGATTTTATGTCAAAAAAATTTTTGGACTACCGAAAACTACACCTAATTATGTAATCAGCATTGAATTAAATCTACCTGATCTCTACCTATACAACTTGAAAACACACCTCAACTATATGGAAAAGGTGTTTAACCACATGACAGACGATAGATTACCAAAAATACTCGCCAGAAAGGTAAAAGAGAAGAAGTTACTATGGGCTGAAAAATGGAATGAGTTTGAAATACGATACGATATTAACATTGAGGTAAATCAAATAAAGAATGCAATGGTTCATATATTAGAAAAAGAAGCTGAATTCTTGTGGGGAGGACACATTCAAAACGCACGACAATCCATCAGACATGAGTTTTACAACATACTTAACTACGAGTTAGGAGACAGGACATACATGGTAGACAGAAACAGTGCAGAAAAGATACGTAACATTCTTATGTGCAGGGCGGGGTTAGTAAAGCTAAATGCGTCCTGTTTTCAGAAGGAAAGAAGTCCAATATGTTCACTTTGCAACAGAGAAGAAGAAGAGAACCTGAAGCATTTTCTTGCAATATGCCCAGCTTTGGCGGAGATAAGACGCCCGTATTTAAAAAAGGGAGTGCTTAGCGAAAACGAGGTGATGGAGATCTTAGACGGTAAAGATTGGGAAGGCTTACATCAGTACCTAAAATTGGCCTCAAGTTACAGAAAAACGTTAATAAGAGAGTACAACACATGAAATATCACAGATTAAGCTACAGTAAATAAATATAATTTGCCAGCTCCAAAGTGTTTTGCACATTGTTGGTGTTGGGTACTGCAATGTCAATTAGGTATGTTGTTTTGCTGTGTTTATCTATGAGAGTAATATCCGGTCTATTGTGGTGTATTGTCCGATCAGTTATTATTGACCGATCGTAATATATTTTATGTGTGGAGTTTTCAAGAACACTGTCTGGTGTATATTTGTAATATGGTGTGTATGTGGCGGGTGTAATAAGGTTGTATTTTAAGGCTAACTGTTGGTGTATGACATTGCAGACCTGGTTGTGCCTATGCAAGTAATCTGTTTGAGTAAGGAGTTTGCATCCAGCCGTTATATGTTCTATTGTTTCAGAAGCTAAATGACAAAGTCTACACGTGTCGTCCTGAACTGCCGCATCCTTAAGGATGTGTTTCCTATAATTCTTCGTGTTAATGACTTTGGCTTGTATAGCAAGCATGAATCCCTCCGTCTCAGGGAGTAAATCACCGCGACTGAGCCAAGCGTTCGACGCATCTTTGTCGACATGATTTTGGTTCAAGTCAGCGTAATGTCTTCCGTGGAGAGACTTCTGTGACCATGCTTGCTGATTATCTGTGTGTGTGGCTATGTTTAGTGTATTATCCAGCATTCTGTTGTGCAAATCAAGTGGTGTTTGTTTGTTGTCGGCTTTGATCACTGCTGCATGCAATGGAGAACTATCTTCTTTTCTATAAAAGTATTCTCTGATAGACTTCACTTGTTTATAATGCAGTGACTTTATGTCTATCAGGCCGCGACCGCCCTCGCACCTCTGTAACGTTAGTCGTTCTATACAGGAGTTAGGATGGTGTGCCCTGTACCTTGTCAACATCGTTCGCGTTCTTCTGTCTAGTGCTTCTAAGTCCGTCTGTGTCCATTTAATTACCCCAAAGGAATAAGTAAGGACTGGTGTTGCATACGTGTTTATAGCCTTAATGAGATTTTTCCCATTAAGGCTAGTTTTTAGAAGACTGTTCAAGCCGCCTGTATATTTGGTCTCTAGCGCTCGCTTTATGTCCGTGTGAGGTATATCACGTGATTGTTCGAATCCAAGATACTTGTAGAGTTCGCCCTCCCCCATTGGTTCAATAGTGTCCCCGGATGGGAGATCGAATTCCACAAGTTCATGTTTTCACATGAAGCGTCCTACATTTGTCAACTCCGAACTCCATCCGGATGTCATTGGAAAAATCCAGATTAGTCTGCAGCAGCTGTTGCAGATGAGGTTTCGAGGAAGCGTATAATTTGATGTCGTCCATATACATGAGGTGCGTGATTTTATGAATATTTTCCCTGTCGTGTCGTACATTATACCCATAACCGGTGGCATCCAAGGCACGTGACAGTGGATTCAGAGCGAGACAAAACCATAGCGGACTCAAAGAGTCTCCCTGGAATATACCTCGCCTGATTGGTATCGGGGGTGTTGGTTTGGTGTTTTTATGTTTATTTTTGTGTGCCAGTATTTCATTGAGTGTTGCAGAAAGTGGATGAGTGTTGGATGTATTTTGTATACATTCAGTATATCGACCAGCCAAGAGTGCGGGACAGAGTCATACGCCTTCTTATAATCGATATATGCTGCATGTATATTCCGGCGAGCAGTTTTTGTTTGTCGCAGGATCACAGAGTCTATGAGCAGTCGTTCTTTACAACCCAATGACCCTTGTCGGCATCCCTTTTGCTGCTCAGACAATATGTTATTTAGTTCTGTGTGTTTGTGGATTAGTTTACTGGTGGAAAAAGTCATAATCTTATAAAATGTCTGTAGGCAAGTGATCGGTCTATATTTGGATGGATCTGTGGTGTTATTATTGCATTTCTGCTTCAATCCACTCAGCATTGGGGTTATGATGGATTTCTTTTGACCAAATAGATGACCAAAAGTCGACCATATCTCTTTCGGAGGGTAGTTCACTTGCCGGGCTATTGTTTGAATTTTGAATGTGTTTAAGTGATCTATAAAAGCTTTTTTCATTGCCAATAAATTGTATGTTCTGTGTTTTTCTATCCGTACACTTTCTGTATCTTTTTAATCTAGTGGAAAGTGCCGAAAGTTTTTGAGCTAGTGTATCTATGTGCATTGTAATGTTTGTATTAATTGTGTCTCTGTTTGTGTGTAATTTTTGTTTTTCTAAAATTTTGTGAACTTTTATAACTACCCTCTTACTTCTGTTGCCCTGTTTATACTGGATAAGTCGGCCGAGATCACAACGGATCCCATCGATTCGCCTCTCCAGTCGTTTCTCCCAAGCCGGTTTTTTCAGCGTCGCGTTGTTGATATTAGTTGGATTGCGCGTCTTTGAACCATTGCATCTGATAGCCGCAACAGCAGCACAATATATCGCTGTATGCACTTCAGTAAACGTTCTGTCGTGTGTTAAATACTCTAGCAGAACGTATTTAAGATGTCAAGAATGCTGGCTAATTGTTTAGCTGTGCCCTGTTTTGGTATTATGTGTCGTTGTGTTGCGTTTATGTGTGCAAACTCTGTGTCCTCAAACGCTTGTTTGACCTTATTCCTAAGAACGAGATCAGAGCTATTGAGTATGGGTGGGGTGTTTGGGTGTTGGGTTTGTGTGATTGGGTGGATATGGGCTGGATGCAAAATCTCCCCATTATTATTGTTGTTTGGAGAAGATATGTGTACATATTGGTGTGAAGGTGTGACGTGATGTGGCGGTGAGATATCGCGTGGGAGTGTGGTATTGTGTGGTGACGCGGTTTGGTTTTGCGATGTGTTATGATACGGGGTTATGTTGGTGTTTGATGCTATGTGTAATGTGATGTTACTCTGCAGATCTCTAGACACTTGGTCCTTAATCTCTTGCAGAATATTTGGTGCAAGTAGGTTGTTCCTAACTATTACTCGTCTTTGGTCGGCAATTCTCTGCTCTGTCACGTTTGTATTAGGGTATTCCGTCATGAATGCCCTATGTAATTCCTGTCGATATGCAGTCACGTTCGCTTCCAAATTCGTTATCCTGTAGTATGTGCGCATGATGAAGGTATTCACCTCAGGTGTCCATTTCATGCGCACACGAGAGATTCCCGCTCTGGTGGTCGCTGGCAACAATGGATTTGCTGTCTGCGAAACACTTTGAGCAGGGTCCGGGGACGTTCTTGTGGACGGCCTACCATCCCGTGAGCCAGTGCCACTCGCTCCACTGTCTAACTGAGTTTCGGTGCGTCTGAGTCCAGTCCGACTCCTCAGCGCACCCCGATCCGAGGCAATTCTTTCGTTGTTCTCCATTGAAAAATGGGTTGCATTTTATACCTACTACCAGGTTTAGTAAAACGGCCGCCCCTTACATGGGGAACAGACGCCGACCAGGGAGCCGCCCAATATGAAATTCAATCGGAGCAGATATCATGCATCGAGTTTGACGGCCGAAGTCACCCGGATTGGTACGCTTCTGCCCGCGCAACCAGACTTACTCGCACAATACGAGAGACTTAAAGGACGACTGACAGCACAAAACTACAAGCATAGCTTGGAGTTTGTGCTCCGAAACCAGTCGCACTGGTTGCGAGAGGGCGAGTCTCCGACCGAGTACTTCTTCCAGACAACTCGACGTCGTACCGCTTCTTGTGAAGTAGACTCGATTCTTGCCGAATCGGGCCAGATCCTATACGGAGAGGAACTTGCGAATTATATTCGCAACTACTACACGCGGCTTTATGCTGCATCGACGTTGCCAACATTCTCGTCCAACGATGAATTCTTTCATCATGTTCCTACTTTCTCTGATGATAGTAGAGAATTCCTGGACAGAACGCTTACTCTCGATGATATGCTTACCACAACGAAGGATCTTCGACGTCATACTTCTCCTGGTTATGATGGTCTAACTCCAGAATTCTTTGTTCGTTTTAGGAATCTTTTCATTCCGGACCTTTTGGATGTCTCTAATTCTGCAGTGGTTGGACATACCGAATTTCCCTCAAGTTGGCGGAGATCCGTTATGCGTCTAATACCTAAGAAGGGGGATCTTCAGAGGATGGGAAACTGGAGGCCAGTTACTCTGTGTAATGTCGACTACAAAATAGTTTGCAAAACACTGGGAACTCAACTTCGCTCTGTGATCGCCTCAGTAATACATCCGTCACAGTCCTACTGCATTCCAGGTCGTAGTATCTACGACAACATCGCCGTAGCAAAGCATCTTTTCGCCTACCATGAAAAAACTGGTTCGCAAATGGCCATGATCTCTTTGGATCAAGAAAAAGCGTTTGATAGCGTCTCACATGAGTATCTACTGAGAGTGCTCGATAAATTTGGGCTTCCGTCCAGATGGATTGAGATCATCAGTGGTCTGTATAGAGATTCAGTGATTCTCATAAAGCATAATGGGCATATATTGTCTCCTATTCCGTTTCGTCGGGGTATCAGGCAGGGATGCCCGTTGTCAGGAATGCTTTATGACTTTTCACTGGAGCCGCTGCTAGTAAATCTTCGTCAATCGTTGAGACAATATTCAATTCACTTACCATACACTACTATAAGGCCACTTATTCTAGCGTATGCGGACGACCTGTCTATATTTGTAACGAAAGATGAAGCATTTCCAGTCGCTCGTAGGGTTTTCGAACAATATGAGCGATTAGCGGGCGCTAGGGTTAACCTAATCAAAAGCCAAGGCCTATGGTGTGGGAGGTGGCGGAATCGAACAGATTCTCCCCCGGCATACAATGGACGAATACTTGCCTGAAATATTTAGGTGTATATGCGGGGCTCGATGGTAAAACATATAATAGCCGCATGGCTCTGAAGAAACTCTCCGGAGCTGTTAATTCGTGGCGGACTAGACTGCATCCACATTCGCTGAAAGGACGTGCGGTCGTTGTCAATTATTTGATTACCTCGTCCATCGTGCATCTGTTAAAATCAGAGTGCTTCGAAGAAGGCTTCGTAAAACTTTTACAGTCGAAGGTCGTTGACGCCTTCTGGGGAGGAAGACGATGGGTCGCTGAAAGCACGCTCTGCCGACCAGTAGCGGAGGGTGGTTTGGGTCTTACAGACATGGTCGTGAAATTTCGTTGTCTTCAGGTACGGGCATTTCAACGAGTGTTCTGTCAAAGAGATAACTTAATTTCGCAGCTGTGGGTAAGTTCTATGGGGGGTAGCGGCGCAGGGGAGCACTACTATCTGCTCTCGGTTCGCCCACCATATCCGCATGACTGGTCCCAGGACATGATCTCCACGATTACAACCTGGGGCAGAATAAGACCAACATTTCATTTGCGATGGAATGAACTTGGGTACGGGGATTTCTCAGCAATTCCGATCAGGTTGAACCCTGAGTTAGTAGATTCGGTGTTTAGTAATGCTCGAGGTGTAACGGCCGATACAGGACAACTCACAGTTCTTGGAGACATCATTGATGCGTCTGGGAACACACTTATACACCCCCACACAACACAATTACACGAATTGGTGGATACAGCCCGAGAGCGTTTTAGTCGTCTCTCTACTAGGGAACCTAGCACTGAGGTGATAAACGCATTCGTAAAGAATCCACCATCGCACACGACATTCAGTACACTCACTTCACGTAGGCTGCGCGAGCTCTTCGTAGGAGTAAATCCTACGGATACCTTAGGGGTTAATAGATGGCGGGCACATCTTGGGGTGGACTTGGGAGTAATGGGGACCATAACTAGCAGAGTCATCTATAGTTATCCGTCCAATTAACGAGACTCTGATGTGGCATTCAAACTGCTCCATCACAGCCTCGTGCATCCAAACCAGCTGTCACATATCGATCGAAGAATTCAAAGAGTCTGCACGGTTTGTGGTGGTGAAGGAACCCTGTTCCACAGATACTTCACATGCCCGACCTTGTGCGACATTAATAATCTTGTTCGCGATATGTGCCAGCATATCTGCCCGACATTCAGCATTACAAGAACGTCGTTTTTACTGGGGCCAAGGACATGTAACCAGGTAAATTGCTTGATAAGCTTTATCTTAACACTTGCTAAATCGACAATTCATCTGTACTGCATGCGGATCGAGCTTGGCCCACTAACCCACAGTTTCACACACACGCACTTAAGAACCACTTCGTTGCCAGATTGAAGAGGCGATTACGCCTAGAGTTCATGGCAATGAAGGCCGACACATTCAACTGCACCTGGCAACCTTTATCGTCGGTGCGGAACGGAAGCCTTGTCTTTCACTGGGAATAACAGGCCGCAGACTTGCAGCAGCTTGTCCACGAAGCTTCTCTTCGCTTTGGTATTGCTGCAAGTGCTGCGGGAAGGACAAGTCTAACGTTGGAATCGTAGAACTGGGAGGATGATGGGAGCAGTTTGCAGACGTCAATGACTCTGCAGACTGGTCCCGCGGGACCCTAATCTGTTCGAAATTTTTATGCGTTCGTTTAGAACATGTTTGGATGAGTGCTCCCGGAGGACTAGAAAAGTGGCGAACGGCTCTACGGAGAGGGCATTTGCTTGGGAGCAGTGGTTCCCGAAGTAGGAACTTCGCCCGGTGCTGCATCTACCCTCTGGGAACACTCAAACAATCATGTTCCAGTTTAAGTTTCTTCACGGTTTCGGTGATTTCTGTTTAGTGCTAGGATTAGTTTTGGAATTTTTAAAAAAAAAATTTTAGGAACTTTTCTTAGAGCTGGCACTCGCTTGGAGGCATTTTAAAATTTCTTGTATTTTCTTTTTTACAGGTTTTTTACTATTTTTTTCTGCCTTCAGGTTTTAGAGTCAGTTAGTTTAGAAACATTTTTAGAGTAACGTAGCGTGTCATTTCTTATGTTCTTTTTGATCGTTAACTATTGTGTCTTTTTGTTTTGAATATTGTACATTTTTTTGGGTAGCTAGAGTTTTGTAGGATTTTTTGTTTATAACGATTGTGCCGAATAAAGTGTCATTATATACATAAAAAAAAATATTAATTACAGTATTTGGTGGAGGTGCCGCTTTAGAAGCTGCTTTCACCACATCTAACAGCTTTGGTGCTCCAGCTATGTTGGATGCAGCAGACGCCGCTGGCGCTGCTCCGTTGTCTACGCTGTCTGTCACCTCGAATACTGCAGCTACTGTTGTAGAGTCGCTAGATGTTTTTGTTCTCGACACCGCTTTCAAAATGTTGGCCTCATCTTTTGGGCCCTTACCAGCCTCTTCGGTGGAAAAAGAAATTAAATACAAAGCAATTACCTACTGATGATTCCATACAATGATCTGATGATAAGAATTATAAAAAATGGTCTTTAACGAGTGCCTTTAAGTTGCTGATGGTGCCCGATGTTTGGATGTTAAGAGGAAGACTGTTCCAGAGGCGAATAATTTGGACGGGATAGGAATCTTCATGACCGATCTGTAGAAACTTTAGTTCACCCCTTAAATCGAAAAATTAAAGAAATTAAACTCAAATTAATTCTAAAATGTTTTTTATTGAATTTAAAAATAATTACAATTAATCTTGATAAGTAACAAAAGCCCACCAAAATGTCCACCGCCACTTTGGATGCATGCCAACAATCTCTTACTAAGTCCCTTTTTAGGGCGTATTGCAGCCAGCCTCTCCCGTATTTTCGTCGCTGCATTCCCAATTCGGCTAACTAAATCCTCCCTATTTTTAACTGGGCTTACACTTAGTATTACTTTCACAATTTTAGCCATATGCGCTGGTACTCCATCGTGTTGGTAAAACATCGTGTTGGTAAAACATTTCCCTAATATTATCTATAGGGTTCTCGTCTATTAGATCTGGGTTTGTATTGTCCAAAAAGTCGGCATAAATTTAAGTATTAAGCACCTGCGGCAAAATGAATGGTCCTACTAAATGGTTGCCAATGATATCAGTACAAACATTGACACTGAATCTCTGCTGAAATCAGGTCACCTTTACCCTGTGTGGGTCGACCAGGTATGGAGGTTACGGAAGTTCGTGATGTCATTCCTGGTTAATTGAGATTTATCCGTCCACAGAATTCGGACCAGAAACGCTCTGTCGTCAATGTCGATGAAAAACACTCCAAACCTTTGATGACGATACTCCTAATCGCCTTTCGACTCGTTTCGTGCTCGTCTCAGGGTCCAGCCTCACGATGGTGATTATTTGTCGCTCGACGTCGATAGAAGTGTCTCCATGTCGTGTAAAGTTACACTTCCTGTTTCTCTTACCCTTTCGAAAGACAGCGTCAATACCCCTCTTTGGTGTGCTCGCCGGTTAGGGAATCTCCTTTGATATTCCAGTACAGTCGCTCTCTCTTTTCCGTCTACTACACCATAAATGTAAATAATATCGCGTATGGTAAATTATACCATTTTTTAATAATTGTTGCTTTAAAACACACGTACTAATTGATTTGTTTTTCAACTGTGATAGGTATTCTTGCTGACAAGGTACAAGGGTGTGAATTCTGGCTAACACAAGCTAATATCGGCAATAAAATAAAATTACACAAACTTTTTTATAACCTTTTTGCAGCAATAATAAAAATTATATACCTGTTAACCCAAAACAAACATTATCGACCTTTTATCTTAAAAATTCGCGACCTTAAAATGACATGGTTCTAACCAAAAATTTTGAAAAATCGGCGTTTTAATCTGAGACAATTCCATTTGATGGTACCAATTAAAAACGTACTCTCTGGTACCCTAATTTCTTTGCAATTCAGTTTTTATAACAAAGACGTAGTTCTATCTTCAACGTCATGCAGATGAAATTATGTGCAACAGTTCTAATTGTATCACTTACACCACTGTCAGACAAACTTTTCAGATAGAACCTTGTCATGCAAATTATATGAAGAAAAACTATTCATCTTTTCTACCAGAATTATAACATAAACTGTTGTAGTTAGAACTTTTGTTGTAAGTCTTGATTTGGCTGGGTTGTGCAGTAAAGTTTGAAAAAGGTAGTGAAAAAAATGGCTTTAAATGAAATTCAGATATTGGAGGAGTTAACTGGTAAACAATGTTTTTTTTATTAAAGTTCACAAAGCAACATCTATCTCATTTTAAGGCAATTATGATGTAAGCGGGATCCTTGTTGGACAATTACTAAAACGGAAATCTGATAGATCTAATGAGCCTGATGTAAAGCAAGCTAGAAGCGGTAAATTAAAATTGTGCTATTTGATAAACCTGACCTTATATCGTTTATTTAAATTTAAAGATACGAATAATCCGCCACTTGAACGTGATTCACCGTTAAGCAGTGAGGCAGAGCCAAGTTTGTTCAACGCTAGCAGCGATATAGACAGCACGTATATCTCATTATCCGAGTCTAGCGGTTCGAGCGCAGAATTTGTAACGGATCAAATTGATATAGTGAGGGAAGAAAGGAACAATGTACGCAAAAGAGTTGCCAGACCTACACAGTGGAAGGAAGTGGAGTGGAAGTATTAGGAAAAAACAATGGCAGTCCGGAAAAGGGTATGTAAGCCGTCGCGGAAAATCCGTCCCTGAAAGAAAAATTTTGAACGTTCCTGGCTGCCAGAGATGCAAGTTTAATTGCACTTCTCACATAACAGAAGAAGACCGAAAGTCCATTTTTCAAATCTATTATCATTTAGGACTTAATGAGAAAATACACTTCTTGTTAAAAAATCCGGATTGTGTTTTAACAGCGCGAACAACTAAGTTATCTTTACCATCCAGAAGGCAATACACTTTCCGTTATTTTTTCATCATAAAAAACGAAAAAGTTCAGGTATGTAAAACCTTTTTTCTTGCTACTTTATGTATATCGCAGAAGCCTATCTACACTGCGCATTCCAATAAGAATGCATATGGCAGTCGTCGCTCACTACCGAATGATTCACTTCAAAAAGTACGTGACCATTTTAATTTATTTCCGCAAGTAGAATCCCACTATTGCCGGGAGAACACCAGAAGAAAGTATTTAGACTCAACCTTAAATGTTGCTAAAATGTATGAATTGTACACTGATTAATGTAAGGACGCAAATAGCATGCCTGTTAAAGTGCCTATTTATCGTAGAATTTTTAATACTGAGTATAATTTAGGATTTCATATACCAAAAAGCGATAGATGTGATATGTGCGAGGCATACAAAAATGCAGAAAAATATGACTTTATCACATCCGACCAACGAAACCAGTATGAAAATCACATAATTGCCAAGGAAAATATGAGGCGTGAAAGACAGATGAACAAGGAAGGCGGCATACCAGTTTTATCCTTCGATTTACAAAATCTAATTTCTTGCCCTAGAGCCGAAATTAGTTCATTTTTTTACCGCAGAAAAATTACAATTTAACAGCACAACTTTCTACCACCAAAACTGTCTATTGTGCACTATGGACGGAGACATTATCGGGAAGATCTGGGAATGACTTGGCTAGCGCGATAAAGAAAATAATAGAACGTATAATTGAAGAAAACGAAATTTCCGATTTAATAACATGGTGCGACTCTTGTGTACTTGTATCGTAATTCGTTAATGTCAAACTGCATGATGAATTTAATTCAGGAGATAGACAATATTCATTCTAACATAGAAAAAATGTTACGACGAACTAATATCTATTCTCCACTTGGACTCATAAGACTGTTAAAAATAGTGAACAGGAAAAGGCCGTATAGAATCTTACAAATGATGGAAACTGATTTTTACGACTATGGATCAACAGCAAAATTATTCAATTATAAGCATGTACCATTTTCAAAAGTTGCGGTTTTGAAATTTACAAGAATGCTTCCAGAAGTACAATACAAATTGAGCCATTCCGAAAGTGAATTTAGAACCATTAACATCAGACACTCAGAGCGCCCTCAACGGTGCGCCTCACAATTTCAAAAAGAAAAGCATTCTATACCAGTATCGGAAGAAATACCAAAGGTTATCCGCAAAATACCTTCGATTTCTACAGAAAAAGTAAATGATCTGAAGCAGATGTTAGATTTTATGCCGCCGCAAGATCAGCATTATTACAAAATAGTATTAAAAATTTAAACAGATTGCAAAAGATTATACTATGAATTAATTTATAATCCCTTTTTGAAATTAATTTGCTAGCTTTTTTCTTGTACATATTTTTGAAAGAATATTGTTATGTTTAAAATAAAGGAATTATTTTTCGTTTGTTTAGTCTTAAAGTTTGTTCGCCCTTGTTTCCTTCCCTTTCTCGACAATTTTGTTTTTTTCCTTCAGAATATTTTCTCAATATATCATAACAAGTTTCACAATTTATAAGTGAGTTAATCTGAAATAGTTCTATTGGCGCTTAGAACCATTTCAGGTAATTTTAGTGTCGTGTTCAGTCTAACATGGTTCTATCTGCAAAACCGGAAGTGATTTATTTCTTAAACTTGGTTGGATTTATTGGTTTAAATATATTCCTACGTTCTTCTTAGAAAAAGAGAGTGTTACCGGAAGTTACAATAACTTAAAGATAATACAGAACAAAGTTATCGGTAATGAAAACTTTAAAGCTTTCTTGCGCAAAACTGACTAACTATCAGTTAAAACCTTGTCATTTTAAGGTCGCGAATTATGTTTTTTTAAGATTTTCCTACCTTAAGCGCAATAAAATAATTTAGTACTCAGGGAGTTCTAATGAAGTGCTTTTTCTAATCCTGCGTCTACCTTGCCATGTTGCACCTTTTTGAAAAGGTAATAAGATGGGTAATCCAATAAAAATAAAAAAAAATTGTACTTATTACATGAATTGCGGAGAAAATTTGGGAAAATGCTGAACTTTAGGTTATCGCAGACCATTTTGTTTCACTTTTTGAAGTGACTGTACCTGTAATGGCAGGAGTTAGATCAGTAGTGTTGACATTTTTGGAAAGGTCATTAGGATATTTGTTTTTAGCGTTTGTTTGATGTGGCTGTGTTTGGTAGATCAAGAGATAAAAATAAAAGAGTAATGTGCATACCATGAAAAACTGAAATTTATGAATTACCCTGTCACTCCGAAACCATTGAGATTGCCCCCCCCCCCTACCATACAATTTTTTTTGCCACTCTCATACTAAATTTTTGTCACACTCTCTCCATTTGTCATTGTTGTTCAAAATTGTTCAAAACTAAATTGTCTATGTTGTTCCTCTTCGAAAGGTATTGATGAATTATTCTATTCAAAAAGAACAAAGGATAATTATTATTCCGCAATATTGTTCCCTTAGACTATTTTTCTAACGTATGTGGTATTTTCAGCCACAGCATAGTTTTACTATTTTCTTTTTGTATGGAGGTACAAATATTACTTATAATTTTTAAATTTTTAATAATGTGAATTTCTTTTATGTGAACATTTTATAATGTTATTAATGTTAATTGTTATACATATCTAAAGTTATTTTAAATTTGGATAAATAAATCAATCGTTCAAATCTAGGTGACAGAGGTAAATAAATCATAAGTATCAGATATGTTCGCTAAAGTACTTTTGTCGATAAATTATATGGACTCTATGGTCTTTGGGTCAAAATGCCAATTAACAGATTATATTAATCACTGTTTCGTTTATCCGTACCCTTAAGTGATTTAAAGTAGATTGACAGTTATAATGGACGCAAAAATTCAATCCGAACAAGCACTCTGGCCAGAAATTGATGCGACAGCGTTGGCTGAGATGAAGTAGTATCAACGACGTTCAAAGAAGCATAAGTCTTGGACTATCTCAGAGGAAGCTTAACTGTAGTTAACGTGAGTACATAGATCCAGAGGTTTCTGCTCCCATGGCGGCATTTACCGAGGCCACAGCGTGGGCTGGCAATAAAAGCAAACAAGTGCTCGTGATCATTACAATAAATTGATTTCTTGAGTATTCTTCGAGACGCAACGCAAGGTGAAATTTACGAGGCGGGCGGCAAATGACTACCTGTCCGGATTTAGAGTTCAGATCGCGGCATATATCTGAATGAAGTAACACATTCTGTTTTGCTCATTTTTTAAGTAGTCACAAGAAATTAATATTATTTTATTTTGCGATCAAAAAACTAAATAATATTCCAATTTCACTCACACAAAATTGAGAAATCTAAGTTTTCACTCAGTAATGTCTCTAATATGTACCGCTATTCAATATACCGTTAAGTGTCAATTGTAGCAGAAAAAGTTTGTGAAGTGTTTGTTATCATTCATTGTGCATTGGATGTGAATTAGGTACATTTGATTCGTAATTTGTGTAATTATTGTGAAAATGGCATATAAAAGAAAACAAACAGATATTTCTACCAGGAAACTTGTTAAGTTGTGCTGTAGAGGATATTCGTTACGCGAGATAGGAGATATTGTCGGACGGACACTTTCTACAGTCCAGAAAATTATAAATAAGTGAAAATACGAAGGAACTCTAAAGAATAGTGTTGGCAGGGGTAGAAAGAAAATTCTATCTCATATATATATATATATATATATATATATATATATATATATATATATATATATATATATATATATATATATATATATATACAGTCCGCGACACATGATTAAACGCAAATAAAATATCTATATACGAGTAGTTCGTTTACATTTAACGTTCCGAAAAGTTTTGTTTTAGATGTTTACTGAAGGAAGAGGAAATATCAAAACATAAAATCGTTAAAAAGTAACATTTATTAAATAGAAAAAAATTCTCTAAAAAAAACAGTTCATAATTTTGGTGACAATAGATTAAACGCACTTCAATATTATCGCAAAAGAAATTATTTTAATACCATTTTGTGAAAAAATTCTATTTTCTAATACTTTGTGATTCCTCCATTTTTATTTATCACCTGAAATATTCGACTAGGCAACGATTCATACAGCTTTTTAATGTAGAATTCTGGAATATTGTCCCATTCTCGTTGTATGCTTAAAATCAAATCTTGTTTTGATGTATACTGTCGGCCTTCCGCATATACTTTTCTGGACAGCCATCCCCATAAATTTTCAATTATATTCAGATCTGGTGAGAGAGCTGGCCACGATAAAAAATTTATCTTTTCATCTTTAAACCATTTCATTACAATCTTGGCGGTGTGATTGGCAGCGTTATCTTGCTGAAATGTCCAGTTATCGCCTTCCATAACCTCACGAATCTTTAATTTAGCTCTTCTTAGTGTCTCTAAATACTTTTTAGCATCTTGTCGACCTTCAAGGATCTGCAAATCCACAGTTCCTTTTGATGAAATTGCTCCCCAGATCATTACTGCACCTCCACCATGCTGTCTGCGCGATAAAATCTGCTCTTCCTTTCGCAAGTCATGATAGTAGAAGGAATAACCGTCTGGGCCATCTAAATTAAATTTTTTCTCGTCCGAAAAAATTATGTTTTTCCATTCAGACACCCAGCTCATGTGTTTTCTTGCGAAAACAAGTCTTGCGTCCTTATGTTTAGCTTTTAAGACCGGCTTCCTCCTTAGTGATTTTCTTTGAATTATTGGAGACTTCTTTAATAGGCGTTGGACGGTTCGTACAGATGCAGAAACAAGAGCTTTTTCCTTTATTTCTTTAGCAGTGCACTGAGAATTTGAAGCTAGTCGTAGCACTTTTCTTTTTTCCCTTTCTGACAAAGCGCCCTGGATTCTCCCTTTGTAGTTTTTTCCGTAATTTTCCCGATTTTTCAAATAAGATCGAATCGCGAAATCACTCCTGTTCAATTGCCTTGCGATTTCTCTTATGGAACAACCTTGTTTTTTCAAAACTTCAATTTTCCCAATTTCCCGTTCATTTAACTGCTTTGCTTTTCCCATATTCACTTTTTATCACGGTCTAATAAATGTATACCAAGTATTTGCTTACAATTTACACGGACACTATTTTTCAACACACTATAAGATAATGCGGTAAACAGGATGACTACAAAAGCAACAAAAACGCACTGCGATTATTCATGTGTCGCAACACTATGCGCAGATATTTCTGTCAAACAAGATTTATCCTGTTAAAACGCAATTAATTCCAAGAACAAACATACCAAAAATGTGCGCACTCTGTAACCATTGCGCTTAAAGTTATTTCCGAATGATTGCAATTTTAAATTCAGTTTCATAGAAAATTAATGAGTGCGTTTAATCAATTGTCGCGGACTGTATATATATATATATATATTTATATATAGTTCGTAAAATTAGAACAATCCTAAAACCAGCGTTCCAAAATTAACCTCTGAAGTGTCTTCATTAATAAAAAAGCCAATATCAACAGAAAAAGAAAAAGTTCGTCGTGTTTTGCGTAAAAACAAATTAAATGGAAGAGTCGCTCTCAAAAAACCATACATTTCATTAGCGAATCAAAAGAAACGTTTAGAGTTCGCTAAACCACACATAAATTTACCGCAAAGTTTTTGGGAGAATGTTATGTTTACGAATGAGACAAAAATTAATTAATTTGGTTCCGATGGAAGGCAAAACGTCTGGAGAGAACCTAACACGGAGCTTAGAAAAAAAATCTATGTCCAACGATAAAAGATGGAGGAGGCTGTGTTATGCTGTGGGGTTCTATGTCTGCTAGTGGAGCTTGCAATTTTGAATTCATCGAAACAACTATGGACAAAATTAAATATCTTAATATTCTAAAACAAAATTTACATCAATCTGAGAAAAAATTGAATTTGCCTTCGGAGTTTTACTTTCAACAGGACAACAATCCGAAGCACACTTTCCACATAGTTCGTGAATAGTTACTATATAATGCTTCCAAGCAACTGAGAACTCCACCGCAGTCCCCAGATCTTAACCTTGCGCGAACTTGTGGGTAGAAGTGAAGAGCCGATTGAAAAATAGTAACCCTACAAACAAAAATGATTTGAAAAATAAGATGCAAGAAGTTTGGGTTAATATTACTACATCTTTTACTTAAAAGTTGGTAGAATCCATGCCATGTCGTTACAATTAGTTATAGACGCTAAAGGTGGTCACACCAAGTATTAAAATATATATATATTTTTTTTTTAATTTTTGAATAATTTTTATAAAGGGTACGCTCAATTTTGTTTGTTAGAAATGAAGTAATTTTTCCGTTTATTTCATAAAAAAGAAAAAAATTTTATATTTATTTATTTATTTTTCATATAATAAGTTTATAAAAAGTATATGTTTTGAAATATAACAAGAAAATCTGTTTTATATATGCCTGTATGCTCAATTTTGTGAGTAACTGTATATATATATATATATATATATATATATATATATATATCCTCTTACTGAATAAATGTTAAGCATCCATCCTTTTCAATGTATTTTATGAAGGAAGTATTTTCACTTACCCGATATGTACATTTTATGGAAATTTAAGAAGGGTTAGCATTTCTTGATTACGGCAAGGAGGTATTATTTTAACTATTGAATCTTATTAAGCGTATTTGTACCACCTTAGTTATTCCTAGACGAGTTCAGTTGTGTCGATCCTTTTAATTTAGAATGTGCTATACATAATTGATTAATAAAGTTATCACAATTCTTGTGATGTATAATTTCTACAATTTCTTAAGATTAATACATATTAAAAGCCAGAAAAGTTGCAATTCTTTGGCTTGATTGGGTTAACTCGAATTAAAATATTAATATTAAAAATTAAATAATGTTAATAAGGTACTTCTGGATATATCATAAAAAATAAATTCACAAATTTATTTGTGAACATCTAATAATTTCACAGAATTTATTGTGCCCTTAATTTTTTGTTTAGATTTAAGAGTAATCCCATTGAATTATTAAAAAAAATGGCTTAAGTTCCGAAAAAAGGAACCCTCAAAGTCACTTGAAATTTTGTGGGGACACCCAAACATATGTAAAATTATGACTTTTGAAGCTTTCGCGGTTGCTCACTGACATTTTTTATGTTTTCCGGACTATCCGCGTAAAATTAACAATTCTGCAATTCTGCTTGCTTGATGAAATGTTAACCGATCACACACATCGAAATCCTCTGCACTGAGCGCACCTGCAAGGTGTTTACGCGGATAATCCGGAAAACATAAAAAAAGTCATATGTAAAATTAATGTATCTGAAAGGATTTTCGGCGACTCGAAAGGAAAGGGGGTGAAAGAAATTGTTGTCATGATTTTTTTAAAGTGATTTGTTACTAAATTTCAAGATCGAATATTTTAGTTGTTTAATTAACTAACTATTGAAATATATTCTTCTGCATGGTGGGGGGGGGGGGGGGAGGGTTAATAAAAGAACTAAAAGCCTAATTAATACACCTCTTCCTCCTAGAAAGCTTAATAAAAAAGTCAAAGTTTGTGTACAATCTGTATCATATCAGGATTGTAATCGCAATTTACGTGGGTGTATTATACGTATGATAAAGCTGTAAAATCATCATAATAAAAGCATAACCTCTCAGAACTGTTTTTGTTGAGACTTGAAACTCTAATGTAAATATAATTTTAATCAAGTATAAATCAAAAATTTTAAAGTTAAAATTGAAACTTTTACACGTGTAAAAGTTTCAATTTTACTTTTAAATAAAGGTACCTTTATTTTACGTATAATATACCCACGTAAGTCATGATTACAACCCTGTATCATATGTAAATATGAATTATATTACCTACCTAGTAACCACGTGTTCGTCGGATTTTTCATGTTAACTTTACTCGCTTGCAAAATTGGAGTCCCATACTTTAAAATGTCTCTTAAGCCCCTTGAAGGACTTAAAGCTAAGATGGAAACTCAAATTTGGGATTTCTATATAATTGTAGGTATAGAGCAGAACTAAGTTACTGATCACTTACGGTTTTACCGGATTTATTCTGAAAGCAGTCATCGCACGAATTCGAAGCACTTCTAGTTTATTTTTTTCGATAGGATTACAATTTTTTCATATCCGGAGAGGCCGGCAGTGCTATCAAGTCGCCAGTAAAGTGATTCTGATCTACACTTAAATTATATAAAAATCCCTAATGTGAGTTTCTTAATTCAACGATTTTAGCAGTGGATGTTTTTAAAACTTTCAGGGTGCTTGATCGACCTTTGAAAATGAGCTACGAAGCTCCATTTTGCGAAAATTTTTAACCGACTTCCCAAAAACAAAGAGGTTCTAAGTTCGACGCGTATTTTTTTATTTTATATTTTATTTTTTTTTATGTCTGACCGGGCATAACTTCGTAACGCGTCGACCGATTTTGATGATTCTTTTTTTGTTGGATAGAGTATGTTCCCCGATTGGTACCATGTCAAAAAATTTTTTGGTAGGGTGAGGGTGGGGGGTGGGGGTGAAACCCAACTTTGTAACGCGTGGTCCGATTTGGATGGTTCTTTTTTCGTTGTACAGAGTATGATCCCCCATTGCTAATAGGAGAAAAAAAATTTGGCCTAGGGTGGTGGGTGGGGGGAGGGGTAGTCTAACTTTGTAACGCGTGGACCGATTTGGATAATTCTTTTTCTGTTCGATAGAGTATGTTCCGTAGTTGATACCAGGAGAAAAAAATTTTGGGGCGGAGTGGGGTGGGGGTGGGGGTGGAACCTAACTTTGTAACGCGTGGTCCGATTTCGATGGTTTTTTGTTGTTGTATAGAGTATGATCCCCCATTGCTAATAGGAAAATAATTTGGTCCTATGGTGAAAGGAGTGGGTGGGGGGGAGGGGTAGTCTAACTTCGTAACGCGTGGACCGATTTGGATAATTCTTTTTCTATTGAGTAGAATATGACCCTAGGTTCTACGAGAAAACAAATGTTGCTGGGGTAGGGGAGGGGGAGGGGGAGGATGGAAACTAACTTTGTAACATGTGGACCGATTTGGATGGTTCTTTTGCTGTTGTATAGAGTGTGATCCCCCATTGCTAATAGGAGAATAATTTGGTCCTACGGTGAAGGTGGGGGAGGAGGAGGGGTAGTAACTTCGTAACGCGTGGACCGATTTCGATGATTCCTTTTCTGTTCGGTAGAGTATGTTCCTTGATTGATACCATGAGAAAAAAAGTTTAGTGGAATGGGGGTGTGGTAGGGGGTTAAAACTAACTTTTAACGCTTGGTCCGATTTGGATGGTTCTTTCTTCGTTGTAGAGAGTCGAAGACACTAAAAAGTAAAAAATAAAATAGTTTTTAAAAAAAAGTTGAACCGACTTCACAAAAAGCGCTAAAAAGCATAAAATAATTTTTAATTTTATATCTATTACGACATTTTGAAGTCGGTGCAAATTAAACAAATAAAACAACTACAGAACCACAATTGAAAATAATACATAATACTACCTGAACGTTTCAGCTTACGGGATCATAAGAAATGACGATTAAATATTTTTGTTGTAGTTGTTTGATTTGCACCGACTTCAAAATGTCGTAATAGATATAAAATTAAAAATTATTTTATGCTTTTAAGCGCTTTTTGTGAAGTCGGTTCAACTTTTTTTTAAAAACTATTTTTTATTTTATAAAATACCAACTATTTACGCAACGATTTTTAAAGGCCCACATATATGTATATAATATATATATATATATATATATATATATATATATATATATATATATATATATATATAGATATATATATATATATATAGGTATATATATATATATATATATATATATATATATATATATATATATATATATATATATATATATATATATATATATATATATATATATATATATATATGAAAAATGAATGGCTAAATGTGTTGGCTAAGCGCAAATTTGAGAACCGGTGGACCCATTCGTCAATTTTTTTTTCAAATATTCGTTGAAGTCCGAGAAAGGTTCTTATGAAAAGAAAAATTGGCAAAATTGCGGGAAAAAACGGAAAAACCACATTTTTGTTTATCACATTCAAACTGTTCCCAGCTGTCAATTCTAAGGATGGCGATCTGAGATCGAAGAATCGATTTTTTGGGGTCGTAAAGATCGATTTGAGGAATACATCGATCAAGTAAATCGATCTCAGACACCCTAAAATCGATTTTCAATTCATTGACTTACTGTTTCGTTTTATTCAAACAAAACAAAAGAGAACCAAACCATAATACAAAGAAAAAACATTTAAAATTTAATTAGTAACCTAATAATTATGAACGCAACCTTCGAATTACTATAAACCACTTGAACGCATCCGTAAATTTGATACTTTCCCTTTCTACGATATACATTTATACTTTGACAATTTTTTAGTATATTCAGCAGATTTTTAAATCTTCGCTTCTCAGTCGACAAACAAGTTCCTCGATTTATCTTTGGTTGATTGCTTTATTTTGTGTGTGTTTCCATTTATACTCAGTTCAAGCCTCATGCCGCCCATAAGAACTCGAAATGCTAGAAACCAAGCTAATTTTCAGTCTAATCGGACTGTATAGCAACTTGAAGGGCCAAATAGAAAGGATTCGGATATCACAAACCCGTGCAGCGCGTCAATAAGCTAAAATTTCCGTTGAATATGCAAACCAACGAAACTCCGATCTGCAACATTTCGCAGCAATCTGTCATAGCAAAGGTTTTGCGGCAATTAATTAGCAGGAGGTGTTCGTCAAACATTGCCAGTGATTCCACGGTCAACGCCAGCTGATGAACTTAATGTATGTTGAAAGTCCTCTGTTTTGTGGAAACACGTCAAGATACTAACTTTAAACAGGAATATGCGCACCGTGTTGCGAAATGATCGATCTGGAAAAATATTTTCAAAACAACTCATTGACATAGGTAATGGGAAATTCCCTTTAAACGTTTTGACTGGTTGTGTTACCGTTCCTGAAAATTTTTGTCAGTTCACTGAATCAAAAACCGAACTCAAAAAGTGTTCCCAAACGTTGCTCAAAATTACAGAGCTCATATTGGGTTGAGCGTAAAAACTATATTGGCTGCCAAAAACATGGATGTAAATGAATTAAATTTAATAATTCAAAATGAAATTACCGGTGATTTGAGGACAAATAAATCAGTTGATTCCGCTACTACCCAAGATGATGTCGTCAACTATCCGCCCGAATTTTTGAGCTCACTGGATTTGCCAGGATTGCCGCCTTACAATCTTCAATTAAAGATGGCATCACGACATGTAACTTAACCAGAAAAGATAATAATTTTGTGGGACTGCCCCAGTCAAATACGTTTTGACAGAATATATATATATATATATATATATATATATATATATATACATTTAATTCATGTAATTAATGCATTAGTTTTTTACTTTTATTAGATTGTCCGTATTACTTGTAGTGATCTTGACACTGATTTTCATTGGTAAAACCCGAAATATGCGGTAAAAATACATTTTCAGATGACAATTATAAAAAATTGGGGACAAAAATTGAAAATCCAGCTGGATGGATTTATTGTAACTCTCTATGAAATTAAAACTGAAAAAGGCATCTTAAAATCTTTAATTTGACTATCTATAACTTGATTTGGGTGGAACACTACAGTCATAACCTTCCGCAGCAAAATCGATACTCTGGTGTAAGAAATATATAAAATTCCCCGAAACTGCAGAATTAAAATAACCTGCACTTGAATTAACCCAGCGCCACCTTTTGCATTAACTGCTTCACGCCGAACCTAAAAATTGCAAAGGACTCCGACTTTGGATTCATAAAATCCTCTGTCGTCCAACACTCTTTCAATGCCAGAAAATACAATCAAGGCAGAGTAAAAATGTAAAGCCATAACCGGTTTCTTGTAAGTCGACCAAGCTCATCTCCTAATACACACATGAGAGCATACAAGAAATTGCCAGAAATGTGCTGAGCAAAGTGAAGTCTGAGCGAAACTAGCAATAGCAGCGTGAGCGGGATGCGAGGAAGATTTTTAAGAAAGGAGAATGGTAACGAAACAAGAAAACGAATAAAATAGTTAACAAAAAAATTTTACCGACTTCACAAAAAGCACTAAAAAGCTTAAAATAATTTTTAATTTTATATCTATTGCGACATTTGGAAGTCAAACCAAACCAAACAACTACAATAATAGTATTTAATCGTCTTTCTTTATGATCCCGTGAAGTGAAACGTTCAGGTGAATTATTTTTAATTATGGTTGCGTAGTTGTTTTGTTTGTTTAATGTGCACCGACTTCGAAATGTCGCAATAGATATAAAATTAAAAATTATTTTAAGCTTTTTAGTGCTTTTTGTGAAGTTGGTTCAATTTTTTTTTAAAACTCTTTTATTTTTCACTTTTTAGTGTCGTCTACTCTGTATAACAGAAAAAGAGCCATCCAAATAGGTCCACGCGTTAAAAAGTTAGGTTCAACCCCCTACTCCGCCTCCCCCTTCCCAACCCACCAAACTTTTTTTTCTCGCGGTATCAATCGGGGCACATACTCTACCCAACAGACAAAGAATCATCGAAATTGGTCCAAAAGTTACGAAGTTAGACTACCCCGCCATGTCAGCAAAGACGTCAGTATATCCCGCCTCATCAGCATAACCAGTATGGCCAGTACGACTCGCCTAACCCGCAAAGACAAAGCCAAAAACGATATAACTGGCAGAGACGCTCAGCGAGTCCTACCAAGAGATGGCAACTCATGTATGATGGAGACAACACCAAACTCGATGTCGAAGAGTAAATTTTCAGACTAGAAACTCTAACGCGCACCACCTTGGACGGAGACTTCGGCTGGATCGTCGACAACCTACCCATTTTGCTAGGAGGGCGAATCAATAGTTGGTTTTGGACGCTTAGAAGACACAACCTATCACCGCCATGGGAACACGTGAGACTAGCCCTTCGATCAGATTGGGGCGAGCACACCAATGATGTGGACATCCGACGGAAAATGTTAAGTCGGCGAGAACGGCCTAATGAGCCGTTTTCATTGTATTGTCAGGACATGACACAGCTGCGTAACCAGCTCCGCGCTCCCATGATAGAGATGGAGTTCATCGAAAACATCTGCACCAACTTGTTGCCTTTCATCCAAGAGCAGATATGCTTGCATCGAACGGCATCAGTGGCACAGTTGCGAGCCTTAGTTATCGAGGTACAGACCACCCGAACACGTATTCGTTCTAACCTACCTACAGCGTACAACCAAGGGTCGAGGAATACTACTGCCCGCCAGAATTGCCTGTAGAGGTATATGCTGAAGAAACTACCAATGTTCTACCGGAAAACGATTGTCTTGCGGCCATCGAGCCTGCTTAACATCCGACGCCGATTTGCTGGAAATTATTACACCGACTGCTACAAGGAGCCACAGGGTTACTTCTGTTTCGGATCTTAACGGAAAGGAACCGTGAAGCCTAGATGCCAAAACTGCAGTCAGAAAAACTACCCTCGGGTCGAGGGTAACAACAACAGTCCTCGACCAGCAGCGCACCAGAGAAGACCTGCAAAGCAGAGGGACCATGGACCGCGGCGGAACCCAGTAGCATCAATCCAGACGAGGCAGTGTAACCTATAAAAAGAAAATTATGAAAGTATTTGCTTTCACAAACAAATTCCTTCACCTAAAATAAATAAAATGTTGCAAAGTTACTGACCAGAGAAAATTGCAAAACTCCGACCTAGATTAACCTGCACAAATTAGTGACGAAATTTAGTGTCTGCGAAATTATTGACCTGTCGCCACATAAACTCCCTCAAATGAATTACCCAGGCTATTAGTAAAGTTGGCAGTAGGTAGTTGGTAGACGTAGGAGACGCTGCACCCATCAAACATCGTTTATATCCTGTTTCACCAGCCGTGGAACTGCTGATGGATGCCGAACTTTATCGCATGAAGAACCTTGGCGCGATAGAGGAAAGCCAGAGGCCGTGGAGTTCGCCCGTAGTCCTAGTACGGAAACCAGGCAAGGTTAGGCTGTGCTTTGATGCGAGGAAGGTCAACGCGGTGACCAATAAAGATGCCTATCCACTACCGCATATAGACGGCCTCGTTAGTAGACTTCCTCCTTCAAGGTAAATTACGCGCCTCGACCTTAAAGATGCCTTCTTGCAGATTCCTCTGGACAAAGAATGTGATTCGGACTGTGTAACGCGCCACAAATTATGTGCCGGCTGATGGCTAAAGTCATTCCCTACGATTTTCGAGACCAGGTGTTGGTGTATCTCGCTGACCTGTTAATACTGACGGAAGATTTCGACTCCCACCTCTCGCTCCTCGCTAGTGTGGCGGAATGTTTGTGGAAGAGGAAGACTAGACTAGTGGAGAAAACTAAGTTCTGTTTGAAGGAAGCGCTGTACTTAGGGTACCTAATCGATAATGGAGGGATCAAGACGGACCCTGCCAAGGTCGCAGCTATCGTCGAATACCCTCCACCTAAGACCGTTCGTCAAGTGTCTCGATTTTTGGGCATGGCAGGTTGGTACAGGAAGTTCATTCCGAACCACGCCGACCTGCCAGCATCCATTATGGATACGCTGAAGAAGTTCAGCAAATTTGTTTGGACCAGCGAAGCCCAGTCCGCATTTGAAGAGCTTAAGAAACAGCTATTTTTTTCTCCAGTGTTGGTGAGTCCTGACTTCACTAAGCCATTCAAGGTGGTGACGGACCATGCAAGCCTGCAATGGCTGATGTCCTAAAGGGGCCTCAATGGACGCCCGGCCCGGTGGAGTCTAAAACTTCAAGGCTTCGACTTCACCATTGAACACCGAAGGGGCAGCCTGAAAGTGGTACCTGATGCGTTATCCCGTGTGTATTTTGAACTAGCCGCCATTGGTCCGCCAACTGTACAGGAACAAGGCCCGCATGTTGACTTGGATGCACCATTTTTCTAAAAATTGCAAGAGCAATTTGTATTTGTTAATCTTGTGGCGACTATAATTTATTACAATACTTTTGTGCAGTTTGACAATCAATTGCTAACGAAGTTCGTAGCATTTAATTAAATAAATTTTACTATAACCTTCCTAGGTTTCGTTCGACTCATCTTACACAGTAGGCTATACATTACAGTTTTTCATTTGTTTTAGTTTTTCTTTTTGACAATCGCTGTAAAATATGTTTAGAGTTTAGTTCAAGTTAGAATTGAGGCTAGTCGTTCTGTTACACGACTAATAGTTAATATTTGTCAATTTTACTAGTTTCATTTAAAAATAAATTGTACCATTAATTTAAAAAAAAACTATTTTAATTATTTATTTTGTACGAGATTTTTTAACTTAAATATTTGAGTAGTTATAAGCCCTTATAAAAGAGGCACATTTTAAAATCCTGGGGATACATAAGCATTCCTAGGTCAGATCCTTTCTAGGTATCTGAAGAAGGACAAATAAGTCATTGTCCTGGTCTCAGACATGCACGAAGAAGACGATTTATTCGGAATAAACTGAAGGAACTTCAGTTTACTTTTTGACCTCGACTCATCACACAGAAGAAGACGATTCATACGCTAAATATTGCATGACAGAGAGCAAACTGAATCTGGTTCTCTGCTCACGGCCCCACGAATATATACTTGTACTTTCTTCTTCTCTGGAATAGGTTAACGAAGGCTGTAAAGCCACGATGAGGAGTCCACTGAATTAAAGAAATATGTGGTAGTCCCGATACGTACAACCGAATACCTACACTGGTGACCCCAACTTAAGAACACCGGCTCTCAACAATCAAAATCGGCGGGCGACAACAATAAGCGTGCCCCAACTTAAGAACACCGGCTCTCAACAATCAAAATCGGCGGGTGACAACAATAAGCGTACCCCAACTAAGGAACACAGGCTGACAACAATCAAACTGATGAACAGGCATGCCAGCTCTGCCAGATACACCGTTTTCCTTTTCTTTTGTCTAAAAACAAATAAGGTTAGTTAGAGCATATCAGATTAACAAAATTTTTGAGAGTCAAAAGCTCAAGCAACTCTTAACTGAGTTGACTTTGGGGGACGCTCAACCTTCACAGCTATTACGTGAAATGCGCTCATTAGCGCAAACGTAATTAAATGACAGCGTCCTCAAATCATTATGGATGCAATGACTTCCGGGAAACATGCAAGCGATTCTAACTTGTAATCCTGGCTCATTGGATGAGTTAGCTGCATGTGCCGACAAAATTTCCGAAGTCAATGTCAAAAACGAGATATATAATATAGCCACAATCAAATCTCCAAAATCATCAGAAATTGACCTTTTAACTAAACAAATTGCGCAACTATCAAAATTAGTTGAACAATCTTTTAAAAACAGAAAACCTTCAAGGGAAAAAGCGTATCTAGTAACAGGTCGACGCACAAGTTTAACCCAACCCAAAAGTCAAAATCAAAATTTTGTTGGTACCATACCCGATATGGTATTAAAGCTCGAAAATGCATAGTTCCTTGCAACTTTTCGAAATCATACGGTAAACCCTCAACAAACTAATAAGTCCACCTCCTTTGACGACAAGGGGAAAGGGCGCAACCAATAGTCGTCTACACGTATTTGACAAAACAACATCCACACAATTCTTGATAGACACAGGTGCTGATGTCTCAGTTATACCAGCAAACTCCTTAGACAAATTATGCACTGCAAATCTGCAATTAGTGGCTGCAAACGCATCAACTATTAAAACTTTCGGAAAAAAACTGCTCACACTTGACTTAGGTCTTCGTCGGACTTTCCAATGGCAATTTATGATTGCTGCTGTTACCAAACCTATAATCGGAGCAGACTTTCTCTGCCATTTTGGTTTACTGGTAGACATCAAAAGAAAGGCAATCATAGACCCTAACACCAACTTTAGATCAGTTGGGCAAACATCCATCGGAATGTCATTAAATCTCTCTGTTTTATACGGAACATGTAATCCCAACATCAATGAGCTATTATCCAAATTTAAAACAATATCAGTTGATACTGGTTTCATTAAGCCAGCTCGTCATGAAGTCACTCACCATATCATAACTCAAGGTCCTCCCATAGTATCTAAAGTACGTAGACTTTCTCCAGAGATGTTAAAGGCTGCCAAAAAAGAGTTCGATTTTTTGTTAAAACAAGGAATCTGCAGACCTTCGGACAGTTGTTGGTTTTTACCACTTCACATGGTTCGGAAAAAGAACGGTGAATGGAGACCATGCGGAGACTACCGCAGACTCATGCACGAACTGTCCCAGATCGGTATCCCATCCCGCTGATACATGATTTCACTTACCATCTCCAGGATTGTAAGTTCTTTTCAACTTTAGACTTGGCTAAAGCGTACCACCAAATTCCAGTGGAACCTAAAGACATACTCAAAACAGCAATATGTACACCTTTTGGACTATACGAGTTTACACGCATGACTTTCGGTTTATGCAACGCAGCACAAACCTTCCAAAGATTCATTCACACAGTCCTACAGGATCTACCTTTCAGTTTTGTTTATCTAGACGACATACTAGTCGCCTCAAAGTCGTTACAGGAACATTATGGTCATTTGGAAACTATTTTCGAACGTTGTCAAAAATTCGCACTAATCTTAAACATAGATAAATGTGTTTTCGCCAAAACAGAAGTCAAATTTCTGGGACATCTTGTTTCTTCCCAAGGAATCAAACCTCTACCAGATAAAATATACGCCATCTCTAAAATGCCTAAACCTAGAACCGTTAAGGAACTGCGAAGGTTTATGGTAATGATTAACTTTTATCGCAGGTTTCTGCCTAAGGCAGCTTATAACCAATCGTCATTAAATAAGTATCTCACGGGTTCCAAAAAAGAAGGCTCCAAGTTAATTAGTAAGTCCAACGAAGCCTCAGAGGCTTTTGAGCTAACCAAAAAGCACTTAGCCGATGCGGCCCTGCTTGCATTCCCCAATCCTTCAGCAGAGCTAAGTTTATGGGTAGATGCTTCTAATTTCGCAGTAGGCGCATCACTTCATCAAAAAATCGACAAAGACTGGCAACCTTTAGGTTTTTTCTCGTGTAAATTAAATGACGCACAGTGTAAATACAGCGCTTATGACAGAGAAGAAAGAAGTTTTTATGTGGACTGAAGAAGCCACAATTTATTTCGCTTTGTCTAAATTAAAAGGGTTGTCTAAAATCTGGTATAAAGGTATGGTATCTTTAAATTATACGTGGGCTGAATGGAAAGGAAAATTGCAAGAGGCTTTTCCGCCTAATAAAGATTTCCATGAAATATTGATGGAGATGATCAAACGACGAAAAAGAATGGATGAAACCTATGCAAAATATTATTATGAAAAACTTGCTTTATTAAATGCTTGTCAATCAGATGGAGAACGGGCAGTTTCCTGTATAATTGGTGGTTTAGATGATCGTATTGTTAAAACTGGAGCAAAAGCGGGACGATATAAAACACCGACAGACTTATTTCAATACTTAAGTCAAATCAACGATGATACCTTCACGTCTTATCAGCCCCGTCGATCAAAGTTCTATCCAAAAAGGCACGATACTGATAAAAAATTCAAGAAACAACAATCAAATATAGTTTCAAATATAATTTGTTTTAAATGTGGTAAACAAGGACATTTTGCAAATACATGTTTTTCGAAAGAAATCTCCGACAACCGTTGTAATACATGCAGAAGTCGTCATCATAATGATTCTAATTGTCCAAGAAAAGGAAAAGCGGAGCAAAATAAAACTGTAGCCTTACTTGAAACAGCAGCCACTGACAGAACGAATAGTAAATATTATAAGGATGTCAAGATCAACGATATAGATTCAAAAGCATATATTGATTTTGGTAGTTCCTGCACAATAATAACATGTAGTGAAGCAACGCGGTTGAAATTAAATATTGTTACCAAGGATAAAGTAACTTTGCACGGTTATGGAAAAGGTTCAACAGTGAGCAAAGGATCTGCAGAAATTAAAATTTAAATTGACAAGATTGTGGCATCTATCAAGGCAATTGTGGTATCTGATGATGAGCAAAATATACCTGTCATTGTTGGAAGAACTTTTACAGAATTGCCACAAATTGTCGTAATCAAGAACGAGGATACATTGCGATTCCTGAAAAGAGATGTAGATGATATTTTCCTATTACCCAACCTTGACTATACAATAAACAAAATTGTTTTACGCTCAACCGACAACTTTGTAATACCACCACAACATGTAGGTACAATTAAATTACGGTCCGATGATTATTCCGGAAATTTATATATTCAAGGAAGCTTACGTCCCCATAAAGGTAGAGAATGTTGTATACCCCGAATGATTTTATCAATTAGCAAAAATAACGGAGCATCAATGCCTTTTATAAACTTATCAGATCAAGATATCATACTCAAGAAAAATGAAGTTATTGCGCGAGCATGGCCTTGTGAAGAAGAACCACAAAAATCCGAAAACATAGGTAGGATTGAAAGTGATAAAGAGACGGAGTTATGTTTTGACAAAATAAATGTTGGAACAGTTAGGGAAGAGGAAAGAAATAAACTGTTTGACCTTCTTAGAGAATTCCGAGATTGTATCGCTCTTAATACTAGTGAAATAGGTTGCGCTAAATCAGCACAGATGAAGATCCAACTACAGGAAGATAAACCGTTTTCTTTTCGCCCTTATCGAATGGCGAAGATAGAACAGGAGGTAGTCAATGACATGGTTAATGATCTTCTAGACAATAACATCATCAAAGAATCAGACTCAAATTACGCATCTCCTACAGTTTTGGTCAGAAAGAAGAATAGAGAAGCGAGATTATGTATTGACTACAGAAAACTAAACTCTTTAACACTCAAAGACAATCATCCTCTACCAAGAATAGATGATCAAATTGATAGATTACGTGGGGGCGTCTATTTTACCAGCTTAGATTTACGATCCGGCTACCATCAAATCCCCATGGAAGAAGGGTCTAAGCGGTTTACAGCATTTGTGACATCATCAGGTCAATTCGAATTTGAACGTATGCCGTTTGGGCTTACGAATGCACCTAGAACTTTTCAACGCTACATGAATAAGATTTTGGGACCTATTCAAGACATAGCTGCTGTATACTTGGACGATGTTTTATTACACGCAAAGACAGTTGAAGACGCATTGATAGGTCTACAAACAACACTACAGATTTTCCGAGACGAAAGAATTACACTCAATTTAAGTAAATGCTCGTTTTTAATGACAACGATTTTGTTTTTGGGTTTTGAAGTTTCGAACGGGTGTGTTAAACCAGGGCATGAAAAAATTAAAGCTGTTGAAGAATTCCCAGCACCAACTACAGTTCATCAAGTGCGGCAATTTTTAGGACTTACAGGTTATTTTCGCCATTTTGTTAGAAATTACGCAATCATAGCGCGACCACTAACTAATTTAATTCGTAAAACAACTGAATGGTCGTGGACAAAAACTGAAAATGAAGCATTCGAACAAATGAAAAGCATTCTAGTTAAGAGACCTGTACTGGCCCTCTTTGACCACGAGAGAGTTACTGAAGTTCATACAGATGCAAGTGCAGTTGGACTGGCTGGAATATTACTACAGTATCAGAAAAATGGACGACTACAGCCTATTGCTTATTACAGCAGACAAACAAGAGGTGCTGAATCTAAATATCATTCGTATGAGTTAGAAACTTTGGCGGTAGTAGAGTCCTTGAAAAAGTTTCGTTCTTACTTGCTTGGAATCAAATTTACCGTCATCACTGATTGTAACTCATTGAAGTCAACTAGTGAAAAGAAGCAACTCAAGAATTTACATTTGATGTGAAATACCGACCAGGAAACCGTATGAAACACGTAGATGCTTTAAGCCAAAATCCTTTAAAAGGAAATATAATTGAAAATGTTCTACAAATAACACAGACAGACTGGGTACTTGCAGGGCAACTAACGGACGAAAAAGTTAAGGAAATACATAAGGTATTATCACGATCGCCCCAAACAGAATATGAGAAAAATGTTTATAAAAATTATACACTACGTGATGGACGATGATCAACTCGGGACGAGTTAATTGCAGGATGGCCGAATGTAAGAAAAGTTTTGCATCCCTCAGTAGTTTTCTTAGAAAATAGAAAAAAATGTAAGATAAGGTTTGCATCCCTCAGTAGTTTTCTTAGAAAATAGGAAAAATGAAGGGATCCTGAAAAAAAATTAAATGCGTTTTGGGTAATAAACAGCACAGACTGTGAATAACCAAAACAAAATTATGCGCACATAATTTTATGATGGTTCAAAACCGGCGCCGAGGTAGAGTAAAATCTTGTCTGAGTTGATATTGTAAAATTGGTTGGCGCCTGACAAGAAATTGTTACCTAAGTGCGAAGTGCGTTTTTCAGGATTCAGGCACAAAAAAAAAGGGTCTTGTATTGGTTTCATGAAATTTTAATTACCAATACGATGGCTCAGTGGTTTAGAGAGGATACTTGGCCAGAATATTTTGAGTTCAGTCAGAATCTGGCAGTCGAGAAAGTCCTCTGACAGAATTAAATAGTGCAGTAAATCTAAAGGTAGTGTTTTTTAAAGCAAAGAAAGTGTTTTATTGAAAAGAAATTAAAAAAAAACATATAATAATAACTGAAAAAAAAGTGAGTAAACTCACTGAGTGCTTATTGTATTATTATTTGATTTGTACTGTAGTGTAGTGTAATGTGGAATTAAATTTTTGGAGTAGTTGCCAGGATCCGAAATAATTGAATTTAATTATTGTGCTTTGAATATGTACTGTGTGAGTCGTGATAGGGAAGACGGTCTTGGGGATGGCTCTCCTCCCCGTTGCCTTTGAGGATGGCTCTCCTCCTCTTGAAATTGCGGGGTAGACACTATGGATGGCTCTCCTCCTAGTGTCTTATGGAGATGGTGCTCCTCTCCGCCCCTTTTTGAAAATAAACTCTTTGGCGTCGCCTTGTGGCTCTCCCTTTGTGGCGCAGAGACTCACAGAGTATAATTAATGTTGAAAAAATATATTTAGTGATCGAACTGGCAACTACAGAAATTTTTATAGTAAGCGTAGTTTCTTGATGACCTGCACTCAAGTGTATTTTGTTTTATTATTTGCAGGTACGGCAGTCCACCACATAACTCATCCAGCATAACTCAATACCACGGCCCTTAATCAGACTAATTATTAATGAGTTAAAAATTTAAATTTTAATTAATTAAAATGACTTGTGTTATATTGGTTGTTTTGTTGTTTTCTTTATTGTGGTTCTAAATTTATGTTTCTAAATTAAAAAAAAACTAGTGGGGTGGGTCCAGATTCTGGGTATCGCATCATTGGTGCGACCCTTGAGGTCCACACGAACAACTTCCCAGTTAATAACAATTTTTAATTGTTATTATCAATATTCAATTATTATTAACAATATTTAATTGTTAATAGCGATAAATTTCGTGATCATAGTACAAACGAGTAAGTGAAAACTTAATAAAATTCATACTATACATTAATATCAACTATTTATGGTTTTTTTAATGTTACAAAAAACTATAAAAGTTCTGGATTTTTTAAAGTATCGAGTTGTATCAGAACCAATTAGATCAGTTGAATCTTTTTCAAAAAAAAACTTTCGCCCACTCTCATTTAAAAATACTTAAAAAATTGATATTTTAAATTTATAAATCAATAAACTAATGAATTTAATTTATCATGATAATTTCGTTTAATTAGATGCAAAAATTTTTTAAAAAATTATTCCCTTATAGATCTATTTTTTACTTAAAACCAAATAAATGCACTCTGTTTGGAATTCATTTGTTATTAATAATTTTGAATGGTTATAAACAATTTATAATTGATATAAACAATTCTTAATTGTTATAGACCATTTTTAATTGTATAAACAAAGTTTATTCATAAAAGAAATTTTTTGTGGTAACAAAACTTTTAATTGTTTATAAGAATTTTCAATTGCTAAGAACAATTTTCAATTTTGTATTCAATTTGCAATTTTCATAATCAATTTTCAACTAAGTTAAACCATTTTTTATCATTATAAATTTATTATTGTTATAAAGAATTTTTTATCATTATAAACAATTTCTGTTCATAATAAATTGTTATTATCCGACTTTTTGATGTCCCGATCGTCATCAGAACAAATTATATCGAAGAAATCCTTTTCAAGAAAGTCTAAAATCAACTTTTTTTTCAGTTTTTTTGTTTAAACAAAAAAACGGCTGAACCGAAATTGATTAAATTTTTTTCAGCTCTTATTGACAATAATAAGCTTCGAATGGCACCATAACGAAGTCGTTATCATTTTTCGTTCGCGAGATTTCGTTGTCGAAAGAAGTGGGTCCGAACGTACGTACGTACGTACGTACGTACACACACACACACACACACACACACACACATATACATGTGTTCAAAAACATGCGTAAAACACTATGGTGACTTTGAAATGTAAAAAAAAATTAAAACTAAATATTTTAAAAATCGTGCCCATTACAATAACTTCCTATATGTGGGAAGTTAAAAAAACTTTAAATTATTATTTTTTTTCTTTTCTTCTCTCTCTCTCTCTTATACTGTGTAGATTTTGACGGGTTCATCCAAAGGTAGTGCGTTGCTTTCCTAGTTCTGCCTGGATGGCATGGTTGATCTAAACCGCTTCACAAAGACATAGCGAGGCAAGATATTATCAAGATTTTCCAGAGAGAACGATAAGGAGTTTATATTTGTAGATCAAATCTAAGGAAATGTATTTCCAGAGCACCAGTGTGTGTCGTCCGCAATGCTTCATTAATACAGACCTTTGAACCTTCCCTAGGAAATTAAGGTTCGTCACCTTGTCCAAGAATGACCACCCAATGGTCAAGACATACAACAGGATTTATTTACTTTCTTAACCCTGTCTTGAGAGATTTTTTAGTTTACATAGCTTCCTCTTCAGCATAATGTCTGACTAATTTACTTCAGCTGTAAATGCCAGAAGGGTGCCGTGAAGAAACGGAGGGTCTACATAAAAATTCCTATTTTTTCGTGAAAATAGCTAGTTTGATTTTTTTTTTGGATTAACCTCTATCCAGCACCTAGACGCCATCTCGAGAGTCGAGTGAGAACATTTACTCCGTAAGCAGAGGTGAGTAACTTTCGGAGACAGCCATGGCAATGTTTATTTCCAGGATTAGAAGTGGTTTATTGACCACCAGATTTTAAAAAAGAGGGGACAGGACATCATGCGGTGTGCATATACTCGCAATCCTAGTAGCTTACAGGAAATTTATTTATAAGAGAATTTCGAGAGAATCTGCGCTGTATGAAGTCCAATACCATCCTTCTGAAGGAGAAAGCTGGGTATACTTGGGTTCGTTGATTAAGTCTTTCGGAGTCTGGTGGTCTCATAGGTTTTCGAAATTTAATTGCAGTATCTTCTTCAGGGTTTCCTCCCTAGCCTTACCTCGCTGTTAATATTGGAGCTGTCCCATAATAATAATAATTTTTTTTTATGTATCTATGGCTCTTTATTTGGCACAATCGCTATAAAGCGTAAAAATTCTACAAAAACTAGCTACCCTAAAAATCACATAAACATTAAAAAGACACAGTAATAAGGATCAAAAAGAACATAACAAAAGATGAATCAATAGACTACGTTACTGTAAATAGGTTAAATAAAAAGGACCCTAAAACTTGAAGACAAAAACCTGTAAAAAAGAAAATACAAAGAAATTTTGAAATGCCTCCAAGCGAGTGCCAGATCTAAGAAAAGTTACTTAAAAATTTTGAAAAAATTCCGCAACTAAACGTTGAGCTAAACCTAAAACGAACGAGCACAATGCACCGAAACCGAAAACTTATACTGGAACATGATTGTCTGAGTGTTCCCAGAGGGTAGATGCAGCACCGGGCGAAGTTCCTACTTCGGGAACCACTGCTCCCAAGGAAATGCCCTCTCCGTAGAGCCGTTCGCTACTTATTTGGTCCTCCGGGAGCACACATACAAACATGTTCTAAACGAACGCACAACAATTCGAACCGATTAGAGTCCCGTGGGAAAAGTCTGCAGAGTCATTGACGTCTGCAAACTGCTCCCATCATCCTCCCAGTTCTACGATTCCAACGTGAGACTTGTCCTTCCCGCAGCACTTGCAGCAATACCAAAGCGAAGAGAAGCTTCGTGGACAAGCTGCTGCAAGTCTGCGGCCTGTTATTCCCAGTGAAAGACAAGGCTTCCGTTCCGCACCGACGATAAAGGTTGCCAGGTGCAGTTGAATTTGTCGGCCTTCGTTGCCATGAACTCTAGACGTAATCGCCCTTCAATCTGGCAATGAAGTGCTTCTTAAATGCATGTGTGTGAAACTGTGGGTTAGTGAGCTGTTGCTCAGGCTCGATCCGCATGCAGTACAGATGAATTGTTGATTTAGCAAGTGTTAAGATAAAGCTTATCAAGCAATTTACCTGGTTACATGTCCTTGGCCCCAGTAAAAACGACGTTCTTGTAATGCCGAATGTCGGGCAGATATGCTGGCACATACCGCGAACAAGATTATAAATGTCGCACAAGGTCGGGCATGTGAAGTGTCTGTGGAACAGGGTTCCTTCACCACCACAAATCGTGCAGGCTCTTTGAATCCGTCGATCGATATGCGACAGCTGGTTTGGATGCACGAGGCTGTGATGGAGCAGTTTGAATGCCACATCAGAGTCTCTGTAATTGGACGGATAACTATAGATGACTCTGCTAGTTGTAGTCTCCATTACTCCCAAGTCCACCCCAAGATGTGCGCGCCATCTATTAACCCCTAAGGTATCCGTAGGATTTACTCCTACGAAGAGCTCACGCAGCCTACGTGAAGTGAGTGTACTGAATGCCGTGTGCAGCGGTCGACTCATTACTAAAGCGTTTATCACCTCAGTGCTAGGTTCCCTAGTAGACAGACGACTAAAACGCTCTCGTGCTGTATCCACCAATTCCTTTAATTATGTTGTGTGGGGGTGTATAAGTGTGTTCCCAGAAGCATCAATGATATATCCAAGAACTGTGAGTTGTCTTGTATCGGCCGTTACACCTCGAGCATTAATGAACACCGAAACTACTAACTCAGGGTTCAACCTGATCGGAATTGCTGAGAAATCCCCGTACCCAATAATAATAATAAAAATAATAAAACAAAAAAAGTGTAAAAATGCAACTTAAACCAAACCACAAATTTTATATATAACAATGTTTGCCATAACATTATTTGATTTTTAAATGGTACTTAACGGAAAAAGTAAAGTTTTTTTAAGAATTGTTGTGAGTTTAATATGAAAACTGATTTACTTTGCAGTGGTTGTTCGTTTTAGAGGCAGCGTTAAAAAAATTTTAGAGGGTCTCCATAGAAAATCTCAAATAAGATAAAAAGAATTAAAAAGATGATTCGTTTGAGCTATGGCATAACGTAAAATTTAATATGCAAAGTAAACATTTTATTCATAATAATTAAAATGAAGTCATGCCTTTACCAATTGTCAATTTTAATTATTGCCCCACCATAAGTCTCACTTAGACTGGGCCTGTATTGCTGATATCACTATATAACCCGAAACTCAACTACGAAAGAAATTTGTTTCACTAAAGTCGGGTTTCACCATTTGTCTACTTTAAAAATTTGAACAATTTTTTGTTAAGATAAGTCGGTAGAACTTTTATTTAGTTCACACAGCTTATGAAATTTCCCATTCGCATTAATATTTCCCTTCTTTGTGAACTCAGTTGGCTCCCTCCCGTAGAATAATAGAATAATTTATGTGAAGCCTTTCTCCCACAATAACGTCTAGTGCAGTGATGGCCAAACTCACACTACTTAATGCGAGGAATGCTTAAAAGCTTTAGAAGCATTTCGTACTGTATCTTTAATTTAGAACCTTAAAATGTTTGCAAAATGTTGCAAATTTCAAGATATTACATAATTACTTACAAAACAACTTAAATATGAAGATTTTTTTAACTTTGGCATGCTTTAATGATTAAAAACTCAAAGACAGTAAACCGAATACAGCCAAACAAGTGCATATACGAATTTAAAAGCTCAAAAGCTCACTTGCCCGCGGGCATAGGTTTGGACATCACTGGTCTAGTGATTCTAGTGACAAACCACTTTTGTTTATAGGTCAGCTTTTTACCCTGTGCTCTAAGTAAAGCTTTTTTGATTGAATCGATCAAGAATTCAAGTGCAGATTCATAACGCTCCATAAAAGGGGCGCTGGATATTGAGGGGTGATAGGATAAATGGGGCCTTGGTTGTTAATTATGGAGGGGGGAAGGGTATTAAAATGTTTTTAAATTTTTTTTTATAGTACAATTCTTGAACAGGTCGATTGGAGCAAAACTGCCGGAGAAACAGTGCCTCGGGTCTCCCTCCATTCGATACGACTTATCCGCGGTAACGAACAAATAAATGTTCGCGTAGCATAACAGCTGTCTCCTTCTTTTTGCCTGACAACCACATCACTTTCACTGTAGAACGATCGATATTTCTGTGTAGACACTTTTGTTTGTGCCTTGTATAGATATATTCACCACTACTGTGATTGTCGTGTCGACTGTCGATTTGCGATCGACAGCTATATTTGCATTGTCAATATCAATATCGACCGACCGATACGATAAATATAACAAACGAATTTAGTTGCTGGAGACAAATGAATATATTGCTCGCAACTACATTAAATCTGGAAAAGACTTTTCATTTTGGGAAAAGAAATGTGTAAAAAAAGAAGTGTAAAATTTGCTTGCGCTAGCCCATAGGTTACAGTAATTTTCTGTATCAGACTGGTATCCACTTTTTGCGAAAAACCTCAAGGCAGCAACTAACTTTTTAAAGTTGGGCACTGCATATAACCCTTTTTATGTTTTATTTTTCATGTCACGAAGTTTGATAGTTCACGAAAAGCTTATTAGGAAAGTCTAAAAATGCGTTTGGAACTAGCAATAGTAAGAAACAGTTATTATTTATAAATAAAAGAACTTTAACACTAAAAATACTTTATTGTCCAACGAATTTGAAAAATTCCATAAAAGTTTCCTTTTTTCTGCATTCAAATAATTTTTTCCCTTTCATCGGTCTCACTTTTACTATATATTAAAAAATAAATTGTTTGAATTCATTATTTCTGCTTTGTTTAATAAATTTTATAATTTTAATTTTTTAACACTTTGGTAGCTCAAAACCAAATAATTAATTCACAATTGGTGAATTACCGGAAATATTGACAATGACATGATATTCTATGTGGTAATGCTCTTATGTCGATTCGCGTTCATTAGGCAATGCAAAAAGGGAATCGACACGACAAGAGAAGCAGCTGTCGATTTCAGATCGACACGACAATCGCAATAGGGGTGATTATTTAGTATGTAGTTCAGTTTCAGTTTAGTAGTACGTTTATATTTAGTCGTGCGCTATGATTTTGCTTTACCTTTTGCTGTAGTTTTGCATTTATCATTGGTAAAATGGCGAAAAAAGTTACGAGACATCAACAAAGTGTAAGTGGTTCCAGGTTGAATAGATCGAAAAAAGTACCCCCACATAAACCTAAGCACGACGATGTTAAATAAAGCACATCAAAATAAAATAGTTTTAAAAAAAACCGACTTCACAAAAAGCGCTAAAAAGCATAAAATAAATTTTAATTTTATATCTATTACGACATTTTGAAGTCGGTGCAAATCAAACAAACCAAACCGTGAGCTGAAACGTTCAGGTAGTATTATAGAATTAACCCTTCTAACTCAGAAGGCACACTTCACAGGCAGATGGCTGGAACCAATTGACCTATTCACCAGAATATAACATGTATTGAGATGAATGAGGCTTCCACAACCCATGCAAAGAAAAATATTAGTAAACAAAAAACAAAACACGTCTAAACAAAACAATCAGGGGTGCATTAAAAACAGAGATCGCTTAAGCAAATCCTTAGCAAGAGCCAGGTCAAAAATAGGACACATATTCACGGCTCTACACATGCGATTAATAGGCTCATGCATACCATAGTTAGACCGAGAATGAACAACATGTAGTAAAGGCAATCTCCTTAACCTATATGGAGTATGCATATAAGTAACTAAACTTGCAAGAGCTCGAGAATCTATATTCGAGTTCAAAAGCTGGTGAATAAATACTAGGTCAGCAACTCTACGTCGTTCCTCCAACAAGTGCATATTAAGCAATCGGAGGCGATCCTCATAAGGAGGAAGCCTTAATGGATCATTCCACGGGAGGTCCCTTAGTGCGAACCTAACAAAGTTCCGCTCCACCGATTCAATGCGTCTAGAATGAACAGCATAGCAAGGAGACCAAACCTGAGATGCATATTCGAGAATTGGTCTAACTAAAGAAAAAAATAAGTGAATGATGGTCTGTCGATCAGAAACCATCGCTTAACAAAACCCAGGACAGAATTACTCCGAGATACGATATGGGTTATGTGCAGAGTGAAATCGAGTTTTCTGTCTAGCTTTACACCGAGGTCAGTAACGGACTCCACACGACGGATATTAGTTTCCGCAAAGGTATAATCAAAGACGAGCTGATTGATGTTCCTAGAAAATGACACAACTTCACATTTATCCAGGTTAAGTTGCAGTCCATTTGAGGCACATCAACCCCTGGAGGTATTCAAATCATCCTGAACGCAGGAAGAATCATAACTGTTTCTAACGCATGAGAAAATCTTCATATCGTCTGCGTAGATTAAAACTTTGGAGTGCTTAATCAGAGGTACAATGTCGTCAATGGCTAGAATAAACAGCAACGGCCAGAGATGGCTACCCTGCGGCACACCAGATGAAGCCTTAACGACTCTAGATAAATTATTACGGAAAGAGACACGGTAAGTCCTATTTTTTAAGTAAGAGCAGATCCAGTCGAGCAACAAAGGTGGAAAACCCAACCTTTCAAGCTTAAGGATAATCACGGAGTGAGGGAGCTTATAAAATGCCTTGCTGAAGTCGGTGTAGACACAATCAGTCTGGAGACCTTGTTGGAAGGCAGAGATAATGTGGGATGTAAATTCTAGCAGGTTAGTTGTCGTCGATCTACCAGGCAGAAAGCCATGTTGATTAGATGAGATAAACCCCTTTCATTGCCCAACAAGCTGTGAATATATAACAGATTCGAACAACTTGGGTATGCAGGAAAGCTTCGCGATTGGCCTATAATTTGTTATGAAGTATTTATGCCCCTTTTTATAAACAGGAATTATAAAGGAGCTCTTCCAAAACGTAGGAAATCTACCGGCCTGAAGAGATTTATTGAAGATGAGTTCCAATGGAGTGAGTAAGGCATCAGAACAGGATCTCAAGAATGCGGGTGGAACACCATCAGGACCAAAGGAAAAGTCCAGTTTAAGCTCCTTGATACCATTCAAGATAATATCACGAGATATAATGGGCAAAGCAATGGAGGTAGCGGGACGGTTTTGGATATGGCCAAAATCATCAAATCAGGCGCCCTCAAAAAACAATGCAAAGTTATCGGCAATATCGGGCGCGCTACAACTAGAGGATCCATTATACCACACTGTAGATGGATAATTATCAGTTTTCTTCTTCAAATTTAAAAAAGGTACGAGGATCATTATGCAAGTTACTGCGAATATCATCAAGGTATTCCCTGTAGAAGGATGAAGATAACGCTAAAAAGCAGTCATGACAATATAGGAATTCAGAATAAGCTGACGTGCTACCACAACGTAAGTAGGTTTTCCATAATTTTTTTTTTTTTATTCTTAAGACTCCGTAGTTCCCTAGTATAGCACGGGGGAGAATGGCAGGATGATCTCCACCGCTTGAGTGGTACACAGGAATTAAACAGATCATAAATCTTATCATAAAATACAGAAACACAATCGTCGACATCACAATTATAAAAAAGTGATGGGAAATCAATTGAGAGGATCCTGTATGAAAGATCAGAGAAGTCCGCCCTTTTAAAATCAAGAACGTACTGATCTACGTTGGGGTCAACAATATTAGAACCATCGTAGCAAAAATAGATGGAAATGGGCGGGTGTAAACTGTCGATAGCGGATAATTTGCGAGAAGTTGGCTCAATTATAGTATTACTCGAATCGGAAGAAAAGATAAGATCTAACTGCCTTCCCATAGAGTTCTTTACATCACTCATTTGGTGTAAACCAGAGGAGGAGATGGCGTCAAGAAAACGGGAGTCTTTAGCAGCAAGACAGTTTGAAGGAAGGTAGTCATCGTCATCAGCGTTGAATACCCATTGAACGTTGGGTAAGTTAAAGTCACCAAGAAGGATAATTTCGTCCTCAGGGTTTGTCATATTATTAATAAAATCTAAACTAAGAATTAAAATATCGTAAAGACTTTTTTTTTGGTTGTTAGAAGAGGTTATGTTTTGAGTGCTTCCCGCGAACCTACGACGGGGCACAAACTCGTGTGCAATGATATTTTCGGGCCAGAAATCGAGGGCAGACATAATCTCAGAAAGCTCTGGCGACGATGTCAACTTAAAAAAGGACATGAGTCCTTGAGAATGACGAGATCCTAGAAGTTGACAAAGGAGGAGTACAGAATCTTCAGCACCACTCCTCTCTCTCACGTAGCCAATAACGTCGTCAATAGAAGTAGATGGATCAAGTCGGGAAACAAGAAAGGATCGCGGTGGTTGCGCAATTCTTAGAGTGAAACCCTCATTTCGAGACTCATTAATAGATATTAATGGAAATGTGCCATGCGATGGGTGAGGATTAGACTGAGAGGGGGCGGGAGATATGTTCCCAGCTGGGTCCGATGCACGGGGGGAGGGGGAGTAGAGGAGGTACAAGTGAACGAAGCGGCAGCGAGTTCTTCGGCAGTCATGCTCGTGGGAGGCCCAGCAGCATGAACAGCAGCCATAGTAGGAGGTTTCGATGGTTGTGCTGAAAAATCATCGGTGGGAGATGGGCTAACAGGGCCATTGGGTACTCTAGGACGCCGGCGTTTAGAGCGAGACGCAAACTGTTTCTTAGAGTCATTATGCCGAGGGACATCGGCTTCAGGCAAAATGGAGGCACCGGAAACAACAGAGGCGTCAGGCTTGCCAACAGCACGCGATAGCAGACTTACAACATCAGATGAAATGGTACTAAGCAGATCGGAGTTCCTATCAACAGCAGTCTGCCAGGAGCCAAGGTCCGCTCTGATATGTTTAACGCTACGGCGGAGATCATCAATAATCGGCATCACCGGCTCATAGCTGGTTGCCAGTGCTGGTGGAGACCCGTCCACCGTCGTCCGAAGGTCGTCAAAACCAGCTGACAAAAAAGATACCCTAGATGAGAGATCATGCGATTTCTCAAGCAGAGACTCAGAGCTTGATTTTAGGCCCTCCACAGCAAGAACGAGTTTATCCAAGCTTCCGTTCAAGCAGCTCATGTCATCAGCAACAGCCTGCAGAGATGCCCAGTTGGAGGACAAGCTATTAATTTTGTTGGCAACGAAAGATTGTTCAGCAGAAAACGAATCTGCAATACTCTTCATTAGTCTAAGGACATGACAGGGCTTAATGTCAAGACACTCATTACACGTAGTAACTAGTAAGTGCCCTCGCAGATGATTTTGAGGGGCGTTTCAAACAAGCAGGATGAAACGAACCACCGCAAACACCATCGCAAACGATTTCATCTTTGGCAATCACCAAAGAACAGGCCCTACACGATGCCATAGGGGAAGAGTTAGCGAAAACTAATAAAAAGAAAAGGTCAACAGACGAGACAGAGTAATAACAATTAAAAGAATAATTAAGAAATTTACAGAAGATTAAATAAAATTTAGATTAAAAAATTAAATTAAGTCTAAGTCTATTCTAACGAGAATAGATCAAACGGAAAATATTAAAATTAAATGTGTGTCTGGCCGCCAAATTAATTTACTTCCTTCCCTAAAAAGAAATAACATTAAAGAAACATTAAAGCAAATAAAAATAGTTACTTATGTACCGCCCAACTATTTATCCAATCAGCTGTCAACCACCTAAAAAGATAAGATTTTTGTTTATAATTTAAAGTGCCAGAGCCCTTATTCGCCAGTCACTAAGACTGTTGCCCAACTAACGCCACGGGGAGGCTAAGGGTTGGTCTTCGCAAGTTAACATTTTATTTTACTTGCCTCAAAATTCAATTGCACTAAGCAAGTGCAATTACCTCAATTCACTATATCACGTCTCCACAAACAAAACTATAATTTGCTTTCAACACGAATTAAAAGCAATTTTAGTTAACGCACTTAAAATATTACAAACAAAACACTTATTAAACAGTTTTTTAATGAAAACTCAACATAAATAGTTTTCACAACACAATATTTTAAAAACAAAAACATGAAATGTCAAATACTTTCCGATAACGAATAGAACAAATAAAAAAATCGTAGTAGGCACAGTTCTATTCTAAGATTTTTTTTAAAAAATGTGATTTAGTACTGCCGCACTTTGAATTAAAACTTCATAAGCAACAGCAGTACTACATCTCGCCACATTGCGCTGCTTGCAATCGACGAGAGCAGGTCGGCTGTCATGAAGCTGATCTCTTCGCTCTAATTCCAGTAGTAATGAAACTGAAAACTAGACGGCGCACATATGATTTTGTTTAAAAACTATTCCATCAATTTCAAAATGTTATAGTACCGAATTTAAAGGTTAATATTAGCTGGGTTTTTTTGCGGAGGATCAAGATCTCGATGCAAAAAAACGATCTGGATCTTCTAAAAATTTCATTTTAAAAGTTGGTAACAGTTCTAGCTATTAATCGAGTTGACAGCTGCTGTGTTTTGCAATTGGAATTTTATGCAAACTTAAATTCAATTAGCGGTCCTGATATTTAAATATAATTTTTTTATTTGTTTAGTTGCTCTTGAAATCTTCGAATACCAAAAATAACAGCGCCGAAGACACCGTCATATTATTTTTAATCCCTAATTCGTCAGATTCAGGGAGTTCAGGCAAAAGTGCTAATACAGATTTTTCTTTTAAAGTACTCCTCTTTAAAATTTTGATTTTCGTACATGTCGCCCTCGGGAAGAACTTGATTCAGAAATTCATTTCTGCATTTGTAACTTTCGGGCGATGACGGCGTGAGTAAAATGCAGATTTTCAGAAAAGTTAATGAAAATTATATATTTTTTACATTTCACTTACAATTTCCGTCCACAATTTTTGCTTATTTCTGGTCAAATGACAGTCATGAACACCAACTTTTCAAACCAAAACACACCCTCTGTGAGTCAAATTTGTGACTAATTGTCGGATCTCTGAAGATCCGGATCCAAGATCTACATGTCCATACAGATCTTGAGTTGTTGTTGTGATTCCGTGTTAAAGCATGATTTGGATCATAAGATCTGTATAGATCTTGTGCAAAAAAACACGCCTATTTTTATTGTGTTGTACTAACACAATTATATATTTATATAATTTCGTGTAAACGAAATGATATAAATAGAGCGTTCTGAGCTCACAAAATCATTGTGTCTTGAACAATCGTCAAAGTAACATGAGTGTACATTGTCTTGTATTTCGCTTACTCTATTGGATATAAATGTTTTCCAACGTGTAGGTTTTCCATGTATCCCAGCTAACACTATTTCGGAATCTGTCCAAGTAATTGTGTGTGTGTTAGTGAGTCGCATGTCAATTTGAGTTTGCTTAAGCAATCTGGACAAGATTAATGCTCCACACAATTCTAAATTTGGTAGTGATACGACATTTGTTGGAGCTACCTTTGTCTTTGACGTTATCAAAAGTGTGTGAACTTGGTCGTTTACGTCAACTATTCGTAGGTATATGACTGCTGCGTATGCTGAGTTTGACGCGTCACAAAACCCGTGAAGTTCTATTTCCTTTACTGTTGGAGAGTATTTTATCCAGCGGGGGATTCGAATGTTTTTAACATTTGTTAATGAATTTCGTAATTTAATCCAGTTCTTTGTTATGGAATCTGGAAGGTGTTCATCCTATGTGTATTTTGCTAACCACAACTTTTGAATGGTTATTTTTGCTAGAATAATACATGGAGCTAGCTATCTAAGTGGATCGAAGAGTGAAGCAGTTTCGGATAAAATTGTTCGTTTGGTGTAGTTGGCTTTAGGTTCTGGTAAATTTACCCTAAAGCTGAATTCATCTTTGGCTGGATACCACTGTATGCCTAATGTTTTTATCGCTTCTTGCTCGGATAAGTTTAATGCTAATTTTAGTTCTTGATGCTCGATTGGTATGTTGGATAGGAGTTCAGGATGATTTGCAGTCCATTTCCTTAAGTTAAAACCACTACCTTTTAATACTGTTATTAGCTCATTTTGTAATTTAACTCCGTCTTTAATCTGATGTGCTCCTGTGAGTAAATCATCAACATAAAAGTCTGTTCGTAGACTCTCAGCAGCTAGGGGAAAGTTTTCTTCTTCATCTTTTGCCAGCTGCTGTAAGGTTCTTATCGCTAGAAATGGAGCAGGAGCAGTGCCAAATGTCACCGTTTTGAGCTTGTAATCTTTTATCGGCTCATTAAAATTTGGTCTCCATAAAATGCGTTGGAAAGATTGATGTTCGGGGTGTATCCATATCATTCTGTAAATTTTTTCTATGTCAGCTGTAAATGCATGTTTGTAGATCCGCCATTTTAACAATGTTGACCATAATGTGGGTTGTATAGTAGGGCCTACTAACAGCTGTTCCTTCAGAGTTTTTCCATTTGTAGATTTGGCTGATGCATTAAACACTACTCTTAATTTGGTAGTCGAACTTTCCTTAAGAACCGCATGATGTGGAAGATAGTAGTAGTTCTTGGTTTTGGCTGTCCTTTCTTCCTCTACCTGTTTGGTTGGTATTTCCTCCATGTGTTTCATCTGTATGTATTCATTTAAACAGTTTTTGTATTGAAGGTGATGATTCTGATCTCTGGTAAATCGCTTTTCTAATTGTAGATCTTGCTTAAGTGCCAGGTTTCGTGAGTCTCCTAAATCTGGGCCAGTTGCATCTCGGAATGGCAATTTTACCTGGTATTGGCCGTTCTCTAACCTTTGATGCGTTTCTTGATACTGTTGCTCACACTGATCATCCTCAGGTGCAGAGATATTTTTTGGCACTTCCTCTAATTCCCAAAATTTCTTTAGCTGTTGCTCCAGTTGGTAGTTGGGATCTACTTGCACAGTAAAGGTTCTGATTTTCTCGTTTTGTTTTGAGTCAATTTTTCCCATTAATATCCAACCTAATTGAGTGAGCTGTGCCGTGGGGTTGCCTTTTGTTCCTCGGATTACTTTATCCCCGATGATTTGCGCGTATATGTCGGCTCCGAGAAGCAAATCAATCGGCCCTGTTGTAGCGAAGCTTGGGTCTGCTAGAGGAAGCCGTTTGACGTATTGCATATTTGTTGTTGAGATGTAATTAGCCGGCATGAGATCAGTGATCCTTTTTAATACTAATGCGTCGGCATCTGTTGTGAAATCCGTTTGTAAAGAGTTTAATTTAAATGATACTTGCGCGTTTGTGTGCGCTGTTTGGGCTTTACCTAACCTTGTAATTTGCAAGTGAGTTGCCTGTCTTTTTAGGCGTAGTAAATTACTTGCACGTTCAGAAATGAATGAGACTTGAGAGCCTGAATCTATTAGTGCTCTAAAGGTTTGTTTGTGCCCTCTCTCGTCTTCCACTTCAACGAGTGCTGTTGACAGTAATGCTCTCCTTACATTTGTTGTCATGAAGGTTTGTACCTTTTCACTTGAACAATCCCTACGGACTTTGCTGGCTGTTCCCTTTTCTCTTTAGGTGCCAGTGGTGGTGTTTCAAAATGTAGAAGTGTGTTATGCCTTTTTTTACATTTAAGGCACGAGAATCTACTTGAGCATGTTTGAGTGTTATGTTTTGGGGAAAGACAGTTTTTACATAATTGTTTTCGTTGAACTAATTCCATTCTTTTGTTGATTGTTAATTTCTTGAATTCGAGGCATTTGTATACTATGTGATTCTCTTTACATAGGACACAAGAATAGAATTTGTTTAGGAATGAATGAGTATTAGCTTTGGGAGCCTGTGTATTCATTCCTGAGTTATGGGGTTTTTTGCAGTCTTGAAGTGCTTCTAGCGTGCGGAAGCGTGATTCTAGAATGTACTTAGATCAGTATATGATAGGAAACTAGTTTTGTTACCCTGATCTTGTTCCCAAAGACAACGTGTTTCGTTTGGGAGTTCTTGTACTAGTGTGTATACTAGTATTGCGTCCCAGTTTTGGGTTTGAATCTCGAGAGCTCTGAGTTCATGTAAACTCTCTTCTGTTTGATCCATGAGGCGTTTGATAGCCTCGGAAGACTCAACCCTTATGGTTGGTTACGTTAATAGGAGTTTAAGCTGAGTGTTGATTAATACTCGCTTATTGTTATATCTTTTGTCTAGGAAATCCCATGCTTGCTGGTAATTACTCTCAGTTATATCCAATTGGCGTAATAGGCGTTACCCCTTTCCGACTAGACAAGTTTTAAGGCAGTGAAATTTTTGTACCTTAGAGAGATTGGGATCTCTGTGAACAATTGACTTGACGAGATCGTGAAATGATCTCCAGGATTTGTAAGATCCGTCAAATTTTGGTATATTAATTTTAGGGAGATTTATTTCTCTTGCAGGTATGTATTGCTCTTGTACTGAGCTATATTCTAGCTTACTTTCCGTTGGAGTGAAAGTTTTAAGTTCTTCTCTGAACTCGAAAATATACTCAATGTATATTTCTTCAGTGTTTTCATATAAGCTGCCTTGTGTATAAATCTCAGTTGATGGGGATTCTGCTTGAAATATAAGCAAGTGATTTTTCTGGAATTGGTTCCAAATGGAGTCGAAAGTTTCTATTCTTGCTCTAAAATAGCTTTCGGTACGTTTGGGCTTGCCAGTCTTTTTGTAATTAATGACTGCTCTTGAGAGTTGCTCGTGAAGAGCTGATTGTGCCTTAATTAACTTAACGGCATCCATATTTACTCTTTCCAATTGTTATCCGGCTCGAAGGACCACTGTTTGAGCCCTAACTTGGCTCAAGCGAAAAAAGGAGGGTTGCCGGGTAACAAATAATAACAATTGGAGGTTTTCGTAAATATATTTTTATTGAAAACTATAAGTTATCTACAGCCAATATAAAACAAGGAACAATTCAAAATAATAAAGAAAAAATAAAGAAATTAAATAATACAAACTAATAAAGAACAAATAATAAAATAATAAACAAATAATAATCCAAAATAAATAATGAAATAAAAAGAAAATCAAAATGCAAACCAAAAAAAATCAAATTCAACTGCGAAGTCCGTTTAGATTAGTTCCTGTGAATGAAAAAAATCAATTAATTTTTTTTTAAAAAATATAGAAATATTTGTATTTCCAGCTCACTTCGCTGGTGTCAAAAAGTTGATTTTCAAATCTCCTCAACTGTAAGCTGCAAGAGAAAAGATTTATATTAACTGCTAACTTGCTTCAATACCGCAAGTGTCGTATTGATGTTCTCGGCTCGATTGCTCAGAACGCAATGCCAAAAGTAGGCTCGTGTACGTTTATTTATATGTACGGAGCGGGGTATTTGTCGTAAAGACAGAGTTTGTCGGTTTCAGAAAATCCACCGAAAGGAGTTGAGACAACTTCGCAGTTGAATTTGATTTTTTTTGGTTTGCATTTTGATTTTCTTTTTATTTCATTATTTATTTTGGATTATTATTTGTTTATTATTTTATTATTTGTTCTTTATTAGTTTGTATTATTTAATTTCTTTATTTTTTCTTTATTATTTTGAATTGTTCCTTGTTTTATATTGGCTGTAGATAACTTATAGTTTTCAATAAAAATATATTTACGAAAACCTCCAATTGTTATTATTTGTTACCCGGCAACCCTCCTTTTTTCGCTTGAGCCAAGTTAGGGCTCAAACAGTGGTCCTTCGAGCCGGATAACAATTGGAGAGAGTAAATATGGATGCCGTTAAGTTAATTAAGGCACAATCAGCTCTTCACGAGCAACTCTCAAGAGCAGTCATTAATTACAAAAAGACTGGCAAGCCCAAACGTACCGAAAGCTATTTTAGAGCAAGAATAGAAACTTTCGACTCCATTTGGAAACAATTCCAGAAAAATCACTTGCTTATATTTCAAGCAGAATCCCCATCAACTGAGATTTATACACAAGGCAGCTTATATGAAAACACTGAAGAAATATACATTGAGTATATTTTCGAGTTCAGAGAAGAACTTAAAACTTTCACTCCAACGGAAAGTAAGCTAGAATATAGCTCAGTACAAGAGCAATACATACCTGCAAGAGAAATAAATCTCCCTAAAATTAATATACCAAAATTTGACGGATCTTACAAATCCTGGAGATCATTTCACGATCTCGTCAAGTCAATTGTTCACAGAGATCCCAATCTCTCTAAGGTACAAAAATTTCACTGCCTTAAAACTTGTCTAGTCGGAAAGGGGTAACGCCTATTACGCCAATTGGATATAACTGAGAGTAATTACCAGCAAGCATGGGATTTCCTAGACAAAAGATATAACAATAAGCGAGTATTAATCAACACTCAGCTTAAACTCCTATTAACGTAACCAACCATAAGGGTTGAGTCTTCCGAGGCTATCAAACGCCTCATGGATCAAACAGAAGAGAGTTTACATGAACTCAGAGCTCTCGAGATTCAAACCCAAAACTGGGACGCAATACTAGTATACACACTAGTACAAGAACTCCCAAACGAAACACGTTGTCTTTGGGAACAAGATCAGGGTAACAAAACTAGTTTCCTATCATATACTGATCTAAGTACATTCTAGAATCACGCTTCCGCACACTAGAAGCACTTCAAGACTGCAAAAAACCCCATAACTCAGGAATGAATACACAGGCTCCCAAAGCTAATACTCATTCATTCCTAAACAAATTCTATTCTTGTGTCCTATGTAAAGAGAATCACATAGTATACAAATGCCTCGAATTCAAGAAATTAACAATCAACAAAAGAATGGAATTAGTTCAACGAAAACAATTATGTAAAAACTGTCTTTCCCCAAAACATAACACTCAAACATGCTCAAGTAGATTCTCGTGCCTTAAATGTAAAAAAAGGCATAACACACTTCTACATTTTGAAACACCACCACTGGCACTTAAAGAGAAAAGGGAACAGCCAGCAAAGTCCATAGGGATTGTTCAAGTGAAAAGGTACAAACCTTCATGACAACAAATGTAAGGAGAGCATTACTGTCAACAGCACTCGTTGAAGTGGAAGACGAGAGAGGGCACAAACAAACCTTTAGAGCACTAATAAATTCAGGCTCTCAAGTCTCATTCATTTCTGAACGTGGAAGTAATTTACTACGCCTAAAAAGACAGGCAACTCACTTGCAAATTACAAGGTTAGGTAAAGCCCAAACAGCGCACACAAACGCGCAAGTATCATTTAAATTAAACTCTTTACAAACGGATTTCACAACAGATGCCGAGACATTAGTATTAAAAAGGATCACTGATCTCATGCCGGCTAATTACATCTCAACAACAAATATGCAATACGTCAAACGGCTTCCTCTAGCAGACCCAAGCTTCGCTACAACAGGGCCGATTGATTTGCTTCTCGGAACCGACATATACGCGCAAATCATCGGGGATAAAGTAATCCGAGGAACAAAAGGCAACCCCACGGCACAGCTCACTCAATTAGGTTGGATATTAATGGGAAAAATTGACTCAAAACAAAACGAGAAAATCAGAACCTTTACTGTGCAAGTAGATCCCAACTACCAACTGGAGCAACAGCTAAAGAAATTTTGGGAATTAGAGGAAGTGCCAAAAAATATCTCTGCACCTGAGGATGATCAGTGTGAGCAACAGTATCAAGAAACGCATCAAAGGTTAGAGAACGGCCAATACCAGGTAAAATTGCCATTCCGAGATGCAACTGGCCCAGATTTAGGAGACTCACGAAACCTGGCACTTAAGCAAGATCTACAATTAGAAAAGCGATTTACCAGAGATCAGAATTATCACCTTCAATACAAAAACTGTTTAAATGAATACATACAGATGAAACACATGGAGGAAATACCAACCAAACAGGTAGAGGAAGAAAGGACAGCCAAAACCAAGAACTACTACTATCTTCCACATCATGCGGTTCTTAAGGAAAGTTCGACTACCAAATTAAGAGTAGTGTTTAATGCATCAGCCAAATCTACAAATGGAAAAACTCTGAAGGAACAGCTGTTAGTAGGCCCTACTATACAACCCACATTATGGTCAACATTGTTAAAATGGCGGATCTACAAACATGCATTTACAGCTGACATAGAAAAAATTTACAGAATGATATGGATACACCCCGAACATCAATCTTTCCAACGCATTTTATGGAGACCAAATTTTAATGAGCCGATAAAAGATTACAAGCTCAAAACGGTGACATTTGGCACTGCTCCTGCTCCATTTCTAGCGATAAGAACCTTACAGCAGCTGGCAAAAGATGAAGAAGAAAACTTTCCCCTAGCTGCTGAGAGTCTACGAACAGACTTTTATGTTGATGATTTACTCACAGGAGCACATCAGATTAAAGACGGAGTTAAATTACAAAATGAGCTAATAACAGTATTAAAAGGTAGTGGTTTTAACTTAAGGAAATGGACTGCAAATCATCCTGAACTCCTATCCAACATACCAATCGAGCATCAAGAACTAAAATTAGCATTTAACTTATCCGAGCAAGAAGCGATAAAAACATTAGGCATACAGTGGTATCCAGCCAAAGATGAATTCAGCTTTAGGGTAAATTTACCAGAACCTAAAGCCAACTACACCAAACGAACAATTTTATCCGAAACTGCTTCACTCTTCGATCCACTTAGATGGCTAGCTCCATGTATTATTCTAGCAAAAATATCCATTCAAAAGTTGTGGTTAGCAGAATACACATGGGATGAACACCTTCCAGATTCCATAACAAAGAACTGGATTAAATAACGAAATTCATTATCAAATGTTAAAAACATTCGAATCCCCCGCTGGATAAAATACTCTCCAACAGTAAAGGAAATAGAACTTCACGGGTTTTGTGACGCGTCAAACTCAGCATACGCAGCAGTCATATACCTACGAATAGTTGACGTAAACGACCAAGTTCACACACTTTTGATAACGTCAAAGACAAAGGTAGCTCCAACAAATGTCGTATCACTACCAAATTTAGAATTGTGTGGAGCATTAATCTTGTCCAGATTGCTTAAGCAAACTCAAATTGACATGCGACTCACTAACACACACACAATTACTTGGACATATTCCGAAATAGTGTTAGCTTGGATACATGGAAAACCTACACGTTGGAAAACATTTGTATCCAATAGAGTAAGCGAAATACAAGACAATGTACACCCAGCTTCGTGGCGTTATGTTCCTACGAAATACAATCCCGCCGACTGCGCGTCAAGAGTTATATACCCAGAAGAACTAAATGAATCAAGACTATGGTGGAATGGACCTTCATGGCTTTCTCTATCAGTAGAACATTGGCCGTCACAGCCTAAAGTTGGGCAAACAACTACTCTTGAAGAAAGGGAAATAAAAACCTTCATAGCCACTGAACAAACAGACTCATGGCTACATAAGTATTCCACATTTCCAAAGCTAATCAGAATAATAGCTTACTGTTACAGATTTTTTAATAACTGTCGTAATAAAAGGGGCAAAAATACATCTAAACATTTAACCAGCCAAGAGCTGAAAATGGCAGAAATAAAAATCATCCAAACACTTCAACAAGAAGCATTTGCAGATGAAATAAAATTACTTAAGGAAAATAAGCCGGTTAACAAAACAAGCCGATTACTAAATCTTAATCCCATATTTAAGGACAATCTGCTTCGAGTTGGTGGTAGAATTGATAACTCACCTTTAACATTTGATCAACGGCACCCTATCATTCTACCCAATAATCATCACATTTCCAGTATCATCATCGATTATATACATAAATATACTTTACACGGTGGTACACAACTAGTGTTAAACACACTCCCAAACAAATATTGACTATTAAATGCCAGAAACACGATTCGCTATCGCATACGTACATGTATTATTTGCTTTCGGACACATCTGAAAGAATCAAAACAAATCATGGGGGATTTACCAGCAGTGAGAGTAAATCCTTCCTTAACTTTTCAACATACCGGCGTCGACTATGCCGGAGCGATTGACATCAAGTCATCAAAGTTACGGAACGCTAAAATGCTTAAAACTTATCTTTGCATATTTATTTGCATGGCTACAAAAACCATACACATAGAGGTTGCATCTGACATGACAACTCAAGCATTCATAGCCGCCTTAAAGAGATTCATAAGTCGAAGAGGGTTATGTTCCACACTGCATTCAGATTGTGGAACAAATTTCATTGGAGCACGAAATGAACTCTACAAAGATTGGCAAAACACAATAAACAATATTCCCAATGAAATAACAAAAGATATTTTATACATATATAACATAAAGATACGATACCAACACGTAAACAGACAAAACTCAAATGTCATACATATTTTTTTTTTTCGGCGCGGGAGGATGTCTGGCCGCCAAATTAATTTACTTCCTTCCCTAAAAAGAAATAACATTAAAGAAACATTAAAGCAAATACAAATAGTTACTTATGTACCGCCCAACTATTTATCCAATCAGCTGTCAACCACCTAAAAAGAGCCCTTATTCGCCAGTCACTAAGACTGTTGCCCAACTTACGCCACGGGGAGGTTAAGGGTTGGTCTTCGCAAGTTAACATTTTATTTTACTTGCCTCAAAATTCAATTGCACTAAGCAAGTGCAATTACCTCAATTCACTATATCACGTCTCCACAAACAAAACTATAATTTGCTTTCAACACGAATTAAAAGCAATTTTAGTTAACGCACTTAAAATATTACAAACAAAACACTTATTAAACAGTTTTTTAATGAAAACTCAACATAAATAGTTTTCACAACACAATATTTTAAAAACAAAAACATGAAATGTCAAATACTTTCCGATAACGAATAGAACAAATAAAAAAATCGTAGTAGGCACAGTTCTATTCTAAGATTTTTGTTAACCAAGTGATTTAGTACTGCCGCACTTAGAATTTAAACTTCATAAGCAACAGCAGTACTACATCTCGCCACATGGCGCTGCTTGCAATCGACGAGGTCGGCTGTCATGAAGCTGATCTCTTCGCTCTAATTTCAGTAGTAATGAAACTGAAAACTAGACGGCGCACATATGATTTTGTTTAAAAACTATTCCATAAATTTCAAAATGTTATAGTACCGAATTTAAAGGTTAATATTTTTATTGTGTTGTACTAACACAATTATATATTTATATAATTTCGTGTAAACGAAATGATATAAATAGAGCGTTCTGAGCTCACAAAATCATTGTGTCTTGATCAATCGTCAAAGTAACATCAGCGGCCTTGAAGCTGAAACAATATCTAAAAACTATTTGGTGGATTTTTTGAAGCCAAAACTATATAATTAATAGAATTGTGTCGTGAACAATTCTGACCATATCAGCTGTTTTGAAGCTGATAATTACAGCAACTAGTCTAGCGATCATAGCTAGTTGTCTCAACTCCTTTCGGTGGATTTTCTGAAACCGACAAACTCTGTCTTTACGACAAATACCCCGCTCCGTACATATAAATAAACGTACACGAGCCTACCTTTGGCATTGCGTTCTGAGCAATCGAGCCGAGAACATCAATACGACACTTGCGGTATTGAAGCAAGTTAGCAGTTAATATAAATCTTTTCTCTTGCAGCTTACAGTTGAGGAGATTTGAACCTCAACTTTTTGACACCAGCGAAGTGAGCTGGAAATACAAATATTTCTATATTTTTACAAAAAAAAATTAATTGATTTTTTTCATTCACAGGAACTAATCTAAACGGACTTCGCAGTTGAATTTGATTTTTTTTTTTTTGGTTTGCATTTTGATTTTCTTTTTATTTCATTATTTATTTTGGATTATTATTTGTTTATTATTTTATTATTTGTTCTTTATTATTTTGTATTATTTAATTTCTTTATTTTTTCTTTATTATTTTGAATTGTTCCTTTTTTTATATTGGCTGTAGATAACTTATAGTTTTCAATAAAAATATATTTACGAAAACCTCCAATTGTTATTATTTGTTACCCGGCAATCCTCCTTTTTTCGCTTGTGCCAAGTTAGGGCTCAAACAAAATGAAAAGAACCTGAAAATAACAAAGTTACACGGACAAAATAAACGAGATATAACGCATGCACAAATTTAAAATAAAAAATCCATCGGCAAACGCAAAAACGGTGTGAGGTGTACCAACAATTATTCCCACCAGTGTAAATAACTAAAATGTAAAGAAATAGCGGCCCGTGGGACAGTTAATCAGAGCAATGACCGGCAGAATCCAAAAAGGACAGTTACGCACGATACCAAATGAGCAAAATTTAACCAAACATAAAGAGAAAACAATAGTGCCCGAAGAGTGCACCAAATCACACTCCCACACAGAAAAATGAAAACAAAAGCGAAAGAAACCCGAAAGGTTATACCAAGAACACAGATACAAAGAGAACAAGCAAAACAATATCAAATCCAGACAATAAACAATATCAGAAAAACTCAAAACGAATTAGCAGTTAAAACAGAAACACAAACACAATTTTAAAAGGCAAAACTTAGCTAGACAGCAATGAAAACAAATTACATCACTTAAAAACTTCAACTTAGAATGCACAAAATTTAGCAAAAACAAGACAACATCCGTACAGTACGACAGTCACGTTATGTATTGTTTTTAATTGTGGTGCTGTAGTTGTTTTATTTGCCTAATTTGCACCGACTTCAAAATTTCGTAGTAGATATAAAATTAAAAATTATTTTATGCTTTTTAGCGCTTTTTGTGAAGTCGGTTCAACTTTTTTTTAAAAACTATTTTATTTTTCACTTTTAGTGTCTTCTACTCTACACAACGAAGAAAGAACCATCGAAATCGGTCCATGCGTTAAAAAGTTAGGTTTAACCCCCTACCCCACCTTCATTCCACTAACAATTTTTTCTCATGGTAAAAAACAAGGAACATACTCTACCGAAGAGAAAAGTAATCATCGAAATCGGTCCACGAGTAACGAAGTTACTACCCCTCCCACAAATTGTTCTCCTATTAGCAATGGGGGATCACACTCTATACAACAGCAAAAGAACCATCCAAATCGGTCAACGCGTTACAAAGTTAGGTTTAGGTTAGATATTTTAGAAGAAAGCAGTTCACTTTATGGCCCAGGAATCTATGATTCTGTGTGAGTATATACAAAAAACAGTGTTAAGCTTTAAACGCGTTTTTCTCAAATATAGCTTTTTTAAAGTCGTTGTAACTCAAAATTTACTTGACCGATGCTCTTCAAATTTGACATACTCTTTTAAAACATAAAATATGAGGTAATGACGTCGAGATTTTTTTTCGCAGTATAATTAGTTTTACAATGACAAATATACTGATTTTTGCCTTTAAAAAAATCGGGATTTTGACTTCTAAGTGATGCGAAAAATTAAAAAAATTGTAAAAAAAAAATCTCGACGTCGTTGCCTAAAGAAACTCATAAACTAATCCAATATGTCGATTTTTTTATTTCAGATAATCTAGTGATGAGTTATGATGTCCACCGGAATGTAACTTTTTTATGAGAGCGTAGTCCCTTTAGTTGTGCAGCCTCTAATCCTAGTACCTCTTACCTATAAATGTTGGTAGATACATTTTATAAAAAGATAGATAAATTTAAAAAAAAGCCAATTCGTATGTGCAACTAAAATATTAATTTTTTTAATGATTTATAGAAGTTACTAACTAGTTCGGCTGTTCTGTTTAGACTTATTTTCATTTACACCATTTTTGTAACCTACTATTACGGCCAATAAATGGATGTGTAGTTAAAATTTTTATTTGTGTAAGGTACAGTATTTTTAGGTCAGGGATAGAATGATTACTTAGTTTTCCACATTCTGTTTCATATTCATATTCAAAATTTATCTAAGTGTACAGGTTGACCAAAATATATTTGACATTTATTTTACTTCTACGGTTTTATTTAAATTAATTCAATTCAATTCAATTTATTCAAGAGAAATTGTACAAAAAAGTTATATCTACTTTATAATATGTGCATAGTAATCTAATTTAAGATAATTCAAAGTTAATAATAATTTTAAAAACAAATATTTCTAGGAGAAATTAAAGGAGAAAGTATGAAAGAAGGGAAAAGAGGAATGAAAAGATAAGATCATGTCGAACCGCCACAACTCATATATTAAAGCCTTCTAACCGTTTAAATTAAAGAAGTTTGCAACATCATCTCTGAATCTGCCAACCGAGACAGTACGCTTAGTCACTACCGGGAGTTGATTCCAAAGTCTGATGGCCTGGACGAAGAATGACCTTTCTGACTGTTTGCAGGAGTACCTAGGAATTAGCAAGTTACTTGTCCTGGAGGAAGGTAGAAATTGTAATTTGTAGTAGAGATACATTGGATTGCCAGAGTATATTGGTCTATGAAGAAAGACACACAATCTTACTTTGAGGTAGACCTCAGGAGTACAGCCGAGAATAGCTGTAGAGTGCTCAGATACATGATCATAACGGCGTAATCCGTATACATATCTTACTGCGGAGTTAAAGGCTACTTTCAGTTTACGTTCAGATTGTGAGTCCAATTTACTAAAGATTAGGTCAGCATACGTCAATTTAGGTACTATTAAAGCTTTTACAAGAGCGAGTCGCGTTGATGTAGGTGTAAAATAGGCTGAGGCTCCGAGTCTTCGCAACACACCGTATACCTTGCCTACCGTAGCATTAATGTGGTCGGTCCATGTCAGTGTTCAATTTACGATGCCTCCCACATCTCTCATACTGAAAAATCAGATGTATCGATGGAATTTTTATATATCACAATATTTTGGGTTTTATGCGCGTTCAACTGGAGGCCATTAGACATGGCCCATGCAGAAATAGCTTCGATATCCTCATTTAAGCGACAAATGCAATCCTCTATTAGACCCATCGGTCTAGAGATATAAAGTTGAATATCATGAGCATACACATGAAAGTTAGATGAGTTAATAACTCTTCCAATGTCATTTATGTATATTGCGAATAGTAAAGGAGCAAGCACAGATCCCTGTGGAACTCCCCGAGATAAAGGGCGCAGTTTGGATACACACTGTCCCACAACAACTCTTTGATGACGACAACCCAGAAAATTTGTGTTAAGAAAAAAAGTTTAATGAGTTTTTCCTGAATCAAGGTAGATTTCAAAATTATTTTTAATCGGAAGTATAACCAGAATAAAAATTTAAATTAAGAAAATTGATAATACAATTAGCGACCGAAACATATAATGGCTTCTTACAATAACCGAAAAAATTTTTATTTAACAATAGTGATTTTGGCGATGAAATCTAGAACGAGATATGGGAAAAATATGATAGTGAAAAAAGACCTCTTCGTTTAAACTGACGCTATTAATTTTGATTCCATCTGTGTATTAATGAATCTGTTAATGTGGTTTTTAGCAATCTAATTAAAATTAATGTAGTCAACGGAGAACATTTAATTATGTAGTCTTTCGTCATTAGCGTAAAATTTTTAAAAATCTCCAATAAATAGATTAATCGCTGGCAAAATTAAAAAAAAAATCATGTATCATATTTCATTAGTAACTTCAACATCATTATAATTTATAAAGGTTACGTGAGGTTTTATGATATCAATCATTTTTTAACGAAAAAGTGATCACCTACGCTGTCTTGAAAGGTTTGTGCGCCAACACTTGTCTTGGTCAAAGCAATTTTTTATTTTCATTGACTGTTGTGTCACGAACTAGGTAGAAAAATAAATTTGTCTCAAACCAAGGAATTGAACAAGAATATCGTGACTTTGTCACCTGCATATTGAGGACAGAAGCAAGTTATTTCTAATTTGGATACCACCTTCCTATATACCGTTAATCTGAGATATGCTTTTAACTTTCACCGTAAAATTTAAAGCTTAAACTTACAATTTATAAAATTTTTGGGCAAGATCTACGAAAGTAAGATGTTTTTGTATTTATGGCAGGAATTGTAGTACCTGTAAGGTAGAACATTACAGAACAAAAGCTTATTACAGAACAATTTGAAGGCATTTAAGCATATCAAATTTTCTGTGACAGTACTTAGGCACTGTAAATAGTCCTGAGTCCGGATTACGACTTAAGTCAGCGTTTTTCATTTAATTTATCGCTTTGTATTAATTTATTGGCATTATATTAAAAAAAAATGGATGTTTTGGCGCGAAAATTAATCTCTACATAAAGTGCTTAAGAGTTCGCTGCTACGAAAATCGCACCTCGATTGTTAGGCTAAGAAATAATTATTTCAGTTAAGTAATTTTTATTGTTGTATATTTCCGTTTTTATAATTTAAAATTAAATAAAGAGTGCTTATTTTGTATTTATTTTATTAACTTTTGAAATTTACCAGCTTATTATTGGTCAGGGTGTTATTGGATAGATGTGTTTGTTCTATAAGTGTATGCAGAGTAAGATCTTTTTGATGACCTGGTCAAAGCCCAGAGGACAATATGGCTTGAACCGGAGAAAGGGTATAAGGAATGAGGAAATTTGAATGTCTTGTTTTTGAGTTTATGCGAGTTACAGAACAGCCCAGATACAAAGTGGGTTGTTTAATTTAAATTAAAAACTCACGGGGAGACCAAGAATCGAACCCTAAAACTATGGCGTGGTGATCGTGCCACTCAACCAATACATCCGACTCCGTCTCCAGGTTGTTGGAGGATGCACGGAAGAATTGAAGGCCTTCTAGGATACGGCGACTCTCATCTAGCAACTCTGGACGTGAAGAGTCAAGAGGTAAACCAAATGGCCAAGAAGTTCAACAAATCCCGCTTAGCTGACGGGCCTTCTAAAGATGAAGGCTATAGACCCCCTTACTGAAAGCGCTTGAGATATAGGGCTAAATTCGATGCCCCAAGGTGATGGTCTGATAAGGTTTGGATATGCGAAACCGTCAAAAAGCTGACTACCTTTTGGGAAAGATCTAACCTGAGGGTGAATCGTATAACTAAAGAGTCTGAGAAACCAAAATCCCACCAAAAATATTTCATGTAAAGAAGGTTGCCCAAGATTCACAAACTCAAATCGCTTTCACTGTTAAAAAATTATCAGATATCATATGGAGCCAAGATCCTAACTCTACCAGACCTAACTCTACAACCCCTAACTCTAGAAACCCTACAAAAAGTAAGGCTTGGCAGTTTCGCGGCCATCGCACAGTCACTCCGATGGACTTATGGTAAGAAATTAAGTCACTGGTCCTTAGTGTTGTGTCATCCATTAGATCCATGCTATACTTTTTGACCAAGATGTAGGGTTTCTAGAGTTAGGGTTTGTAGAGTTAGGGACTTGGCTCTCATATAGAGTTTGAGTTTGTAAGTCTTCGCAACCTTCTTTGCATGAAATGTTTTTGTTGGGATTTCATTTCTTTTTGCAATATGCTCTAGTTCTTTTTATTTTTTCGGGCTGTATTTCTACCGTTGCCTCTTTTCTTTGTTGGCTTATTATTTGCAATAAGCGATAAATCAGGGTGGTACTTAGCTATTAACCGATTATACTTAACTATAGTTGACTGTTGTGCTTTATTTATATTAACTTACAGCAGACTAAATTATCTTTCCAATGAATTTTTCCTGAGCAACACTTGCTGGAAGTCATTTATTAAAAATGAGAAGTAAAAACACTTGTTTTACTTCCACAAATATTAGTGAAAATTTTTTTTCTTTGTTATGGTGATCGCTGAAAAACATCAGCGCTCAATGAAAAATGATGGATGTTTCGACCAAAAGTACAAGCTGGTCATCATCAGCGTGGTACTTGTACTTTTCACCACGGACATCCATGACGAAAGGTCAAAAACACAACTCCTATAAGTACTCAGTTTTAAATCTGAGTACGAACCACGCTGATGATCACCAGCTTGTACTTTTGGTAGAAACATCCATCATCTTTCTTTCACCATCCCAAAGAAAAAAATGTTTCACTCCTATTTGTGGAAGTAAAACAAGTGTTTTTACTTTTCATTTTTAATAAATGACTTCCACCAAGTGTTGCTCAGGAAACTTTCTGATTAAACAATATCTAACCAGTATTGGTGTTATATGAAATTGATGGACTAAAAATCCTCTTCATATAATTCGTACTAAAATTTTTTAAAAACAGAAAAAAAAAATTTCAACAAAAATCAACATCAGCAAGCAATCAAAATCAGCCATATTTGAACAATGAGGTGCCCCCACTCATGGTAAGGCATCCTCTAGTTTAAAAAAATCATCAACCTATCAACATATCCAAGAGAAGAATACACTTATAAGAAGAAAGAAGAAAATAGAACACATTAACTTTAAAGTAGAAAGAATCAATCAAGAAATTTTGAAGACAACATTGATACGTTTCTTTTATAATTAAAATTAATGTTATTGTACCAAAATAACATAATTAAAACTCATAAACAACACTTACTCAGGCATTCAAAATATTCATCGTATTAATAAAATGATATTTTCTTCTCTGCTCAAAATAATTTTTTTTTTCAATACATAATTATTCTCGTGATTCGCGAAGTCATTCATTTGTGATTCGCGAAGATTATTTTTCGTTAAAATCAGTGTACAATAAAAAAAGGTGAAATCTTGCTTTCAAAAATGCATAAATACAATCATGACGAGTCGAATATTTCACAATAAAGTTTACATACCATAGTTACATAGTTTACCAAGCTTTTGGAATCCATATCCTGAAGCTTGATTCATTCAAGCCATAGACCAATTTGCTTCTTAGCGAATAACAGTAGACGAAACAAAATACAGTCACGTTTTACAGTCTTAACCGGTAGAAGTCATCACAAACGTTCTACGTTCTACGAAATTGGAAAAAAATTGGATTTTTGCAGGCAATTCATCCACATTTAGCGAATCTTTAATAAAAAAAACTATGGATGAGAAAATTACCTGCAAATATAAACACAGCCTTAATATCTTCCGGCAAACAAGATTTGGCAGATAATATCTTCCTGCAAACTTTTAGATTTGGCAGATAATACATATATACGATATTTCCAAATTTCCGTTTATATCGGAAATAACCACAAATCTACCCAACAAAAATAACAATTTTATCGACAATCATTTCCTTTTAAACAAGATCAAAAAAACTTGAGAACAAATTGGAAAATTTAGAAATATTGATAAAAGGATTATCGCGTCAAAACCAATTTTCTCACTCACGTTCTAGAAACAGATCGAGAGAACATACATTCTCTAGAAATAATTCGCATAACAGACAAGTTTCAAACTCTAAAGATATCAATTATTATTTTTGGTACCACTATAAATTTGGTACCAAAGCGACTAAATGCAATTAGTCATGTTCTTACAAAACTATTTATAATCAAAACACTAATTATTCCCTCAGTGAACAATATATTTAACAGTAACATTTCTAAACGTTTATTCATTTTTGACAAAGAAAACAAATTCAAATAGATACAGGTACTGATATTTCAGTAGTACTTAACGAATTCTTTAGAAAATTTAACAAATACCCTAACTTTTATTTATCAGCAGGAAACGGTTCTACCATTAACACTTATGATACAAAACTACTTAAAGTAGATTTCGGTCTTAGAAGAGAATTCATTTTCCTATTCATCATTGTTTATGTTAACAAGCCCATCATCGGAGCTAACTTTTTAACATAATTTAATTTACTAGTCGATTTAAAAAACAAAAAATTACTCGACGGTACAACATTAAGCGTTAGTGGAAGCACGGTAAACGTAAATACTCCACGATAAAAATTTGCAACGATTTCGCACATTAACAGCCACCTCGTTATATTTCAGTTTAACATAACGTGGTACATCGCATAGAAACTAAAGGACTACTTCCTACGTCCAAGACGTTTAGATGGACATAAATACAAAATTGCAAAATTAGAATTTGATCACATGGTTAAATTAGGTCTGTGTCAATTATCATCTTCTACAGATCGCAGACTCAACGCAATCACAGTTTCTGATAGATACCCATTACCACACATAAAAAATTGCTCAATGAACCATTTTTTCAAAAATTGATAACCACCAAATTCCAATGGCTAAAGAGGACATACACAAAACAGCCATTACAATTCCACTCGGATAATTTGAATTCACTAGGATGAACTTTTGGTCTAAGAAATGCTGCACAAACATTTCAAAGATTCATGAACAAAATTATTAAAAATTTAGATTTTGCTTTTGTCTACAATGACGATATTTTAGTTGCCAGCAAATCTGAATCCGAACATCAAAATCATTTAAACCAAATTTTAAAACAACTATCAGATTTCGGAATCAATATTAATCCATCCAAGTGCATTTTCGGAGTTGGAACTTTGGACTTCCTTAGCCACAACATAATAAAAGAAGGCATATTACCTTCAGAAGACAGAGTCCAAATTATTAGAAATTTTCCTTCTCTAAATTCCATTAGACAAATGCAACAATTTGTAAGCATGGTTAGTTATTACCATAGATCTATTCCAAATCTTGCCAAACTACTTAACCCAATTCACACTCCTTTGGCTCTACTTCCCAAAAGGAAACCAAATAACGCTAAAAATTTTTCTTGGACAGTAGAATGTGAAGACCAACTTAATAAAATTAAACAATCATTTTCAAAAGCAACTTAATTCATCCGTCCTATTGAAAATGAAAAATTTAATTTAACCGTAGACGCTTCTGCTAGTGCTGTTGGTGCAGTTCTCCAACAATTAAATGCAAACCATTGGGAATACATTGCATTTTTCTTCAAACAAATTAAAAGAAGCAGAAATAAAATATTCAGCATTAGACCGAGAACTTTTGGCATTATATCTAGCTATCAATAATTTTAGACATTTCCTAGAAAGTCGAGAAGTTATAGCTTTTACAGACCATAAACCACTCATTACAGCAAAATGGTCTAAAACAGAAAGAATCGAACATCCAAAGCATAAAAATACCAAATTTGATTTAAAAACTGTTGCTGAGTATCAAAATAGTGACGAAGAACTTACACATATTTTGATAACTCGGCATAACAGACCAGATAATTCAAAATATAAGCTTTAGGATCACATCGAATCCGCACCACTCCTTATGATCCACAATCAAACGGGATGATCTAACGCTTTCACCGCCAATTAAAGGCAGCCATACGCGCTCGAGACGGCCAAAATTATTGGGTCACACAATTACCTGCAGTTCTCTTAGGTTTCCGAACCATGATTACAGAAAACTTGCAATGTTCGCCGGCAGAACTTGTTTACGGACAAGCTCTTCGCGTTCCAGGACAATTTTACACTAACACTAACTCAACAATTCAACATCCACTAAATTTTTTAAGTAAAATCTAGCATAAATAAAGATTAAAAAGTACAGAATTTGTTTTTGTTAGAATTGACAGAAGCAGATCTTCTTTACAAAACAAGACAAAAAAGAAAGTAAAATTTCAATTATAAATTTTTATTATTAAAAAGTATAGTCATTGTCTGAGGTCTTGCGAGTTCTTGAATGTATAGGATAACATCAATCAATGCAGGAGGCTTGAGTGCACCCACTAGACTACACAGTATTTTTGAAAACATAACACAATGGAACACGGACATTGCACTTATACAGGAGACACATTTTACAAAAGACACATTTACACGTCTGGAACAAAATTCCAACTTACACAAGGTTAACACAGTTTTTGCCACAGAAACGCCCCGTAGAGATTCCGGTATGGCAATTGCTGTCTCCCACAGTTTTACACTGATGTCTTCTGTATACACAGACATCTATCAAGGTTTCGCGTCTTCCTTAGATTTCGTCTTAGGGGACAAAACGCTAAGGGTAGTAAACGTGTACCTGCCACATGACCAGGATACTGGAAGACAGGTGTTGGACTCAATCCTGTTAAAATTACGAATTTCGGTGGTGAGGTTATCCTTGGAGGTGACTTCAACTGCACACTAGATTCTTCAATCGATCGTCATTCTAGAGTTGACTTCAGCTCGGTAAACGCCACGTGATTGTCGACCCTAGTCAGATATAGCAACCTTGTGGATGTCTATCGTTGGCTTAATCCAACGACTAGGCTATACACAAGGGTTTCCCGAAATGTCCTAGGTACCTTTTCGGGTTCGAGAATGGACTGACTTTAGTTCTCGTCTAGCCTTCCTAACTTTTTCGTTAGTGTCACTCGTGAATTGTGTTCATTAAGTGATCACCTTCTTGTTGGATCGACTAGCAATTTGCTCGAAAAGCGAATTGCTTACTGGATTTTCAACAATAACTTGTTGAACTCGGAGCAGTTCATCAAAGAAGTCATTCAGTGTTGGCTCCAATGGCGTGATAACAAGAATATTTATTCAAACCTTAGATATTGGTGGGATGTTGGAAAGCTTTAGATTCGCTCACTTATTGAGACGAGATTCAATCGAAGCGGATATCATGCATCAAGTTTGACGGCCGAAGTCACCCGGATTGGTACGCTCCTGCCCGCACAACCAGACTTACTCGCACAATACGAGAAACTTAAAGAACAACTGACCGCACAAAACTACAAGCATAGCTTGGAGTTTGTGCTCCGAAACCAGTCGCGCTGTTTGCGAGAGGGCGAGTCTCTGCCCGAGTACTTTTTCCAGACAACTCGACGTTGTACCGCTTTTTGTGAAGTAGACTCGATTCTTGCCGAATTATATTCGCAACTACTACACGAGGCTTTATGCTGGATTGACGTATCCAACATTCTCTTCCAACGATGAATTCGTTCATCATATTCCTACTTTCTCTGATAGAAGTAGAGAATTCCTGAACAGAACGCTTAATCTCGATGATATGCTTGCCGCAACGAAGGACCTTCGACGTCACACTTCTCCTGGTTATGATGGTCTAACTGCAGAATTCTTTGTACGTTTTAGGAATATTTTAATTCCGGACCTTTTGGATCTCTCTAATTCTGCAGTGGTTGGACATACCTAATTTCCCTCAAGTTGGCGGAGATCCGTTATGCATCTAATACCTAAGAAGGGGGATCTTCAGAGGATGGGAAACTGGAGGCCAGTTACTCTGTGTAATGTCGACTACAAGATAGTTTGCAAAACACTGGGAACTCAACTTCGCTCAGTGATGGCCTCAGTAATACACCCGTCACAGTCCTACTGCGTTCCAGGTCTTTACAACAACATCGCCATAGCAAAGCATCTTTTCGCCTTCCATGAAAAAACTAGATCGCAAATGGCCATGATCTCTTTAGATTAAGAATAGGTGTTTGATAGCATATCGCATGAGTATCTACTGAGCGTTCTCAATATATTTGGGCTTCCGTCCAGATGGATTGAGATCACCAGTGGTATGTATAGAGATTCAGTGATTCTCATAAAGCATAATGGGCATATATTGTCTCCTATTCCTTTTCGTCGAAGTATCAGGCAGGGATGCCCGTCGTCAGGAATGCTTTATGACCTTTCACTAAAACCGCTGTTGGTAAATCTTCGTCGATCATTGAGGGAATATTCAGTTCACTTACCATACACTAATACAAGTCCACTTATATTAGCGTACGCTGACGACCTGTCTAATTTTGTCGAGAAAGAAAATGCATTTCCAGTTTCTTGTGTAGTTTTAAAACAATACGAGCGACTGGCAAGCGCTAGACTTAACCTTAGCAAAAGCCAAGGCGTGTGCAGGAAATGGCCGAACCGAACAGATTCCCCCATCTGCATACAATGGACGAATATTTTTAATTTTTTTTTTATTTATTTATTGCATCAACACATTGTACAGTAAGACTACGTCTTTTAGGAGTACAAGTTCAAAATTCGAAAGTTTAAGTTCAAAATCACAATATTGAAGTAATATTAATATGTAATTCACAATGTTGAAATAGTATTAAATAATTAGCTATATTCGCGTAACTGCGTAAGTACATTCGTTATATTAATATAAATACTATATTATTAAACAAAATTCATTAAATATGAAAGAATATGAAGGAATAGTGCTTGGTAGTAACAAAACTCACGCAGAAGTGAAATATTTAAAAACTTTTTGCTTGAAACTGTCAAATGTGCCAGACCACAAAGCATTTTTCAGATTAATTGATAAGGAGTTCCAAATACTGATGGCCTGGACGAAAAATTGTCGATCACAGACCAAATAATTATTTGTAGGTGGTAATATAGTCAACGTTCTACTTGATTTATTAAACTTCAAGAAGTTATATAAATAATCAGGACACTGAAATTTTATAATTTTTGCTAAGAGAGACAGAGTTCTAAATTTAAGATATTCTTGCAATGAGCAGCCAAATAATGCACTAACAAATGGTGAAACGTGATCATAGCGCCGAAGTCTAAATATATATCTGATAATAGAATTAAAAGCTACTAATAGTTTCCTTTCAGATATACCATCGAGTTTACTGTATACCTCACAATAATATGTCAGGATGGGCGCCAAGAGGGTTTGTGCCAACTTTAATCGTGTTTGCATAGGTGTAACATTGCTAAATGCCCAAAGGCGTCGGAGGCCGCCATAAATTTTACTAACCACAGAGTTTATATGCTCACCCGAAGTTAACCTACTATTAAATATCATACCTAAGTTTTTAGCTGAGGTGACTTGATGGATTACTTCACCATTAATATGGACTGGAGAAAAGTTGGAACAATCAATCTTGCGCCGACTTACAACTTTACAATTGAAGTATTTAGACAGTTTTGCACACAGGCGGCGGTGATTAACCGTATTGAAAGCCTTAGAGAAGTCCAATAGTATCAGAAATTAAATATGATCCTTATTAATAGCTTGCCTAATGTCTTCTGAAACTTTAAGTATTGCTGTTATGCAGCTATGTTCAACACGAAATCCCGACTGGCAACCATTCAATAAACTGTAATTACCAATATGTTCAGAGATTTGAGTGGACATTATCTTTTCGGTAACTTTAGAAAAAAATGGTAAAATGCTTATGGGCCGAAAGTCACCAGAGCCATCACTTTTCGGTATAGGAGTGATCTTGGAATATTTCCACATAGAAGGAAAGTATGAGGTTGTAAAGCAAGTATTAATAATAATAGTAATAATAATTTATGAATTCTGATAAAGCGGGGGTCAATCCCGTCACAACCTATAGCGTTTGATTTCAGGCTTAGAAAGGCGCCTATTACATCATTAGGAGTTACATTAATAAAGCTAAATTGTGGGATTCTGTTTACAGCTGTCTCATTTGTCTGATAAACAATATCCAGACAATCATCAGCACCGGAAGCTGTCCTGAAAGCAAATTGAGCATTAAGCTCATCTGGATCAGGAGAATCAAGAGGTACTGCACCGTTCACAATGCCAGTAGATTTTAAGTTTCTCCATAATATTTTAGCAGACTGTTTTACGTCCAGTTTGCTAGAATAATAACTTTGCTTGGCGTCACGAATAATAGAACTAACTTTATTTCTAAAGTCACGATAAATATTCCAATATGTTCTAATTCGATATCGCTTCCATAATTTATAGGATCAGGATTATTAATACTTCGTACGACATTCCACTCGATATTTTCAGCTTCGGTGTACAAACTCTCTGCATTAATCGATTTTTAATCATAGTAGGAATAAGAATGAGTGATATGATCATTGTCAAACATGATTTTTAAATTTAATTTTCGAGGGACTAGCTGTAATAATAATATCCAGCAAAGAACAGGAATTCTGGGACATATAAGTGGGCTCAAAATTTATACGATGCAAATCTACGGAATTCAGCATATTGCTGAAGTTATCACAGGAGCTAGAAGAGACAAGAAAGTTTATATTTGTGGGATAATGACCCCACAGAGCAAACGAACCCAGCGCAAGAATATTGACCTCACGCCAAATGCAATCACATTGAGTAAAGTATAACATTCTTAGAGTCAGCAAACATGTGGTAATAAGCAATGTTTAGTAATAATCAATAAGTGGAACATTCTTAGAGTCAATAACATGTACATGTAATCAATAATCGATGTACAGTAGAATGTAAGCAAAATTTACTTTGTATAAGCAAAAATTGTATATAAAAATGACAGTTTCAATGAATAAACCTCAGTAATTAAGTTACTCACAAAGTGTTTAATTCACTAAATTAACATTGGTCCTTCGAAGCCATAAAAATTTCAAACCAGTATCCTTAGTATCCCCTGACCCACAGTAAGGTGCTAAGGAATAAGTAAAAACAGTGCATTAAAAAGTTAATTCAATACTCTTGGTATCCCCCGACCCACGGTAAGGTGCCAAGTTAATCAAGTAATCGTAAAAAGGTCGTTGCAGCACGCAAGTTCCCCGACCTAGGGTAATAAACGTAAACCACGACAAAAATTATCAAAAGTCCAAATACGCTCAGGTTTCTTCAATGGCAAGAAGTCAACAGCTTAATTCAATTAAACAAGCCAGGTGACGGAAGAAATTCGAAGTGCAACCCAGAAGGTGCCAAACACAAACTAAGTGAATCATCTGCACATCTGATCGTTGACGAGCTGACCATGACCGAGAAAGCCGCGACTATGACAATAATGGATGAATTAGCAAAATTGCAGAAGCAAGTAGGTGAAGAAATTGAGCAGATATATTCCAATTTTAAAAAAGACTCGAAGTCAAGGAAAAATAAAGAATATTTGGAGAACAGAGTGAGTCATTTATCATCACTCTGGGAAACATTTGAAAGAAGACATGAAGAAATGAAAGCTCTACCTGCTGAAAGCCAAAGTCATGCGTATTTCGAAAAGAAATATTACGAGCAAATGAAAAATATTCACGAGAAATTTGATAGCACCTTAAGTATGGCATGGAGAGAATTTAATGAAGAAGATTATGAGAATACAAGAAAAGCAACAGACGACAAGACAGAGGCCCAAATCATAAGATTAAAGAAAACAAAGACAGTTGGAAAAAATCTTATGAGGATAATCAATATGATTGACCAGAACCGAGCAAAGCAATACACGAAGGCATATTATCAGATGAAACAACAAACACTGATAAATTATTGGGCAGAGATAGTCGCAAATCACAACGAAATAATGGCCCATGCTTCAGTGTTAGAAGAAGAAAGGGAATATATCAAAAATCAGTGCTATGAAGAGCTTGAGGATGCATATCAAAGCACAATGATATATCTTCAAGAATGTTGCGATGAATTGCTAACACCACACTCAAATAAACAAGCAGATTGCCAGCAAATTAAACTCCCGCCAATTGAGCTACCGACCTTTAACGGAAGTTATATTAAATGGAAATCGTTCCACGATCTTTATGTACAATTAATACATAAGAATACTGCTTTGGGAAAAGCTCAAAAAATGCAGTATCTAAAGGCGAACCTAAGTGGCGAGGCTAGTAAATTATTGCAACATCTGCAAGTGACGGATGCGAATTACGAGACCGCATGGGAACTGCTCAACCATCGATACAACAACACAAGATTATTGGTATCAACGCAACTAAATATTTTACTGACACAATCGGTGCTTACAGTAGAATCGGCAAGTGGTATTAAGAAGTTACATGATACCACGAAAGAATATAGATACGATATAGATACGACAGGTTGGAGTTCATTTATCGTCCATATAATTGCGCAAAAGCTAGACAAGGAATCACAAAAGTTATATGAGCAAGGTTTGAAAGTGCCCAGAGAAGTCCAATCACTGGAAGACATGTTTCAATTCTTGGAAATGCGATTCCAGAGTTTAGAAGCAGTTAACGAGCGCAGTAGGAAAGAACACTCAGGGATAACACCAGCGAATAAGAATTATATACCGTCAAGAACACAAAATCTTGTTAACACAAAGAGAGAATACATGGGTATCAACGGATATCACGGAACAATAAAACAAAGGTGTACTACATGCAAAGGTGAACACAACATATACAACTGTAAGCAATTCATTGGAATGCCCACCCAAGTTCGGTTACTTCACATCAAAAAGCATCAACTATGCCAAAACTGTTTAAAGCCAGGACATAATGAACGAATGTGCAAAAGTTGAAAATCTTGTAGGATTTGCCAACAAAAGCACAACACAATGCTTCATATTGATGCAGAGACAAAAATTAAAGAACGACCTACCTTGATAGACGTAGCATCATCAAGAAATAATAATCAAAGCAGCACAAAAAGAGAAGACAGTGTTGTTCAGTATCAGTCCCAGATAACGAAAAGTAACTCAATCAGTGGACCTGTACTCCTAGCGACTGCAATGGTAAAAGTAATAAGTAACTTCTAAGAGCATTCATCGACCAAGGCTCCCAGGCATCCTTTGTGACAGAAGATGCTGCACAACGTCTAAATCTCTCAAGAGTAAAGATTTATGCCAAGATTGGAGGTCTAGGAACAGCTTTAGCAGGAATAGCAAAAAGCAGTGTACAACTTACAATATTGCCAAGGTTTTCATCAAACTTTCAGTTAAATGCAACTGCACTAGTGCTCGCCAAACTAACAAAGGTACTACCAGCAGAACAAGTATGCCATGGATTCTCTACTAAAGTACATAATATGTTACTGGCGGACCCAACCTATGACAAACCTGGACCGATAGATATAATTTTAGGAGCAGATGTTTTTGGAAAAATTATACTTGATGATGTCACAAAAGGCAATCAATCAGATCCAGTGGCTCAGCGCACGGAATTTGGTTGGATTCTGTCAGGTCAAGTAAACAATAGCAACGACCACAAAAAAGAAATCAACGTTAACTGCCTCGTAGCACAGTCGGAAATCGAGTCGCAATTAAGAAAATTCTGGGAGATTGAAGAGATCACGCCTGAACGAAAACAAACACAAGAAGAAATAGACTGTGAAAAGTTTTATGAAACAACAGTAGTGAGGTCCCAAAGTGGAAGTTATACGGTACCAATCCCATTTAATCCTCAAGAAAAAAGAGACTTGGGAAGATCCAAAGGAAAAGCATTTGCTAGATTACTGCAAATGGAAAGGAAATTTGATACAAATAAGTCTTTTGAAAAGGCTTACAAAGATTTTATGGAAGAATATTTGAATTTAGGACATATGAAATTGGTCAAATGTCTACCTGAAGACACGGAGACAAGAAACATATTTTATATTCCTCACCATGCAGTAATCAACGAAAGCAGCTCTACTACGAAACTTCGAGTTGTTTTCGACGCCTCAGCGAAGTCAAACAAACGCTAAGCTTAAACGACATAACACTGACAGGGCCTACCTTGCAACAAAATTTGACTGACATCTTAATGCGCTGGAGAAAACACAAACTAGCGTTTATAAGCGATATTGAAAAGATGTATAGACAAATAAGAATTGCACAAGACGACCGTGATTATCAACGAATATTATGGAGAAGATCTCGGAACGATCCAGTTAAAGAATATCAACTGACAACAGTCACGTATGGCACAAGGTCAGCGCCTTATCTCGCAATTAAGACCTTACGGAAGTTAGCTCAAGATGATCATATTAAATACCCTGAAGTAGCAAATATCGCATTAAAAGATTTCTATGTTGACGATTTAATATCAGGATGCGACTCCATTGACTCAATGGCGGAGGTTTCAAACTCAGAAAGTGGGCAAGCAACAATCCAGAGTTCCTAAAACATATACCCGAAGTGGATAGAAGTACATCTCCAATACAATTCGATATAAATAATCCAATAAAAACATTGGGTGTTCTCTGGCATCCAGTTACAGACTGCTTCCAATTTAAAGTTGGAATCGACACAAAAAGCAAGCAACATACCAAACGCAGTTTACTAAGTGAAGCTTCCAAGCTATTTGACCCGTTAGGATGGCTAGCTCCTGCAATTATTCAGGCAAAAATTATGTTTCAAGAGCTATGGGTACCTGGACTTACATGGGATCAAAATCTACCAGAACATATAGGAAAGAAATGGCAGACATTCAAGGAAGAATTGAAAGAATTGGAACAAATTAGAATACCAAGATGGATCGAAAAAGATACAACATCAAGGTGTGAATTGCACGGATTTTCTGACGCTTCCGAGAAAGCGTATGCAGCAGTCGTTTACGTTAAAGTTATAACAACATCAGGAAAAATCAAAATTTCCTTACTTACTGCAAAAACCAAAGTAGCCCCAATCAGTAAACCAGTCTCGCTATCGTGGAGACAGCTTTGTGGAGCTGTCATGTTGGCAAATCTTATGAAACAAGTGAAAGATGCAATGGAATTCAAAAACGTTAAATTGCATGCGTACACAGATTCAACTATCGTTTTATCATGGATTAAAAGTCATCCCAATAAATGGAAAACATTTGTTGCCAACAGAGTAGGAGAAATTCAATCCATTTTGAACGCAGAAGAATGGCAGCATATTAATTCAACAGAAAATCCAGCAGACTGTGCATCTAGGGGTATAAGTCCACGAAAATTGATAAATCACACTCTATGGTGGGAAGGTCCCCAGCTATTAAAAGGTAACACTGGGACGCACCACCACCACGAAAAATTCAATACAACATTAGAAGTTCGTACAACATCTCACATGGCCACTACAGAAAATGAAAAACCATCAACTAACGCTGACATCATTATAGACAAAGGAGAATTTATAGAAACGTTATTAACAAAATATTCTAGTTTCTTAAAACTAATTAGAATCGTAGCATATTGCCACAGATTTATAGTCAACACTAAAGGTGAGTCAAGAATTATCGGACCCGTAACAGCTGAAGAAATGGAAACGGCAAAAATCACTGTACTAAAGTTAGCACAACAACAAGAATTCGCTCAGGACTTGAAAACACTTATAAAAAATAAACCAGTGGAACGACATAGAAAATTATTATGTCTTAATCCGGTCCTTGATGCAAATGGCCTAATTCGAGTTGGCGGAAGGTTACAACATTCAGAATTAAGCTATGAAACTAAACATCCAATTATACTTCCGTACAAAGGGGCAATTACAACACTAATAATTGATATGGCTCACAAGAAAACTCTTCATGGAGGAATAGAACTCACGTTAATATACATAAGAAATGAATATTGGATCATTAAAGGCTACAGTGCTGTAAAACAGCAGCTACATCAATGCACAACTTGCTTCAGGTTTCGGGCAAACACATCAACAAAAATAATGGGAAATCTTCCAGCCCCACGTGTAACCGCAACAAGACCTTTTACCAATACCAGAGTTGATTATGCAGGACCTTTAATGATTAGAGCATCCAAAGGTAGAGGCAGTAAAACGTATAAAGGATACATTTCAATCTTCGTTTGTTTAGCAACCAAGGCTATTCATTTAGAGGCTGTAAGTGACCTCACAGCGCAAGCATTTTTAGCAGCATTTAAACGCTTTGTAAGTCGACGAGGAAACGTTTCAAATATGTACAGCGATAATGGTACCAACTTTGTATTGGCGAACAAAATCTTGCAGCATTCAATAAATAAGTATGCAGTGAAATGTCAAATATAGGAACACAATGGCATTTCATTCCACCCGCATCAACACACTTTGGAGGTCTGTGGGAAGCGGGAGTGAAGTCAGTGAAATACCATATGAAGAGAATAATTGGGGAACACAATCTGACATTTGAGGAATTACAAACTATCCTGACACAAATAGAAGCATCATTAAACTCCCGGCCACTCTGCGCTATCACAGACGATCCAGAAAATCTTGACGTGTCATTTTTTAATTGGCTCAGCAATCATTGCTCCCGCCGCACGAAACATACAGAATGACAAACTACATGCATTGACAAGGTGGCAACTACTTGATCGACTACATCAAACCTTTTGGAAACGATGGTCAAGTGAATACCTCAGTCGTCTTCAACAACGGCCAAAGTGGACAAGAACAAACAGCAATGTAAAGACAGGAGAATTAATCCTTATTAAAGATGACCAACAACCACCAACCAGGTGGGCTCTGGGGAAAATATTAGAAAATCACCCTGGACACGATGGACTAACAAGAGTAGTCACAATAAAAACAAAAAATGGAACTATTAAAAGACCCATTACGAAGGTTTGCACACTACCAGTATCAGACAAATTATCCAATCCACAAGAAAGCACCGAAGCTATAGCCATAAATAGCCTGTTTACTAAAATACAGAACAAGCCAAACCCTACTGAAGCTCCTAAAGCACAAGAACAACTTCAGAAAAGGAAAAGGTCATTGGAAATTGAAAACTCAGTTAAAAAACAAAAAACAGACTACGGCGCCTTAATACAAAATGAGTTAAAAAGAGCAAAACGCGAAAGAGCTCAAAGGAACCCAAAGAAAATAAAAATTCACCCTGTCAGCGGTTACCAGACGTTGGTATCAAAAGAAATCCAAGAGAAGGCTAAAAACGAATATGTGCAACGTTATCACCCCACATCTTCTAAGCGACAGATCAATGCAAAGTTAAAAGATTCACCCAAACTTGCTCGATATGATAATTCATTCACCTTGCCACATGGAACAATTCTCTGCCTACTCATACTGTTTCTAATAAAATTAGGAAGAACTCCTGCTGAAGAAATTACATCAACAGACATTAAGATCATCCCTTTTGAAGATCAGCCAGGTATATTCTTTGAAAAAATGGGAGAAGTAAAATTGGAAACAAACGAATGGAAAATTATAGTATTTTTCGATTTATCTAGCTACTGGACTGAATTCCTGAGCCTTCAAAGACGTATTAAAAGGTTATCAACATTTTGCGATATGGAAAGTACGGAATCTAAAGCTGGCTGTAAAATAATCGTCTCACAATTAAACAACCAGTTAGACGAAATAGAGCATAAAAATGAAATTTTATACGAGCATAACGGGGATTCTAATACTCGACAGAACAGATCACTGAGAGTATGATAGGATTAATGGGGCTCCTTGATGACTGAATATAGGAGGGCGTAGTCCATATAATTGTACATCCCAAATCCTAGTTCCTCTTAGTACCTATAAACTGTTTAGATACATTTTATTTAAACGAAGAAGACTATTTTATTTTAATATTTTTATAATTTTATTTTTATTAATTTTGATACTTTCAGATCGGCAGATCTGGTTAGACTGAAATTATTATTTACATTTTTTGTATCCTACTTTACATTTAACACATAGATAGTTTGTTCAATATTTTCTCTGTATAGAGTACAGTATTTTATTGTCTATGAATAAATGATTATTACATATTTCAAAGTGTTTGTGTTTCACACTATTCAAAATTTATCGAAGCGTACAGGTTGACTAAAATATATTTGACAGTACAGTCTGATTGGATATTAGTAAAGTGGATTTTAATAAAAATATTTTATTAATAATGTAATCAAACTTATGAAGTTTAAATTAAAAATTAAAAATTAAATTTGTAGCTACTGCTACATTACTCCCCCCTCAGTGAAAACGTTCATTTCAAGTGAATCGTAAAATTAAGAATATGATGAATAATAATATTATTAGTAATAAAAAATTATAATTGAAATTTTACTCTCTTTTTTGGCTTGTTTTTGATTGGTGTAATTGTTTGTTCTGTGTGTTCGATAAATGCTGGTTTTAGTCTGTCAACTGAAATGTTCGTTGCTTTACCACGGTAGTCGATTTGATAATATTTATCAAGTTTGTTTAATACTTTGAAAGGGCCTTCATATGGGTTTTGTAAAGATTTGCTTCTGTCGATTCTAACAAAAACAAATTCTGTATCTTTCAAATCTTTAGGTACGTAGATTTCAGAATTTTGTTTTCGAGAATGTGATGGTTTGAAGTTATTTATGCAAGATCTAATTTTACTTAAGAAATTTGATGGATCTTGAATTGTTGAATTGTTGTTAATGATAAATTCTCCTGGAACGCGAAGAGGTTGTCCATAGACAAGTTCTGCTGGAGAACATTGCAAGTCTTCTTTAATCGTGGTTCGGAAACCTAAGAGGACTGCAGGTAATTGTGTGACTCAATTATTTTGGCCGTCACGAGCGCGTATGGCTGCTTTTAATTGTCGATGAAATCGTTCTATCATTCCGTTTGATTGTGGATGATAAGGAGTAGTACGGATTCGATGTGATCCAAAATTTTTTGTAAATTCTTCGAATGATTTGGATTCGAATTGAGTACCTTGATCTGTGGTAATTTCTAGAGGAATACCAAAACGTGGAAAATATTGTTCGTATAACGTATTGATAACTGTGCTTGCCTGTATATCTTTGATTGGATAAGCTTCTGGCCATCGAGTAAATCTATCTATTATTGTTAAAATGTAAGAATATCCATTTGAAGACGGTAAAGGACCTACCAAATCTAAATGGATATGTTCGAATCTTGTTTTGGGTAGTTCGAATTTACCGATTTCTGATTTTGTGTGTTTAGTTATTTTGGCTTTTTGGCAATTAACACAATTTCTAGTCCATTTGTTAATATCTGTATTTATTGCAGGCCAAAAGTACTTTGAAACAATAGATTTTCGTGTTGTTCTAATTCCTGGATGAGATAAATTATGTATGGTATTAAAGATAGTTTTTCGAAGTTCTTTGGGTATATATGACCGTGAATTTTTAGTAGAAACTTCGCACCAAATGTCAGATTCAGAAGTGTTTAATTTAATTTTAATAAGTTTATATTTTGAATTATCTGATCTGTTATGCTGAGTTATTAAAAGATGTGTAAGTTCTTCATCACTATTTTGGTACTCGGCGATAGTTTTTAAATCAAATTTGGTATTGTTATGCTTTGAATGTTCAAAATTTTCGATAGAAATTCTAGATAAAGTATCTGCTACTGTGTTTGATTTACCTTTGATATGTCTGATATCTGAGGTAAATTGAGTTATGTAGTCCAGATGTCTAGTTTGTCTTGGACTTCTTTCTGTTTTAGACCATATTGCTGTAATGAGCGGTTTGTGGTCTGTAAAAGCTGTAAATTCTCGACCTTCTAGAAAATGTCTAAAATGTTTGATGGCTAGATATAATGCCAAAAGTTCTCGGTCGAAAGCTGAATATTTGATTTCTGCTTCTTTTAATTTTTTAGAGAAAAATGCAATGGGTTCCCAATGATTTGCATTGGATTGTTGGAGAACTGCACCAACAGCGCTAGCAGAAGCGTCCACAGTTAAATTGAATTTTGCATTTTCCATAGGATGAATTAATAAAGCTGCTTTTGAAAATGATTGTTTAATTTTGTTAAGTTGATCTTCACATTCTGCTGGCCAAGAAAAATTTTTAGTGTTATTTGGTTTCTTTTTGAGTAGTAGGGCCAAATGAGTGTGAATTGGGTTTAATAATTTGGCAAGATTTGGAATAAATCTATGGTAATAATTAACCATGCCTATAAATTGTTGAATTTGTTTAATTGAATTTGGAGAAGGAAAATTATTAATAATTTGGACTCTGTCTTCTGAAGGTAAGATCCCTTCTTTTGTTATTTTATGACTGAGGAAGTCCAAAGGTCCAACTCCGAAAATGCATTTGGATGGATTGATATTGATTCCGAAATCTGATAGTTGTTTAAAAATTTGGTTTAAATGATTTTGATGTTCGGATTCAGATTTGCTGGCAACTAAAATATCGTCAATGTAGACAAAAGCGAAATCTAAATTTTTAATGATTTGGTCCATGAATCGTTGAAATGTTTGTGCAGCATTTCTTAGACCAAAAGGCATCCTTGTGAATTCAAATAATCCGAAAGGAGTTGTAATGGCTGTTTTATGTATGTCATCTTTAGCCATTGGAATTTGGTGGTAAGCTCTTATCAAATCAATTTTTGAGAAAATGGTGCAACCGTTTAAGTTCATTGAGAAATTTTGTATGTGTGGTAATGGGTACCTATCTGGAACAGAGATTGCGTTGAGTCTGCGATAATCTCCACATGGTCGCCAATCTGTAGTATTTTTCTTTGCTACTAGATGCAGTGCAGAAGATACTGAAGAAGATGATAATTGGCACAGACCTAATTTAACCATGTGATCAAATTCTAATTTTGCAATTTTGTATTTATGTCCATCTAAACGTCTTGGACGAGAAAAAGGTAATAGTCCTTTAGTTTCTATGCGATGTACAACGTTATGTTTAACTGGAATATCATAACGAGGTGGTTGTGTTAATGTGGGAAATCTTTGCAAAATTATACCGTACTCATTACTGATTACATAGTAACGAGGAGTTGGAGTATTTGCGTTTACCGTGATTCCACTAACACTTAATGTTGTTGTACCGTCGAGTAATCTTTTGTTTTTTAAATCGACGAGTAAATTAAATTTTGTTAAAAAGTCTGCTCCGATGATGGGCTTGTTGACATTAGCAATTATAAATGGGAAAATGAATTCTCTCCTAAGACCGAAATCTACTTTAAGTAGTTTTGTACCATAAGTGTTAATGGTAGAACCGTTTGCTGCGGATAAATATAAGTCAGGGTCTTTGTTAAATTTTCTAAAGAATTCGTTAGGTACTACTGAAATATCAGCACCTGTATCTATTAGAAATTTGAATTTGTTTTCTTTGTCAAAAATGAATAAACGTTTAGAAATATTATTGTTAAATATATTATTCACTGAGGGATTAATTAGTTTTTTTGATTATTACTAGGTTTGTAAGAACACGGCGAACTGCATTTATTCGCTTTGGTACCATATTTATTGTGGTACCAACAATAAGAACTGTTATCTCTACATTTTGAAACTTGTCTGCTATGCGACTTGTTTCTAGAGAATGAATGATCTCTTGATGTGTTTCGAGAACGTGAATAAGAAGGTTGGTTTTGACACGATAATCCTTTTATCAAATTTTCGAGATTTTCTAATTTGTTTTCTAAATTATTTATTTTTGTTAAAAGGAAATTGTTATCGATAAAATTGTAATTTGGTGTTGGTAGATTTTTGTTTATTTCCGATATAAATTGAATTTTGGAAATATCATATATATTATCTGCCAAATCTAAAAGTTCTTTAATATCTTGTTTTCCGGAAGATATTAAGGCTATGTTGATATTTGCCGGCAATTTTCTCATCCATAATTTTTTAATTAAAGATTTGCTAAATGTGGAGGAATTGCCTGCAAGAATTTCCATGGAGCGATAGAATTCGGAAGGTTTTCTATCTCCGATTTCGGTAGTAGATAGAAGTTGCTCTAACTTTTTTTCTTCCGATTCAGTAAATCGTTTGATTAGAGTATTCTTCAAACTTTGATATTTATTGAGAAGTGGAGGATTTTGTAAAAAGTCTAGGACATTTGTTATTATCCACTGACTGAACAACGTGACTGTATTTTGTCTCGTCTACCGTTATTCGTTTAGAAGCAAATTGGGCATCGGCTTGAATGAACCAAGCTTCTGGATATGGAGTCCAAAAGCTTGGTAGTTTGATTGATGTTGTGGCTACATAATTGTTTTCATTGTAATTTGTAGCATTTGTATGTAAACTTTGTTGTGAAAAGTTTGACTCATTTTCACTAGTCATCATAATTGATGTTTGAAAGTAAAATTTCACTTGTTTATTTATACACTGATTTTAACGAGACTTAACTTCGCGAATCACAAAATGAAAGTCCAACCCCTTATTATGTACAAATTTTCAGATGATTATACCATGATAAAATATATTTTAATTTAAGTTGAAGATATATTATTATATGAAACAGATACAAATTTTGAATGGTGAGAAAAAAAAAATTTTGTATTGTAGAATTGTGTATGTTTGTGTTGTACAATAATATTAATTTTAATTAAAAAAAGAACATACCAATATTGAATTTAACTGATGTGTTGACTTTTTTTCTTTTTCTTGCTTCTTTATTACGTTGATTTTTATTTCTTCCTAAAGATGAGTATTCTTGAAATGTTAACTTGAAATTGTTGATTGATGAATATTTTAATAAAAAGGATGCCTTACCCTAGGTGGGGGGCACCTCTTATTAAAAATGTTGCTGCTTGATTTTTAAAATCAGAGAATACCTTACCTTGGGTAGGGGGTATCTCTGTTTTAAAATTTGGCTTCTTCTTCTTATTGTAAAACAAGAAAGTACCTTACCTTGGGTAGGGGGTACTTCTGTTTTAAATTTAACGTTGTTGTCTTCTGTTTTCTATTTTAATAACCAGAAAGTACCTTACCTTGGGTAGGGGGTACTTCTGTTTTTAAAATTTTGAGGTCACTTATGCTGCGACCGGAGCGTCGGGGTCACCAATGAGAGTATGATAGGATTAATGGGGCTCCTTGATGACTGAATATAGGAGGGCGTAGTCCATATAATTGTACATCCCAAATCCTAGTTCCTCTTAGTACCTATAAACTGTTTAGATACATTTTATTTAAACGAAGAAGACTATTTTATTTTAATATTTTTATAATTTTATTTTTATTAACTTTGATACTTTCAGATCGGCAGATCTGGTTAAACTGAAATTATTATTTACATTTTTTGTATCCTACTTTACATTTAACACATAGATAGTTTGTTCAATATTTTCTCTGTATAGAGTACAGTATTTTATTGTCTATGAATAAATGATTATTACATATTTCAAAGTGTTTGTGTTTCACACTATTCAAAATTTATCGAAGCGTACAGGTTGACTAAAATATATTTGACAGTACAGTCTGATTGGATATTAGTAAAGTGGATTTTAATAAAAATATTTTATTAATTATGTAATCAAACTTATGAAGTTTAAATTAAAAATTAAAAATTAAATTTGTAGCTACTGCTAAAATCACCCTTAAACATTGTTGGATCAATTGCAAATAAGTTATTTGGAGTTCTTGATGAAGAATTTGCTCTGAAATACGAGGAACAAATCAGGAAAGTCAAATCAAATGAAAACCATCTTTTAGCCCTGCTTAAAAATCAGACATCCATCCAAGAAGCTACCAGTAACATCATCAAACAGACTAGAAGCAAGTCCAAGCAATTTCCTCAAGAACAAATAACTTTGCTACCAATCAAAAGAGAATGGAGGCATTCTTTCTCTTAATTTCACACACCATGCTTGCAACATCTTCCTATCAAAATGTACAAAATGCAATTATAAAAATTATTACACACAAAACAGCAAAATAAGCACGTTGCTCCTGACACCAGAACAGCTTAGACGTCAACTCAAACTTATACGAGGAAACCTTCCAGAAAATGTGTTATTACCAAGTGACGGGAAAGAGGATTCCATCTTAGAACTTTACAAGTTAATGTCAGCTAAAACCAGAATAACAAGACAGAATGTAATTTTTGATGTTACAATCCACCTGTTCGCAAGCACACACTTTCAACTCTATCACATAGTACCAGTCCCAACACCACATAACGAATATTTTGTATTTGTAAAACCATCAACGGAATACCTAATCGTCAATCTTCATCGGGATCAGTACTACCCTATCACGCAAATGGAGTTAAAAGGTTGCACTGCCACACTAGATGAGGAATTCGTATGTAAGCAACAAAATCCTTTATACAATCTTCAATCAATTGAAAGTCGATGCGAACTGAACCTTCTTAGGTATGAAAAATTCTTATCATCCAATTGCAACATTTATAAAACAGCACCGAAGAAATTATGGATACCCTTACATACACCAAATAACTGGATATTTGTTATGGATGAAGAAAGTACACTCAATATAATATGTGGAAAAACTGTTAGCAACATCCAAATATCACAGAGCGGAATTATACAAATACAACCCCAATGTGCCATTAGGCAATCCGACATTAACATAAACTCCCACTATACTTTTATCGGACAAATCAATACATCATTCATCCCATCGGCGAATTTAAGTGAACACTTGCAAATCACGATCAATCAAACAGATCCAAAATCTCATCATTCAGTTCTGCCAAAGAAGATCTATGATGACACCGCCATTGCCGCATTGGATAATGCTATTGAAATACAAAAGGGACAGGAAAGATTTCCAGAACCAGTAAATGGACATGACATACATCAGTACTCAGTAATATACTTCATTATCATCATCCTTATTGCGGGAGGCAGTTATATGGTAATCCAAAAAATCAAATCAAAAGGAGTAAATATCACAGAAGCTTCAGGCCAACAAGCACCACATCCAGCACCGCGTACTTCGAGGCAGTCAGAAGAAGAGTTTGTAGTACATTATACTACTGCCGGGGAGTATGTGGGATAATGTCACCACAGAGCAAACGAACCCAGCGCAAGAATATTGACCTCACGCCAAATGCAATCACATTGAGTAAAGTAGAACATTCTTAGAGTCAGCAAACATGTGGTAATAAGCAATGTTTAGTAATTATCAATAAGTGGAACATTCTTAGAGTCAATAACATGTGTAGCAATAATCAATAATCGATGTACAGTAGAATGTAAGCAAAATTTACTTTGTATAAGCAAAAGTTGTATATAAAAATGACAGTTTCAATGAATAAACCTCAGTAATTAAGTTACTCACAAAGTGTTTAATTCACTAAATTTACAATATTAAAGTCGCGACCAATTATGACATGTTCATACTGAGGTACAATATGTATAAGATCTTGTGTTAGATTGACAAGAGAACAATTAGACGGTTTGTAAACGAAACCGACTAAACAAATGACTTCCACCAAGTGTTGCTGAAAGGTAACTTTCTGATCACACAATTTTTAACCATTTTTGGTTTTATATGAAATTGATGGATTAAAAATCCTCTTCATATAATTCGTACTCAGATTTAAAACTGAGTCTTTATAGGAGTTGAGTTTTTGACTTTTCGTTATGGATGTCCGTGGTAAGGAGTGCAAGAACCACGCTGATGATGACCACTTGCACTCCGGTCGAAACATCCATCTCACTCCTAATTGTGGAAGAAAAACAAGTGTTTTTCCTTTTCATTTTTTTAAACATTTACATTGACCAGATCCAATTTCACAAAATATGAATTCAGCACCTGAATCACAGTTGTCACTCTTAAACAGAATTTTGTTCTTCAACCCTTCTCTAATAAATACAGCGACCCCACCTCCCCTGCGCCCACACCTATCATTACGGCGAACTCTAAAACCAGGAATGTTAATACATTCATCACCGATGTCAGGCTTTAACAACATTTCACTCACAAGAATAATATCTGTATCATAATAACTAAATATATCACGAACTTCATCAATATGACATATTAAGCTTCTCGCATTAAAATGGAAGACCTTAACGCCGCTCCTTTGTTGATTAAGAAATTTCCCCAAAGTCCGTACATTATTATATTCGTCCACATCAGTATTGGAGCTCATCTCAGGTTAGATAACATATGACCCAGCACATCAAACAGCCACGAACAATTCTCCAGAATAAATATCCAATGTAAATATACTACCATACTACTTGCCTGCAATATTCAGGTGTATATGTGGGGCTCGATGGAATAAAAATATAATAGCCACATGGCTCTGAAGAAACTCTTTGTACCTGTGAATTCGTGGCGGACTAGACTAGACAATTATTTGATTACCTCGGCCATCGTGCACCTGTTAAAATCGGTACGGGCATTCCAGCGAGTGTTCTGTCAAAGAGATAACTTAATTTCGCAGCTGTGGGTAAGTTCTATGAGGGTAGCGGCGCAGGGGAGCACTACTATCTGCTCTCGGTCCGTCCACCATATCTGCATGACTGATCCCAGGATCTTATCTCCATGATTACGACCTGGGGAAAAATAAAACCAACATTCCATTTGCGATGGAATGAGCTTGGGTACGGGGAATTCTCAGCCATTCCGATTAGGTTAGTAGATTCGGTGTTCAGTAATGCTCGAGGTGTAACGGCCGATACAGGACAACTCACAGTTCTTGGAGACATCATTGATGCTTCTGGGAATACACTTATACACCCCCACACCACACAATTAAACAAATTGGTGAATACAGCACGAGAGTGTTTTACTCATCTCTCTACTAGCGAACCTAGCACTGAGGTGATAAACGCTTTAGTAATGAGTCGATCGCCGCAGACGACATTTAGTAAACTCACTTCACGTCGGCTGCGCGAGCTCTTCATAGGATTAAATCAAACGGACAACTTAGGTGTTAATACATATCTTGGGGTAGACTTGGAAGTAATAACGACCATAACCAGCAGAGTTATCTAAAGTTATGCGTCCAATTACAGAGACTCTGATGTGGCATTCAATCACATCACAGCCTACTGCATCCAAACCAGCTTTCACATATCGATCGACGAATTCAAAGAGCCTGCACGGTTTGTGGTGGTGAAGGCACCCTGTTCCATAGATACTTCACATGCCCGACCTTGTGCGATATAAATAATCTTGTTCGCGATATGTGCAAGCTTATCTGCCCGACATTCGGCATTACAAGAACGTCGTTTTTACTTGGGCCAAGGACATATAACGAGGTGAATTGCTTGATAAGCTTTATTCGTACACTTGCTAAGTGAACAATTCATCTATACTGCATGCGGATCGAGCCTGGGCAACAGTCTCCCAACCCACAGTTTTACACAAGTGCACTAAAGAACCACTTCGTTGTCAGATTGAGGACACGATTACGTCTAGAGTTCCTGGCAACCAAGGCCGACACATCCAACTGCATCTGGCAAACTTTATCGTCGGTACGGAACGGAAGCCTCGTCTTTCACGGGGAATAACAGGCCGCAGATTTTCAGCAGCTTGTCCACGAAGCTTCTCTTCGCTTTGGTATTTCTGCAAGTGCTGCGGGAAGGAAAAGTCTCACGTTGTAATCGTAGAACTGGGAGGATGATGGGAGCAGTTTGCATACGTCGATGGCTCTGCAGACTGGTCCCGCGGGACTCTAATCGATTCGGAATTTTTGTGTGTTTGTTTCGAACATGTTTAGATGAGTGCTCCCGGAGTACTTAAAAAGTGGCGAACGGCCCTACGGAGAGGGCATTTGCTAGGGAGCAATAGTTCCCCAAGAACGTACTTCGACCGGTGGTGCATCTACCCTCTGGGAACACTCAGAAAATCATGTTCTAGTTTAAGTTTCTTCACGGTTTTGGTTATTGATGTTCGGCCGGTTAGGTTTAGCGCTTAGTTTCGAAATTTTTTTCAAAATTTTTGGGAATTTCTCTTAAAGCTGGCACTCGCTTGGAGGCATTTTAAAATTTTGTTGAATTTTTTTTTACAGGTTTTTACAATTTTTTTGCCTTCAAGTTTTAGAGTCGTCTTTACGATATATCTTTAGAGTAACGTACCGTGTCATTCCTTATGTTCTTTTTGATCAACTATTGTGTCTCTTTGTTTTGAATATTGTACATTTGTTAGGGTAATTAGAGTTTTGTAGGATTTTTACTTTATACGATTGTGCCAAATAAAGTGTCATTATATATAAAAAAATATTATTATCAATCATATTCTTAATCTTATGATTCCCTTATAATGGACCTTTGCACTGATGTGGTAAGGGGGGTACACTAATTGTAAATTGATAAAAATAATAGTTTGAAAATCAGTAAAATAAAAATAGTCATTTATTATAAAAATAATAAAAAAATAAATGTATCCTAGGTTCTAGGATTGGAGAATCTATTATGGTAATAGTAATGTGCGGACATGTTTTTGAAAATGCCGAAGAAAGTGAAGAAAAATTGTCATTAAAACGGAAAATTCTTTTGTAAAAATATTAGTTGTGCCTAGGAACTCGTGAAAGTAAATTGGGAAAAAAATAAGGGATATTTTAGAAAAATTATTAAAAAAGACTAAACATTTTAAGATTTTGGTGACATAGTGAAAGACAATTTAAAGAAGTCATGGTGAAAAACAATTTAAAGAAACAGACAGTTTGAATTCTGTTCCGTTGCGTTTCATCGTAAAATTTTTTTTTTCCGTTTCTCATTTCCTATTTTTGTCGTGTTAGTGTTTACAGTTAGATTTTGAAATTTTTTTACAGCTTCGGCACTTTTATATTTTTACAAATTAATTATTTGATTGACCTGTAAAACTCACTATCGAGTCGCCTGAGATTTTTTCAAATCATATTCGATTTGCTACTGCACTTTATATGAGTTGCAGTAGCAAAGGTGAATCTGGGGGAAGGTTAGGTTAGGTTAGGTTAGGTTAGGGTGGCGGCTATCAGCCCTATAGCCGATCAGCCTCACATAGACCTATAAATGGTCCGTTGTGATACCACATCCGTGGAACCGTGCCTGATTGCCGGGTTTAACTAAAACCAGCCGCAGCTGTTAATAAACCTTAGGAGCTGCTTCAGCCCGATGCCGGCTATATCGCCCATGCCACCTAAGAAGTACGTGCCCATTGCATTGTACCTTCTTTTTGCTAGGCCCGGGCATTCGCAGAGTAAGTGCTGAATGCTTTCCACCTCTTCCTCGTCCATACAGCTCCGGCAGAAGTGTGTTCGTGGGAACGCGCAGACGTTTTGCGTGTCTACCGAAAAGACAGTGGCCAGTGATAACTGCCACAATGTTTCGGAGGTTTATCCGGCTTCCGTTTAATAGGAACGCGGTTTTCCTCAAATCCCATTCAGGCCACAGCTGCCTTGATAGGCTGCATGTGGTTAGATTACTCCATCTCTGCTTAGCGAGCTGAACAGCCTTAAGGTCAATTTCTCTCTTTACTGATTCTAGCGGCCAGCCGATCGATCTGTCAATAGAGGAATCATCCAAATGTGATCCCTCCTTTGCCAGCTCATCAGCTGCCTCATTCCCTTGAACACCACTGTGACCAGGGACCCAGCATAGAGTTACCTTATGCCTTGCCCCTAAAGTCCGGAGACCAGCCAGACACCTGCGGACCAGCCGTGACCTGACTAAGTTTGAGTCCAGCGCCTTGATAGCTGCTTGGCTATCGATGTACAAGCATATCTCGCTACCCATTGGTAGGTTTGGGCGTCCGTGTATTATTTCTGCCGCCCTTTCTGTGGTCAAGATCTCTGCTTGGAATACACTGCAATAGTCCGGTAGCCGGAACCTACTGCATATGCCTAGGCAGTCCGAGAAGACCCCCGCTCCCACTCCGTCCTCCGCCTTAGACCCATCCGTGAAGACTGATATTTCTGCACCGGTGGCAACCCCCCACTCTTCCCATTCTTCTCTAGTTGGGATTTTTGTGGAGAAGGCCTTCCCAAAACTAAGTAGTGGGATGGTGTAGTCGGTGTTCGCCTGCAGATAGACTCCCGGATAAGTCCTTAGTATACTGCTATGGCCGTTATCAGAGCTCTTCCAGCAATTGGACTCTTTCAGTCTTACGGCACTGCGTGCAGCTATACTTTTGCCGTGGACGTCGAGCGGTAGGAGATGGAGCATGGTCTCCATTGCAGCCGTAGGCGTTGTGCTTATAGCTCCGGAGATGCCCAAGCAGGCAGCTCTTTGAATCTTGTTTGTTTTCTTAAGATTGCTCTCCTTCTCTAGAGCGGTCCACCAGACTATTATGCCATAGGTAAGAATAGGTCTAACTATGGAGGTATACATCCAGTGGACAATGCGAGGGCTTATACCCCATTTCTTGCCAAACATCCTCTTGCAGGCGTTGAACGCTATTGACGCTTTCTTCACGCGTTCATCTATGTTCATGCCCCAGCTTAGTTTGGAGTCGAGTATGACCCCTAGATACCTAGTGTGGGTCTTTATTGATAGGGTGCTGCCCGCTAGTTTAGGTGGTTCGAAGGCTTCGATCACTCTCCTCTTTGTGAATAGGATTGTCTCCGTCTTCTGAGGATTGACCGATAAACCACAGTTCTTCGTCCACCTGTGGAGTTTACCTAGTGCTCTTTCCATTAACTCGCTCATGGTGCTTAGGAACTTTCCTGATACCAGTAAGGCCAGGTCGTCTGCATAAGCCACCACCTTTATCCCATCTCTTTCAAGTGAGATCAGGATATCGTTGACCACTAGGAGCCACAATAATGGTGACAATACGCCGCCTTGGGGTGTTCCTCTGCCTACTTTGACTCTCTCGTGGTTGCCCAGTTTTGTGTGGATCTGGCGGCTTGATAGCATTGCTCCAATCCACTGGCAGATAGAGTGGTCTGTACCGTGAGACATAAGGGCATCGTTAATTGCTTCAGCCTTGACGTTGTTGAAAGCCCCTCAATATCAAGAAACACCCCAACGTGTATTCCCTGTTACTAAGTGACTGCTCAACCGTTCTCACTACTGCATGCAGCGCAGTTTGACTACAACTTTGTATATGCGTGCTGGGAGCCGCTGACCCCTCTTGGTAAAATACGCTCACGCAAGTATATGTCGAGAAGTCTTTCTAATGTTTTGAGTAAAAACGAGGAAAGGCTAATTGGTCTGAAGTCCTTAGCGATTATGTGTCCACTTTTTCCTGCCTTGGGGATAAAGATCACCTTGACCTGTCTCCAAGCTAGAGGGACATAAGAGTGTGAGAGGCAACTTTTAAATATCACCCTAAGCCCCGGAATAACTGAAGCCTGTGCTTTTTGCAGCATGATAGGCCAGATCCCGTCTATTCCTGGTGACTTGTATGGCGCAAAAGTTTTAATTGCCCATTCAACCTTGTCTTGTGCTACTATGTAGCTGGCGGAATCTAGGCTTGGTAGCTCCGATCTAGCCGGCCTACCAGCATAACTCGCCGCCCTGTTTTCATCCGAGTTACCGGGAAAATGCGTGGTCATAAGCAGTTCCAGTGTCTCCTCTGCCGATTCTGTAAAGGAACCATCGTCCCGCATCAAGAAAGAGGGAACACTGGGACTGCTTGCGAGGGCCTTCCTGAGCCTAGCAGATTCGCTTGCACTCTCAATGGACTCACAGAAAGCCCTCCATGATGTGCGTTTGGCCTTTTTAATGGAGTTTTTATACTCTTTAAGACCCCTTTTATAGGCGGTCCAATCCTCAGCTGTTTTTCCTAATTTAGCCCTATTGAAAAGCCTCCGCGCCTCCCGTCTTAGCGCGCTCAGGCTCCTGTTCCACCAAGCGGGGTAAGGCTTCTTGGGTGGTCTGCTTAGCGGACAGCTTTCCTTGAAGGCGTCAGTACACGCTTTGGATAATTTCTCCACTGAAGCATCAATGGAAGTGGTGCTTTCGAGAATCTCGAACGCTGGAACGCTTTGCGCTACTCGTCTTTTGAATTCATCCCAGTCTGCTCTGACCGGGTTTCTGAAGGGGATGCGAGGCTCTGGTAGGAGGTTAATTCTGAAGCGTATCCAGCAGTGGTCCGAAAACGACCTCTTTCCCGATACTCTCCAGTCCTCCACCTTTAGATCATTTGACTCCGTTACGATCGTCATATCTAAAACCTCTTCCCTATTTGCTGTAATAAATGTGGGCCTGTTGCCCCTGTTACAGATACTAAGTCTAGAATTTAAAATGAAGTTAAATAAAGACTCACCACGTTCGTTGATGTCCATGCTTCCCCAAACCGAATGGTGTGCGTTGGCGTCGCAACCCAACAACAGGTCTTGTCTCCCTTCATCAGCTGCTTTCACCAGTGTGTGAACCTCAGTAGGTGGGATGCAGACGTCATGCGCCATGTACGCCGAAGCGATCCATGTAGGCGCCATGCTGCTGCCCTACCATTGAACTACTGTGAGGTCGTTAGTGCTGTAATTAGACAATAAAAATAAATTAATGCCCTTCTTGGCCAGAATACAAGTTCTCGGCTTACCTGCACACTTTTTATAGAAAAAGGTGAATGATTTGTGCTTTAATCCCAATATGGCGTCTTCCTTGACCCACGGCTCTTGGATTAAAGCAACATCTATGTTCTCCTCCGCTAGGAGGATGAGTAAGCTCTCCGATGCTAGCTTACTGTGGTGGAGGTTGATTTGGACCACCTGCATCCTCAGTGATCGTCTCCTCCCGGTCAGGCCCCCCTAGTTCCTGCACCTGAGGTTCAACCTCCATCTCTTCCTCGCCCGCAATGCCTTTATTTTGGCCGGCTACCTCCTGGACAGCTGGTTTCCCAGCCTCCGCTCCGGTTGCTGCCACCTCCATTGGCTCGGGTTTCCCAGGACGTTCCTGTTGCGTTCCCCGATAGACGTTTACCGTCACCGAGCTGAAGCCACAGTGCAGCTTAAATTCTGCACGCTTCAGCAGGGGCAGAGACTCATCTGTCAACTGCAGGATGACATTCCTCCCCGTCGGCTTCGGCTCGTCCATCCGAGGGACTTTCCAGTCCCCGCAAGGAATGGTGGGGTTCTGAGATCCCAGAACCGCCAAAAGCTGTTTTGCGGGTAAGACAGGCTCTGGCAACCAGATCCACCCCCTCGGATATTCTGGAATATCCGTACTTGGGATGACTAGTAGCTTCGCCTTGTCCCATACCGCCCCAAACTTCGACACGCTGCTTCTCAGGAAGTCCAGTGAAAACTGATCCTTGAAACAGAACAGCTTCACTCCCCTCAGCCAGCCAGCCGTGTCATATTGTGGGACAGGTCCTCCTGGCTTTGACGCTAGGTGTTCCATTAGGACCACCATAAGCTTCGTCTCCACCAAAAGCATCTGATCCGCCGTGAGCTTCCACTCTTTGTTGCCAGTGTCTACCACTGCAACTTTCAGGTAGCTACGGGCGGCCTCCGGCATCGTCAAAGTCGTACCTTTGTTGCTCATACCTGAGGTTGATGGCCTTGGTGGGCTTTTGATTCCCACCGCCGCCGATTTCTCGACTCCCCCATCCTTAGGTGCTACCGCATTCTTCAGACGGTTAGCGACAGAGCTCTTTGTAGCTGCTGAACAGCTTGCAGCGCCCTTCGCAGGTGTCCTGGAAGTCCTACTGGTATTACCATGAACAGGAGTCTGTCGGACTTCTTTTGTTTTCTTGGCGGAGTTTTCCACCTCATCTAAGGAACGCGCCCTTTTACACGCCTTTTCCGTGATGCAGGCACTTCCCTGAGGTTTGTCGCCTTCGTCAGGTTTCCTATATGTATAGGGGACATGGTATGGATCTGATGCCAGGAGATTTCTCGCCCGCATCATTTCCCTCCTGTCCCTTTGGCTGATAGACTCCGGGTCCATCTTCTCCAGCTTCATCAGGACATGGCGTGCCTTTTGGCACCGCCTTCTCTTCCTCAGTCCTTCCGAAGTTTTCTTCGGTGGCTTCTTAAGACCGGATTTTTCCCCCTGGTCCTTGCCTGGCGATTTGAGGAGCCTTTCCTCCTCTCCTTCGCTCGGGCTCGCCACCTCCCCACCGCTGCCTTCGATGTCCGTAAGGTTGTCGTCTGGCAGCCTCTCCTTCGCTTCCTTCTCATCATTTCCTTTTTTATTTTTAAATATGTCCATTTTTGGTCCCACGATTTGCGGAGAAAGGACGGTCACCCGTGGCAGAGATCCGCATTACCACGAGAAGGCTAGATTGAAACTGGAGGTCGCCCGGTATCCAGAGTTCGCATACTATCGACTAAGCTCCCCCTTAGCCACGCAGCCCTCGGCGTATGCTGTTCCACCTTGGCTAGGGTTGGACTAGGTTTTGGCCAGCTAATCAGTGTCAAACCCACCGAATACCAGTTTCCGCCTCGCACTACGTGGAAGTACCATAGTCCTGACCGGCGTCTTCACTTCACTCACCACTGGGATGACAGTATAGTGAGTTCCATTACTTACAGAGAAGGTGTCTCTGTCTGACAGCCAGTCGAGCGAGGCGAATCTGGGGGAAAGGAAGAAACAAAGAAGCCACAAGATAGATCTCAGTTCGTATTAAAAAATTGAGAGCTCACTGAAGAGGCTATTAAGGACCCAAATGAAAATGCCAAAATTGATGACAGTATGAAGGCAGAAGCGAAAAATTTCAGCGCCGCGTCAAGTGGAACAGCGTCTATTGAGACATTTTCGGTCACATCCACTACTAGCGTGCTCTCAGACGGCTTTAACTGAAGTGTTGCAGGATCGATGACCTGGATTGAGGTAAGCACAGAAGCGAAATGCCAGGTTTACCGTCAGGCAGGGCATTTTATTGCGCAGTGTCCTAAGAGGCTCAGGAAAGTGGCTGAAGTCACTGTGGAGGAAACACTTGCCACAGCAAAGGTTCCCGAAACAGTGACATCGCCCGATGCTGCGCCTACTTTTTAGAGCAACCTGCCACTAAAGTGTCTGAGGAACCACTTCCAGAGGCAAATCCGACGCCAGCTATAAACGGTGCTACCCCAACACCGGAAAAGGAAGACACTTCGGATGAGGAGGTCACAAGTGGCAGTCAAAAGAAAAAGAGGGTGCAGAGGGAGACGAAGGCCTAGCCAGGAGGTGATTCCACCACCGAAGAAGGCAGTGATCAATGGGAAGGTCTCGGAGGAAGAGGCTACACCTTGCGCTCCAAGTACACCGTCAGGGACTCCAAGGGATGTCACTGAAGTTCTCTCGGACGTAGGGGTTGTCTCTGCTCTAGAGAAGGCCGGTCCAACCCAAATCGTGTGGAAGTTCCATATCGATTAGTAGCCGCTTTGAGGTGGATCCTGATTTAGTGGAGATTCCGAGGGAGAAGCTTCGCTCGGTCCTCGACAGCCTTTACTACAAGAAGAGTTCGGACAGGATCCTGCCCATTCTAAGGCGTGAGCTTGGAGATCCAGCCAGGATCCTGCTCCAACTGAAGCTGCCAGAAAGAAGGCCAAGTATAATGAGGTGTCAAGGTGCGAGCGCCTCTTAAATAAAGTCTCGGGACTCCTTGATGATCTCCAACTGGGCAGGACTCTTCAGCATTAGACTCGTACAGTCATTGTCTGAGTTCTTGCGATTTATTGAACGTGTAGGATAACATCGATAACTGCAGGAGGGTTAAGTGCACCCACTAGACTGCACAGTATTATTAAAAACATAAGACACTATACACAGACATTTCACTTAAACAGTAGAAAAATTTTACACGAGACACATTTACACGTCTAGAACAAAGTTAACTTTCACAAGGGTTACTCAGTTTTTGCCAGAGAAACGCCCCGTCGAGATTCCGGTATGTCAATTGCTGTCTCCCACAGGTTTACACTGATGTCTTCTGTATACACGGACATCTATCCAGGTTTCGCGTCTTCCTTAGATTTCGTCTTAGGGGACAAAACGCTAAGGGTAGATACTGGAAGACAGGTGTTGGACTCAATCCCGTCGATATTACGAACTTCGGTGGTGAAGTTATCCTTGGGGGTGACTTCAACTGCACACTACATTCTTCAATCGATCGTCATTCTAGAGTTGAATTCAACTCGGTGAACGCACGCGATTGCCGAGCCTAGTCAGATATAGCAATCTTGTGGATGTCTACCGTTGACTTAATCCAATGACTAGGTCATACACAAGGGTTTCCCGAAGTGTCCGGGGTAGCTTTTCAAGTTCGAGGATAGACAGACTTTACGTCTCGTCTAGCCTCCGTAACTTTTTCTTTAGTGTAACTCATGAATTGTGTCATTAAGTGATCACCTTCTTGTTGTGGTGACTAGCACTTTGGTCGAAAAGCGAATTTCTTACTGGATTTTCAAGAATAACTTGTTGAACTCGGAGCATTTCATCGAAGAATTCATGCAGTTTTGGCACCAATTGCGTGATAAAAGGAATATTTATTCAAACCTTAGCCATTGGTGGGATGTTGGAAAGCTTCAGATTCGCTCATTTATTGAGACGAGATTTAATTGAAGCAGGTATTATGCATCAAGTTTGACGGCCGAAGTCACCAGGATTGATATGCTCCTGCACGTGCAACCAGAGTTACTCGCAGAATACGAGAAACTTAAAGAACGACTGACAGCACAAAACTACAAGCATAGCGTGGTGTTTTTGCTCCGAAACCAGTCGTGCTGGTTGCAAGAGTTCGAGTCTCCGACCGAGTACTTTTTACAGACAACCCGACGTCGTACCGCTTCTTGTGAAGTAGACTCGATTCGTGCTGAATCGGGCCAGATCCTATACGGACAGGAACTTGCGAATTATATTCTCAACTATTACAAGCGGCTTTATGCTGCATGGACGTTGCCAACATTCTCGTCCAACGATGAATTCGTTCATCATATTCGTACTTTCTCTGATGAAAGTAGAGAATTCCTGGACAGAGCGCTTACTCTCGATGATATGCTTACCGCAACGAAAGATCTTCGATGCCATACTTCTCCTGGTTATGGTCTAACTCCAGAATTCTTTGTTCGTTTTAGGAATCTTTTAATTCCGGACCTCTTGGATGTCTCTAATTCTGCAGTGGTTGGACATACCTTATTTCCCTCAAGTTGGCGAAGATCCGTTTTACGTATAATACCTAAGAAGGGGGATCTTCGGAGGATGGAAAAGTTACTCTGTGTAATGTCGACTGCAAAATAGTTTGCAAAACACTGCGAACTCAACTTCGCTCAGTGATTGCCTCAGTAATACACCCATCACATTCCTACTGCTTTCCCTACCATGAAAAAAACTGGTTCGCAAATGGCCATGATCCCTTTAGATAAAGAATAGGCGTTTGATAGCGTCTCGCATAAGTATCTACTGAGCGTTTTTAAAATATTTGGGCTTCCGTCCAGATGGATTGAGATCATCAGTGTATAGAGATTCAGTGATTCTCATAAAGCATAATGGGCATATATTGTCTCCTATTCCGTTTCGTCTGGGTATCAGGTAACGATGCCCGTTCTCAGCTACTATTTATGACCTTTCACTGGAATCGCTGTTGGTAAATCTTCGTCGATCGTTGAGCGAATATTCAGTTCACTTACCATACACTAATATAAGGCGACTTATATTAGCGTATGCTGACGATTTGTTTTATTTCGTCACGAAAGAGGTTGCATTTTAAGTTTCTTGTAGAGTTTTCGAACAATACCAGCGACTGGCGGGCGCTAGGGTTAACTTTAGAAAACGCTAAGGCCTATGGTGTGGGACGTGGCGGTATCGAACAGATTCTCCCCTCGGCATACAATGGACGAATACTTGCCTTTCTTTATACTGCATGCGGATCGAGCCCGGGGAACAGCCCACTAACTTACAGTTTCCCACACATGCACAAAAGAACCACTTCGTTGCCAGATTGAAGGGGCGACTACGTCTAGAGTTCCTGGCAACGGAGGCCGACACATTCAACTGCACCTGAAATCCTTTATAGTCGGTGCGGAAACGAAGATTCGTCTTTCACTGGGAATAACAGGCCGCAGACTTGCAGCAGCCTGTCCTCGAATCTTCTCTTCGCTTTGGTATTGCTGCAAGTGCTGCGGGATGGAAAAGTCTCACGTTGTAATCATAGAACTGGGAGGATGATGGGAGCAGTTTGCATACGTCGATGGCTCTGCAGACTGGTCCCGCGGGACTCTAATCGGTTGGAAATTTTTGTGCGTTCGTTTAGAACATGTTTCAATGAGTGCTCCCGGAGAATTAAAAGAGTGGCAAACGGGTCTACGGAGAGGCAATTTGCTTGGGAGCAGTGGTTCTCGAAGTAGGAACTTCGCCCGGCGCTGCATCTATCATCTGGGAACACTGAGACAATCATGTTATAGTTTGATTTTTCGGTTTCGCCTCATTTTGTTGGTTCGTATCAGGTTTAGCTTTAGGTTTTGTTTCATATTATTTTTATTTAAAAAATTTTGGAACTTTTCTGAGAGCTTCCATTCGCTTGGAGGCATTTCAAAATTTCTTGTATTCTATTTTTTACAGGTTTTTTTGTATTCAAGTTTTAGAGTCCTTTTAACGCAATATTTGCAAAGTAACGTACCGTGTCATTATTTATGTTCTGTTTGATCGTTAACCATTGTGTCTTTTTTGTTTTGATTGTTACACTTTTTAGGGTAGCGAGATTTTTGTAGGATATTTACAATTTATAACGATTGTGCCAAATAAAGTCCCATAAAAAAATATTATTATTAATCATATTCTTAATTTTACGATTCACTTCAAATGGAAGTTTTCACTGAGGGGGGAGTAATGTAGTAGCAGCGGTAGCTACAAATTTAATTCTTAATATTTAATTAAAATATTCATGTTTAATTATATTATTTCAATAAAATAATAATAATATTTTAAATAAATCCATTTTGATAATGTTCAATCATACTGTACTGATAAAATAACTGTCAAATATATTTTTGTCATCCTGTACACTTCCATAAATTTTGAATAGTATGAAACACTATGGCTGCATTTTTTTTTATTCCGAATAAGCGGAACGCGCCAATGTGTTTCTGTATTCGTTCGGAATATTCTATTTCTAATTTTCCGTGTTTTTTTTTATTAGCATCGGCGCGTTCAGAACGCGGTCTTTTTGTTCCGAAGTTGTAGATGGAATAAACGGAATAAAACTGTCAAAAAAAAATAAAAATATAAAAAATCATTCAATCATTGACAATAAAATACTGTACTCTATACAGGGAAAATTCTAAACTATATATATGTATCTATGTGTGGTGTAAAGTAGGATAAAAAAAATCGTAAATTAATCGTTCAGTCTAGCCAGAACTAGTAACTTTAAAAATAAATTAAAAATAAAAAGTTTTAAAATTATTAAAATAAAATAGTCTTTTTATATATCAAATAAAATATATCTAAAATATTTATAGCTACAGAGAGGTTCTAGGATTGGAGACTCCACTACGATAGCGACTACGCCCTCATATTTTAGTTGGTAACTAGGAACCCGCATTCATCCTATATGGCCTCAAGAGGTACTAGGAGCCCCATTTATCCTATATAATCTCACCTACCATGGTCTGGTGCTTGCATTTTTTTTTACATTTCTCCCTCCGTACAATACCGCGCTTTTACTATTAACAATGCTTGTTTGTTTCTTAAATACGGTACGAATATTTTTACTTCATTCGAAAGATTATTTTGTTAACTTCAAGTAGAATAAAACAAACTTTTCATAGAAGCAATAGATTAGGTACTAGGACGAGTTTAAAGAAAAAGCACTCACCAGCGGCTTTTCCTTCTGGCGTAGTCGGATAAAGAAGGTATTTCTCGCACGCCACAGTTCCTTTCTTCATACCACACTCACTTCTTGATTGTTTATGTCTCTAGCTTTCATATAAAATTTCAGCTTTCTAGAACTTTTGGAAGTACTTCCCTTGAACAAATTTTATATACAGAACTGCCTCCCTTTATGGGGGATTGCAGGATGAATGTTATAGATTTTTGAATAGTTTCCTTATTTGTGTGCAGATTCTAGTCTGCATACCAAATTTCAGCTTTCTAAGACTTCTAAGAATTCGGTCTCTCTGATATTATCCTGATCGGAGCTATGAAGGTTCGAAAATACGACGAAACGCTTCGAGGAAAGCTAGGTAGTGCCCAGTCTTGGCGGGGACACAGAAGTGCATCAAAGACACATGCAAATGGAGTGTGACACGAATACAGAGATACGGGAACGAATAGAGCGGTTCTGTAACGGCCTTTGTTAGGATCCGATCGAGGAATCGGGATCAGCTGGATAAAACTTATAGTGACGGGCAGCTCAGTAATGAGGAAGAGTAAAGGTTACTATTAACGCATGGATCAGGAGGGAACGCTGGAGACTATGGAACAACATGCGTTACTGAAGACTGGTTGAGATGTTTCATTGACCTAGGTAATCGAGGTTAGAGGCGACAGTAAGATAACTCAATAGGTCCTACTAAGGGATACCTGCGCCTGCGCCCACATGGCTCATTTGAGTTAACACCCGGAGAGATGTTTTAGTCAGTAAGAATATCACATTGCCAGAGGATACGGGCTGTCCTGTGTCTTATGGAAGAGTTTCACCTCTCCCACTAAAAGAAAATTATACATATGTATTTATTCCATTCTAAAGAATGGAAGTAGAATTATCCAAATCCGGCAACATATTATGAAATTAGTCACGGTCACCCTTTTATACCCTCACCTTAGAAAAATCCTAGTGCGCCACGGTACTCTAAACAGCAAGAGATAATTATCGTAGTGGGAGAATCATCGTATTTACTCGAGTTTGAAAATTGTCATAATTTATCTATCCGGAAACGTATTCTGTATAACAGAATAAAATTCATAAAGCTCGGTCCATCCCTTATGAAGCTAGGCGCCGCTACTCCTCCAACTCTCACCATAAGCCAACATATTTGTAAGAATATAAATAGATACTCTGTGCATTCAGAATCATCTTAATCAGTCCACGCGTTACACCTCAACGATAGGTAAACATTTTTCCCTATTTGCGATTCCCCCATTACAATCATACTGTATACACGAAAAAAGAATCTTCTAAATAGAAATAGAATAGAATAGGTCTAGGCATTAAGAAATTGGATAACACACCCTCCGCACACCACCCCACCCCATACATTTTTATCGTGGTACCAGTAGAGAAAAATTTATCCTCATATCAGAAATGGAATCTTATACTCTATATAACATAAAAAGATTCATAAAAATCGGTCTACGCGTTTACAAATTAACATCCAACCCCTTCCCTACTGCAACCCAACCGTTTAAAATTGGGTCGCGGTACCACGGCGGAACATACTCTATACATCAGAAAAAGAATCATCCAACTCTATCCACGCGTTACGAAGTAAGACCTCTCTTTCTTACCATCCGACCCTAGAAACATATTTTTTCATAATTAGCAATGGGGGATCGTACTCTATACAACAACAAAAGAATCATCTAAATCGGTACACGTTTTACGAAGTTAGATTCCCTCCCCACAACATGACATGGTACCAAGCGGGGAAATATTCTACCCAACAAAGAAAAAATCTTCCAAATCAGTCCACGCGTTACGAAGTTAGAATACCCCCTCCTCCCCACCCCATTCTGGTGCAATTTTTTTTTCATTATTAGCAATATGGGATCAAACTCTATACAACGAAAAAATAATTTTATCCGTCCATTCATTACGAAAAATGTATGTATATTTCCCGACTGGTACGACGTAAAAAAAGTTTTAATATGTTGTGGAGGGTTTTTACGTCGTACCAGTCGGGATATATACTCCACCCAAAAAAAAATCTTCAAAATCAGTCCACACGTTACAAAATTATGCACGGCCATACATAAAAAAAATAAATTAAAAATACGTGTCGAACTTAGAACCTAGTTGTTTTTGGGAAGTCGGATAAAAAGCAGGAATTGGTGGCTGAAAGACAAGTTTTTTATATGTACGTAGGTTGCTACTTAAGTTTTGAGATATGGCAACACCAGTATCAAATCTGACATTGTCATCGTAAAGTTTGATATCTTTAATGGTAATCGTACTCAGAACGTTTTGTCATAGAAGTACTATTTGTGTTGTGTACAGGTACTTGAAACATTCATCTTGGTCAAAAAGTGGAATTAAATCGTGAACATTTGCGTGCGATGATTTTCTATGAATTACGACGCGGATTAAACCAACAGCAGTGTTCCGTTCAACTCGCTCCGACTTTTCGTTTCGCTGGTTTTTCGAATATAATCGTGATACACTTCGCTACAGGAAGAATTTCGTGAAGGTCGTCCTAAATCTGAAAAAATCGATGTTGTGCGTGAATTGATATTGCGAGATCGCCATGTGACGTAGCGTGTATTAGTTCCACTTACATACATTTAATAGTGCATGAACATTTGCCCGTAAAAAAATGTTTGTTCGCGTTGGATACCGCATAATTTGACAATCGCTCAAAAAAAGGCTAGTGCCGATTGGTTCAAAGAAATGTTGAAAAATTGCAATCACGGTGCTTCAAAAAGCGTCTATAAGATCATGACAGGTGACGAATCGTGGATCTATGCATACGAACCCGAAGATAAGCAACAATCGACTGTATGGGTCTGAAGTACATGAAGAGGCCGAAAAAAAAGGACTTTTTTGGGATTTATTTTTGGGAAAATGAAAAAGGTCCACATGAAATCAATATTATATGTATTTAGGGCAATGTTTTACGAAGAGAAAAAACATTTTTTACATTTTGAAAAATAAAAAATTAATCAACTTTTGGTGGGTTCCGTAACTCGTGTCACGGCTGACATCGAAATGGGCGTAAATTCTCCTGGCCGCAATTTTCATCTGAAATCAAAAAACCAAACATTTTTATACTCGAGGGGGTTGTTTATTCTAGATAGACTACGATCTTTTCGAAATTCGAACATTAACTATAAAAATCGGGCATGAAAAAAAAAGTTGCCTTTTTTTGCAAAAATTTTGATTATTTTGGCGTCAAAAATGGTCTTAAAATAATTTTTTTGCTATGTCCGTAGTCTATCTAGAGTAGTTTTTTATGCCCTTTAAAATGAGTGCTGGATGAATAAAATCGGTTCACTAGTTTTTTTGTAATCTTTTACGCCAATTTGAAAAACATGGTTTTGAGAAAACGCCGTTTAAAGTTTGTCCCGAAAAACTGACGAAAAAGATGCAGATAAGGAGATGGTAAGAAGGGAGGGGTATTCTCAGAAAAATCGGTATTTGGACTAAAAACGTCGAGAATGCTCTTTAACAAAGTCGCATTCATCACTCTAAATTCCAGAGCAGAAAAAAAATCCGGTAAGCGGAATCACACGCGCAGCGGAGATCCTCGATCCCAGGCGCGCTGGGCCGGATCGGCGCCGACCACTTTCAAGTGGCATATCTTTCAAAATTTTCGAGATAGGCTTTTGGAATTTTGGAATTATATTCTTAGAGCATATACTTATCGATTAAGACAATAAAAAAAATCGATTTTTGAAAACGTCTTCATGTACTTCCCCCCTTAAAGACGAGCCAAATCCAACAAAAGTTGTTTGCACACGAGGCACTTCGAAGCAAATGGTCGCCTGTTTTTTTCGGAATAATTGGGCGTCTCCACCGTGCCATTACAGCAACGTAGAACGGTCAATTCTGAATGGTGCACCACCATTTGTGTGTTAAAGGAAACCAATCGCATAACACTCTCCACCTCGTCAATGCAAGCTCTCACACATCGGCTCAAACAAGTGAATTTTTGAGCATTCAAAAATTTAATTCCGCCGTACAGTCCTCATTTAGTACACAATGATTTCTTTTTATTCCCGAAGATCAAAAATAAAGTGGGAGGTCAACGTTTCTCGACGCCTGAAGGAGCTGTTGACGCATGCTTTTACATGCTTTTTAGGTACCTCAATCGTAGTAGAAAAAGTGCTTCGAAAATTGGTTCAAATGCGTGCAAAAGTGTATTGATCTTCACGGAGTATATTTTGAAAAACTATAAACCCATTTTCGATTAGAAATATTTATTTTTACTTGTCTTTCTCAAAACTTAAGTAGCAATCCTCGTAAGTGATTGGATAAATGTTTCTACAAATAATAATACTGAAAAATTTAAAACGTTTTTTTCCACATAGACGTATGTGGGCATGTCTATCGATTATTTTCAGGTAGTAACCGTTTCGAATAAATTTATAAATAATATATTGAATATTAAAATTCATAACAATTTTAAATCAAATGGATTTATAATAATTATGCTTTAAAGAAAATAACAAATTCCATACTTTCAAGTCTCCGACTGTCGTGTTTTATCAGTTTATCATTTTATCAGTTTCGACATTGCAGGTTCATTTCACAACGCTCTTTATTTATTTTCTTAAAAATATGGCATTAGTTCAAGGGTCTGTCAAGCACGAGCAGTTCCCGCAATTATCTTTTGAGGAAATCGTAAACATGTTTTATAAGAAGAACCAAGATAAGTTTCCTAGCCAGACTCCAACGAAATACTGATCCCGGCAAAAGCAAACAAAACAGGTGAAAGTCAAGTGTCATTTTCGTAAATAATTCAGACATTACCGGAGGCTCTTGTTGACTGTCGAGATATCATTTTTACGATCTTGGAGATTTACGTCAGTTTCTTGGGTTGTTTGGAGTGGCTGCGACAGATTAAATGATGTTCCGGGGAAATGCAGGGACATAATGAAAAGTTATGGTAATTGTATCTCGCGGTCCTGTTCTATGAGCCAGTTTCTTTGAGTCGATGTCAACAGCAGTCATTTAAGTGGTCATTAGATGTTCTTCGGAAATAGTATGCAAAGCTAGTGCTCTTAATCGGGCAATGATAGCGTTCTCATTGTACCTATCCTGTCATAATATCATGCACAGTTTGTACATGTAGGAAATAATGTGATGATTTTAGTAAAACTTAGTAGTTTGCCACATGCTTGCTTTCATAAATTAAAAAATAATAATACTGCATTTTTCAGAACACAAGCACTTGAAATATGAAGATCAATGCATTGCTCAAATAAAAACGAGCCGTAGATGTGTTATTCATAATGGTAAAATGGCAGATATTTGTTATCTCTGAACATAAATTCTAAAATATAAACATCGACATAAATGAATGACCGCAGCTGTGACAAAGATTTTCATTTTGTGTGAAGCATAAACCATGCCCAATTTTTCATGCACATTTATTAATCTCTTGCAGCTACATTTTGCGCAAACAACGTTGATTAGATATAAAATGCACCTGTAAAACTACCTGAGTCTAATTTTAAGAGTTCTAGAGACTTGGAATGCAAAGTAAGTATTTTCTAGACCGCAGTATTTTGTACTTTCACTACCTATTCGTTAAGACTACTTATAAAATAAATAGACGAGCTGGTTAGTCAGTTAGACCCTAAAAAGTCACATTTTGTGATCTGACATGCATACAGCGCTTAACTTATAATATAATAATATATAATAATAAAGTATTTATTCACAATAATAAATATTTACATTAAATAACTAGTCCTAGTTTTAACTTCAAAAACATGCTGACAATGGCTATGCCGGCTGCCAGGTTGATAATCCTTCACTAATGTAAATGGACTTTATCTCCGCTCAAAAATAATATTTAGTAATTTATTATTCTCATTATATTACTAACTTACTAAGCTAAATTTAAAATTGCGCCAAATTCACGCTACTATTTAAAAAGAGAACGGACCACACGAAAAAGATAGATAAGAACAAGAAAAATAAAGAAAAAGAAAAAACCTCCAAATCGAAGCAGTAATACAAAAAAAAAGTCATCCGTTATATTCCGATATTAGAAAATGTCTGTAGATCAACGCAAAAATATCTACGCCTAAATTCTATAAGTAGAGGACATCTTGCAATGAAATTCTCTGTATTTTCTATCTCCCCCAAATTGCACATAGAGCATTCTGTATTACTACTATTTTGACAAATCATTCCATTTAATGGGAACAAACCTCCGCTCGCTTTAAAAATTAAATTAATTTTGTGCAAACTATTTGCATCAACAAAGTAATTACGGCACTTCAAGGAACTTATTTTATGACGTATTCCTAGTCCTGCTTCATACAGGGCATTTTGCGCGTGGGTTTCTTTCAAATTTACCATAATATTTTGGAAAGAGTTGTGTAAACTGACTGTTTCGCTGAAAGAAATATTAACATCAAACCTTTCCGCCAGATGGTTGAGTTCTTCACACCAAGATATTTACTTTTCTATTATTCTTTCAGCTAATACTTTTGGAAGGCGATTACTTGCAAGTTTCAGCACCTTGACTATATAATGTGTGCAATTTGAGTGTATGAATGTACATTTTCTATACGCCAGTCTCTATTAAAAGCATATAGTTAGGAGCCTTAATAATTTCTCTACTATATCATATTGGATATACCCCCATACTTGAGCACCGTAGCATTATATTGCTCTAGACACAGCTTGAAATACTTTTACTTTAGCTGAGTGAGGGACTTCCTTACTTCCTGTAAGTTTGCTCCATATACTATTTATTCCATTTCTCGCCATCTGGAATCTTGCTTTTAAATGCTTTTACCATGACAACTTCGGCGTAAGAATAATACCTAGATATTTATGCTCTTTAACTACCTCCAGCTCAGCTCCTTCATAGAACCATTTTTCTGATTGTCTTCGGCGCCCTCCCTTACAGAAGATCATCATTTTTGATTTCGACAAATTTATCGACAGATTCCACATTTTGTTATACTTTGCCAATCCGTTAATCATTTCTTGTAAACGTGTTTGAGAATCAGCTATTAGCACGATGTCATCAGCGTACATGAGAACATTTATTACACTTCCTCCTAGATCTATTCTCCAACCCACAAAATCTGGCAAGTCATTTATATATAAAGAGAATAGCGTAGGGCTCAACACACATCCCTGTTTTACCCCCGAAGATGTTCCGAACCATTCTGATAGCCAGTCCATACACTAGCCTTCGTGTTTTCATACATCGTTTTAATCATACGAATAAATTTAAACGAAACACCTGCGTTGTGCAATTTAAAAAAAAACCGTCTTCTGTCCACCCTGTCAAACGCTGTTTTATAATCTACAAAAAAGCCGTATACTTTTTTACCCTCACTAAATTTTAAATTTATTATATTTGTTAAGGTGAATATATGATCAATTGTGCTAAAGCCCTTCCTGAAACCCCCCTGATTCTCGCAAAGTATGTTTTTATTTTCTAACCAATCAGTCAATCTTGTTTGAAGTAAATTAGAAAACAATTTTGCAACCGCATAAATAAAGGAAATGCCTCTGTAATTGCAAACTTCACTCATGTCCCCTTTCATGTGTGAGGGAAAAATAATTGACCTTTTAAACGAAAGAGGAGTATCCCCCCCCCCCCCCCCCCCCCGTCATGTATATCATTGAAAATTTTGATAATATTTAACAAGAATTCTTCTGGGGCATATTTATAAAATTCGCTAGGTATTCTATAATAACCCGGAGCTTTATTTTCCTTTAGTGATGAAACCGGGTTTTTTATCTCGTAAATCGTGAAAGGACCATCTAAAAAATCATCTTTATAAAGAGGCTCTGCGAAAAAATGCATAGTCTTCAATGGTGGTGGATTATAAATTTCTTTAAAATGCATTGAAAATTCCGTTGCACTAATATTTGTCCCCACCATGAAATGTTTATTTTTAAACTCTTTTACCAGACGCCACCAATATTTCATATCTTTTATTTCCGTTAACTTTTTCGCGACACATTGTACGTATTCTTTCTTCTTATTGTTACATAGCTCTTTGTACTGTCTATTAGCCTTAACATACAACAGTCTATTTCCTCATTATTAGATTTCCTAAATAGATTTAGTAATTTAAACGATTTAGATCTTGCCATAAAGCATTCTCTATCAAACCACTTCTGTCTGTAGAAACTTTTTTGTTTAATGGCGTAACTTATAATGCTCGATTAAAATATTTTTTCTGTTGAAAGGGGACATTAAAAGATATATGTAATTAATAACAAAACTGGTTTAAAAAAACATCATCCACAGAACAGCACCGTCGTTACCATGAGGGCAATGTTCTAGAAGCCAACAAGAACAGTATCAACATCAGTAAGTTCTTATTTTAAATCGATAATTTTGCTTAAAATATATATATATAATAATATATATATATATATATATATATATATATGTATTGACCTCTAGAAACGTTACACCCTGTATATATATATATATATATATATATATATATATACAGGGTGTAACGTTTCTAGAGGTCAATACGAATACGAATGATAGCTCTCACCTAGAAAAACAAAAAATTGTATGGAAGGGGGGAGGGGGGATATCAACCGTTTGGGAGTTACAGGGTGATTCATAAATTTCAGTTTTCCATGGTATGCACGTTACTCTTTTATTTTTATCTTTTGATCTACTCAACATAGCGGCATCAAACAAACGCTAAACAACTTCTATCTGAATTAGCTTTCCAAAAATTTCAACAATGTTTATCTCACTATTACCACTGCAGGTACAGTCACTTCCACAAGTGAAAGAAATGTTTAGAAATTACCAAAATTTCAGAATTTTCCCAAATTTTCTGCGAAATTTATGTAATTAGTATACCTCTTTTTTATTTTTATTGGATTGCCCGTCTTATTACCTTTTTCTTTTATTACCTTCAGAAAAATGGCCAATATGTTCATGTTGGGAAAGCATTTAGAAATTTATACGTAGAAATTTTATCAGAGAATATTATAAAAATCAATAATTTAAAGAAATTAAACTCACATTAATTCTAAAATGCTTGTTATTGAATTTAAAAATAATTACAATTAATCTTGATAAGTAACAAAAGCTGATAAAAATGTTCATCGCCACTTTCGACGCATTTCAACAATCTCCTTCTAAGTCCCTGGTTAAGGCATATTGCAGCCAGCCTCTCCCGTATTATTTTTTTTGCTGAATTCCCAATTCGAACAACTAAATCCTCCCTAGTGTTAGTGGGCTTGAATAAACTTCACCCTTCATTGCTCCCTATAAGAAAAAGTCCAATGGGGTAAGGTCTGGAGATCTAGCAGGCCAAGGAATCGGCGCAACTCGTTAGGTTAGCGGTTAGGAAATCTTTCACTTAATTGTTCCTTCACAATGTTAGCCATATGCGCTGGTACTCCATCGTGTTGGTAAAATATTCGTATAAGATTATCCATAGGGTACTCCTCTATTAGATCTGGCAGTGTATTGTCCAAAAAGTCCGAATAAATTTCACTATTAAGCACTTGCGGCAAAATTAATGATCCGACCTGGGTGATGATGATGTGGTCGTAATGTCCCTCGATGAATAACCCTCCAAACCTTAAACGACGACACTCCTAATCACCTTGCGACTTGCTTCGTGCTCTTCTCAGGGTCCTGCCTCACGAAAGTGACTATTTGCTGCTCGATGTCGGCAGAAGTTCCTGAAGTTTCGGGTCGTGTCTCCCTGTCGTTTGAAGTTACACTTCCTCTTTCCCTTAACCTTCGGAGAGTCCGTTACAGTTACACTTTCTCTTTCTCTTAACCTTCGGAAAGTCCGTGTAAATACCCCTCTTTGGGGTGCTTTCCGGTTTGGGAATCTCCTTTGGTATTCCAGTACAACAGCTCTCTTGTTTCCGTCTACTACACCATAAATGTAAATAATATCCGCGTATTCCTCAAAAGTAAATTTTACCATTTTTTACTCACTTTTGTTTAAAAACACCCTCACTTATTGATTTGTTTTTCAACTATAATAGGTATTCTTGTTTACTGACCCTTTTTATAGCAAAATTTCCATCAGGTACGAGTAACAAAACACCAGGATACAAGGATGTGAATTCTGGCTAACACATACTAATATACTAATACTATATATATATATATATATATATATATATACATACATATAGATATATATATATATATATATATATATATATATATATATATATATATATATATATAAGTTAATAAAATTGGGTTAAGTTATTATAAAAAACCACGATTTTATTTCTATAACCAAATGGCTTGTTACTTTATTGAAACTCAACTTCAGACTGACTACTTAAAATCTAATTACAAGATGTTCACTTATGATTCTATCCACGTCTATTTCTTGCTAATTTAATGAGCTTGCATCATCTTCAGTATAATGATGAGAACGAGAAAGTGTTTATGATAGTGTAATCTGATTCGATGTCATGTTACGTGGGAATGTTTTCAAATGCGATAAGTCACGTTGTTACCGGAGTTAACTCTTCCCCTCTCAAGTGCGAATGTCCTCATTTGCGGAATTAGAAGAATTGTGAATCGTAGAATTTATGCCTGTTGTTTCCTATGTGCTTTTCTGTTTTTACTGATGATCCTTCTGCTTTTTCGTCTTTGGAAGTAATGGCCTTTTCCTGTTTTGTTTCTTCTGCTTTATGTGGAGCTACTTCTAGAAATGTATCTGTTAATTTTTTTTCAGGATGAGTAAGTATTTCGTCTTTCTGTTGGATGAAAATTTTTGTGTTTTCCCTTCTTATTACTTTTAATAAAAGTATTATGGTTAGTATGATTCCGATGATGATGATCAATCCATAACTGATTAATTGATGGGTATTCTTCTCAGTGCGTAAGATTTGGACCTCGCGGATATTGTTGATCTGGATCTCCTTTATCATTTCGAGTGATAAGAGTTCTCGATGTTCGTTCTCCTCTGGAGTTGGCTGTAAGATAGCAGGAAGAGCCTGAAGGGTTGATGCTTCCTTTGAGATAAATTGTCTGCCGTTAATGGTAATGGTCGCATTGTGAAATTTAATTAAAAATGTTCCGTTAAGGCTGTGGGGGATGTCTTTGATGTTGATGGTGCCGTGGTATTGGTTCAATAACAAAATCCCTTCTGATATTTCTTCTACTGTAGGTATGTGCTGATTATTGGCTTTTTGCATGTGGATTTAAGACTTTTTAGGAGGTTTGGTATGCAGGTGGAATTACTAATATTTATAATATTGTTTTGATTACAAATAGATAAGTAATTAAGACTTTTACAGTTATTTTTGATGCCATAAAAATTTTTATCACCTTTTAGAATTTCCTTATAGAGAATTTCATTAATAACATTATTTCTTTTGATTGGCTTTATTAACAATTTCTCATAATTTTCATTTTTTGTCATTAGTATGTTAACAACGTAAAATAAACATGAACTGTTAGTTATTATTTTGATATTAGCAAAGTCTAAGGCTTCTTCTGGGGTGGAGTAAGGAAGTCCCTCCTTATCTAAAATATCAGTGGTAAATTTGATTTCTGATTTGGATAATATCATTGAATTTATTATTCCTGACTTTGCCCAGTGAATGGCGTACCTAATATTGACTAATTCTTCCTTAATTAATTTTATCTTGTATTGAACATTTAGAGCAAGTTGATCACTAATTTTACTTTCCTTGTTGATTACATTTAGGATTTCATTGGTCACTTTAGTGATATTGTTTATCCTTTCGTTGTACAATTGATTAATTACTACTTGTCTATTATTGTTTGTCAATAAGTTATTCATCTTATCTTGAATCATCTGAAAGTCTTCGTGGTCAGGATTACCTGCAATCCATTTCCACGCAATACCAATAAAATTTAGTGATCTTTTAGGTCTATGTGGTTTTAAGTTATTCAGCAGATCTTGAATTTGGATTAGTTCATGATTAAGGTAAGGGAACAAAGGATGTGTTTTAATGCTTTTCTCTTTGAGGATCGGATTCAGTTCGTCTATGATTTGTTGAAATTTTCCTAGCTCGGTAATGTGTATTAATTTGAAATTTCCATATTGAATTTTAGCTTTACCGAGGCCAATAGCGATTATTTGGGAATTTGAGTAGTCCAGAATTTGAATTTCGCTTGAAATCGTACGAAATATGTGCCTGAAAGAAAGAACATTGCTTAATTTTTCATATTACTTTTGTGTATAGTTTTTCCTGATTCTGTAATAACAACCGTATTTCTATTTTCCTTGACTATTTCTTTTTTGTATCTAATCGTAAGTTTAGATCCTACCCGTTTGTTGTGTTTGACGAAAATGGTTTGCCCTGGCTCATAATCTTTTATTGGCTTTCTTTTCTTATTATGGTTCTTGATATCTTTTTGTTGTTTTTGTTTTCATTTTTCGATGTTACTTAGTCGAGCCTTCTCGAAGTCTTCGGGACCTATATTTGGGTTTCTACCGTAAAATAATTCGACAGGTTTTTTCCCAGTGGTTGAGTAAATGGAATGGTTATATTCGTTCACAGATCGTTCGAGTTGTTCTTCGAATGTACGCGTTGTATGGTCAGTTTTTAGGCACCTCATGATTTCTGAGAGGGTAGAATGGAAACGTTCTATCTGACCATTTACCTCACTTTTATATGGTGGTGTTTTAAAAATTCTTATCTTCAATTCATCTTCCAACATCTTCCGGTACGCTAAAGAAAAATAATATATCTCCTAAAGGTCGTTTAATATCCTCAATGGATCTAGATTTAATTACTTTCACTTGGGCGAGTTTGGTAAATTTGTCAATTGCTGTTAGAACAATTTTTTTTCTGTTGAGTAAATGTTGATGTGCAATGTGTGACCTGGGTAATTAGGAATAGGAGTGGGATTAATAATTTGGTTGTTAGGGTGTCTTTCATATTTGTTTTCTTTGCACACTGTACAGCGTTTTGCCAGATAATTTATCTTCCTGCTCATTTTTGGGAAGTAATACTTTTCCAAGATTTGTTGCCTATTCTCCTGCGGATTGCGGTGAGCTCTACGGTGGACAGTTAGTATTATTTCATCTTGTTCGGTTTCATTTTCTATATCGGTAACAATTGTTTGTGTAAATCGAATTCTATAGTTTTTAAAATGTATTGGATATGTTTCTTGAATTATTCCCATTATTGGCTCTTCTGTCATTAAGCCATTTATCGTAAGTGGATTGAGCTATCTTCTGAAAATACTTATTATGTCCGACTCTGAATATTAATGTTGAGTTATTATATGTCTGGTGTAATTTTCGAAAGGGTGCTTTTTCTGGTAACTTGTTTCGTTGCCTGTTTTTAGAATTAGCTGATTGCAAAAAACATTAATAGGGGCTTCTACCTAGGGGATTAGATTGTGTGAGGAACTTTCGTCGCTGTGTTGAGTTACTGACATTGGATTTAGTTGGGTTTTTTTGGCGGTCTTGATAGCATGTCGGCTACAATATTGCCTCTACCTGGTTTGTATTTCAGCTCGTAATTATAATCTTCAAGAATGGATTTTCAGCGCTTCATTTTGCTATTCGTATTTTTGTTGCTAAGCGCGTATGTTAGTAGTGGTCTGTAAAGATCTTAAATTTTTTTGATCCGTATAGGAAGTTTCTGAGGGAGTTCAGTGCCCAAATTATAGCCAGCATTTCTTTTTCATTTGTTGCGTAGTGCTCTTCGGTTTTATTTAATGTTCTAGATAAAAATGTTATTGGTTTGTTATTTTGCGATAAGACTGCACCTATGGCGTAGTCAGAGGCATCGGTCGTAAGTTGGAAATCTTTTTCAAAATTGGGGTATGTTATTAATACTTCTTTGGAAATTAGTGAATTTTTTATACCATTAAATGCCAAGATCGCATCGTCGTTTAGATGAATAGGTTTGTTTTTTGAAAGGGTTTTGGACACATGTCCATCTTCCCCTCTTAAAAGGGATGTCAGTGGTTTCGCCAGCTTAGCATAGTCTTTTATAAAGCGGCGGTAGTAACCTGACATTCCGAGGAATGATCGTAGTTCTTTTAGTGTTTGTGGGACAGGTAATTCAGATATTGCTTGGATCTTTTTAGGATTGCTTTTGATTCCATCTCTCGAAATGATGAAGCCAAGGAATTCAACTTCGCTCTGCAGAAATTCACATTTATCGAGTTGAATTTTCATATTTGCCTCTTCTAATGTCCTAAATACCATTTCAAAATTTTCAAGATGCTCATTTTCATCCTTTCCAAATATGATAATATCATCTATGTAGATATAACACCTTTTTCCTATATGATCTCTCAGGATGTGATCTAAAGTTCGCTGAAATATGGAAGGGGTGTTTTTGAGTCCAAATGGTAGGCGTGTGAACTCATACTTCCCATTGTTCACGGAGAACGCCGTTTTTTCGATGTCAGATTCCCTCAGTTGGATCTGATGAAAACCACTTTTAAGATCCACGATTGAGAACCATTTACTTTTTCCTAAGTTTGCCAAGACTTCATTAATTTCAGGAATAGGGTATCTATTAGCTATGGTTACGGTGTTTAGTTTTCGATAGTCGATAACAATTCTGTACTTTTTGTCTCCGGAAGCATCCTTTTTTTTTGGGACGATCCATACGGGGGAGTTATAAGGCGATTTTGATGGTCTTATTATTCCATTTTCTAGCAGTTGGCTTATTTGTTTTTCGACTTCGTCTTTTAAGCACATGGGGTATGGATATGATCTTGAATAAATGGGATCGTCAGTGGAGGTCCGGATTTCTCCTTTAACCGCAGTCGTCTACGTTAATTTTTCATCGGGGTCAGAAAACAAACTAGGACAGAGTTTTATGACATTATTTAGTCTTTGCTTTTGCTCTGAACTCAAATGGGATGTTCTGATGTTAATGGTATTAACTGTGTCAGAAAGATGTTGTTTTAATGGGATTATGATGTCTGGTTGTATCGTCATATAATTTTCATTTGTATGGATTATGGCTCCTAGCTGTTTAAGACTGTCATTACCAATTATACCGCTAAAAGAAGTAAGATTGGTAGGACGAAGAATTTCATTTTTTGTGTTTTCGGTCCGAATAAATTAACTAGGGCATGATGAGTAACTTTAATTTTTCCTCCTATAGAGTTAGCATAAAAAATATTTTCGTTTGGAATAGGATTTCTTATATATCGGGATTGGATATAGTTTTTGTTTGAACCGGTATCTATTAAAAATTTTAGAATTTCTCCGCTCTTCGCTTTATGCTCAAGAAAAGGCAGCGAAGAGCTCCTTAGTCTAAAAAATAAATGTCGTCTAATTCTTTTGAGTTCGGATCTTCTTGAGACTCGATGTAGTCGGTTAATGTTTGATCATTGTCTTCATCTGCGCTATTAAGCTCTTGAGCATATTGCTCGATGTCATTTTCTTGGTCGGTAACTTGCTCCGTATAAAAAACTCTTTGGGACTTGTACGGTTGGTGCATTTGGTGCGACGGAGGTCTTTAATTTACAAAATTCCGCATTTGGGGCCTGTTTTGGTAGTTTACGGCGCGTGAATGCAAAGAGTGATCTATATCCATAGGTTCTGGTTTAGGATTGGGTTTAGGAGGTAAAGGGTGAGGATTGTTATAGTGTTGTCTTTGTGCTTGTTGAGGGAACGGGCTCTGTCTTAGGAAGTTAGGTCTGGAAGGTATCTGAGGATTATTTACTAACTCGGGGTAGAAATTGGTTCTAGGCAATGGAATCGGAGTGGGATGTTTTTGATGAGAGTTATTTCTTGGCGGGAACGAGCTTAATGTTTGAGGTTGTGGCCTTCTAATGACTCCGTGACTGTGTTGAACACGATAGTCCACGTTCTGTAATTTAAGACATAAGTGAAGGGCCTGAGGGAGATCCACCGGTTCCTTCATACTAAGTAGTCGGGGGAGATCTCCTTTAAGTCCTCTTACAAAGGTATCTAACGCTTAATCGCGGTATGCTTGGGTCATTATATTCAGAGATTCTTGACTCATCTCCATTGATGATAGTTTATTGAGAATTAGTGAAAGGTTATAATACACTTCTTGGTAGAATTCAGGAATTGTATTATTTCTTTGTATCAATGTGGTCATTGTGGTCCCAGTTTAGTGGTGTGTTATACGATTCTAGTGCAATGTCTGCACAGCCAGTTACTTTGTTTCGAATAACACTAAGTATGCCGTAGCATTTAGGTGTCCCCTTTAAATGTTCATAGATTTTCAAGATTCTGTCGACACTTTTTTCCAAGAACTGAATTGTCCTGGTTGACCAGAAAAATCTCTCAAACTTTTTACTATGTCCGGTATTTTATCCATATCGGATAAATCTCTTTCTTGCCCAACGTCGATAGTTTGATCTGAGTCACTGTGGGTGTCGATTCCCGGATTTATGGCAGAATAAAAAATTTCTTTACATTCTTTTCTAACAATTTCGGATATAATAGCGGTTAAGTTAGTTAAGTTCGGATATAATAGCGGTTAGTTAGTTAATCGATATTGCCGTGGTTATTTGTAGTACGAGAGGAGGAACGCGGATTAAGAGTGGGATTTTGATTCTCTGCGCTCAACAACAATTTTGGTGGTTCAATTATGCTATCGTTTGGATTAGCCATGTTTATATTTTTTTAATTAAAAGATCACTATTTATGAGAAGAAGAAAAGCTAAATTACTTTTTGATTTCTTTTAAGTATGGTTATATTATGGCAAAGGATTATTTTCCCTTTCCAGAATTTTCACTTTCACGACAAACTTCCAGAAGACTCTCAATTAGATAAATAAATACCAATAATAATTTCTTTTTTTTTCGTTATAAAAAAAATATTCACTTGTGTGATTGGAAGATAATAATTTTTTTGCAAGACCTTAGCTAAATATCAATCTTTTTAATTGTATTTAAAATTGTCTCTTTTATTGTTAAAAATTAATTATCAAAGAGATCTCAATATGATATTGTTCTTTTCACTTTTCTTTGTTACAATTTAAAAAAATTCAGTTTTTCTTGCTATAAATGACTAACATTAATATTAACAGATGAAGAACACACATCTGGATGAGTCTTACGATGAGATGGCGTACAGGTGCTCCGGTGCTGTTGTTCTTTTCCTGTACGTGGGACGCTTGTGGTATTTCTTCAGCAACAAGTTAGGCGGCTGTTGATGAATATTTGTATCCTTGATGTGGTTAATCGTAGAATTTTTATCCAGCAACTCCGTTTTGTCCTCAAGGAGGTGACTCCGGGGCCTCGTTTCCTAACCCTTACGGTTCTGAAGAATTCAAGGGATTTTATCCCCTTTACTTGCCACTTGAGTGATGCGAAATAGATTTCCAAGTGAGAGGTGGCAATGGTTAGCACGCCTTGTTTGCTTTTCCTTTTTTTCACAAATAATGAGCACAAAACAAATTACAATTTCTTTTTTGTGATTACACTAATTATCTCATTGAATAGCTTCACCGTTTATGATGGTAAAACACTAATTAATTCACTTTTTATGAAAAAAATTAACTCACTGTTTATAAAAAAAAGTGGCAATGGTTAGCTCACTAATTTAGTTGGTAACTGTGGCAATGGTTAGCACTTGTTACACTTTTTTAAAATTTGTACTTTTTTTCGCATATCGCTACCAACGGTCCCTGCTCGGGCGCCAGTTAATAAAATTGGTTTAAGTTATTATAAAAAAAAACGATTTTATTTCTATAACCAAATGGCTTGTTACTTTATTGAAATTCAACTTCAGACTGACTACTTAAAATCTAATTACAAGATGTTCACTTATGATTCTATCCACGTCAATTTATTGCTAATTTGATGAGCTTGCACTTGCATCTATTTCCTGGCAAAAATATCATCTTCAGTCCAATGATGAGAACGAGAAAGTGTTTATGATAGTGTAATCTGATTCGATGTCATGTTACGTGGGAATGTTTTCAAATGCGATAAGTCACGTTGGTACCGGAGGTAACTTATATATATATATATATATATATATATATATATATATATATATATATATATATATATATATATATATATATATATATATATATACATATACATTTGAAAAAAATCAGCGGACATAATTCCAAACGAAGAGATTTATTTTCTAAAATAAATCAATTAGTTCGCAGGGCTCAGAAATCAAGAGTGATACATCACCATAAAAATCACTCTAATGGATAAACTTAACCCACCTCTAAATAGAAAAGCTACACCTGCACAAAATGTGCAGGAAATATTCACATGACCCGAGTGAATTTTTAAACTTAAAACCAAAACGACACTTGTTAAACTCGAGCAACGTAAGAAATATAAGTATCGATCGGTGTGTTACGTTTTTTTTTTCAATTGTCCTGCGACGATCTGAAAATAATAAAATTGTTTGATGAAAGAAGGAAACCAAGGATATATTTATACTTAAATACTTGTTAAATGTGCTGTCCCTTCATTTATGTTGAAATTCCTCTTAATGACAGATAATTAAAGCAAAAATTTAATTGGCGGAAAAGTATTGGATATCCAAACAATTTCGACCGGAAAGCTGGCTGTAATCACGATGGCGATGCAAAGACGGATTAAGATACTATCGGAAAAGGTACCTTCGAGTATTATGATCGCGCGACTGAAGCTGGGGATCATCTATATGAACGGGTACGCGTTTGTGGATCCACAGCCTGGAAGACGACAAGATGATGACTTAGAAGACAATAAAGTTATTTTAGATTACCTACATATAGCAAGTACTGTCAATGAGCGCCGATGAAGTAGCCCTGGAAAACAAAATGACTGAGAATTGCGCAAGCTAATGCTTTTGATTTACCTTGAGTTAATGTTCCGGACGATAGTGGACGACCAGTTACGTATATCACGCATTGTGGATGAGCGCCGATGAAGATATCCTGGAAAAGAAAATCATTCAGAATTTTGCAAACTCACAAATTTTATGTACCTGAATGTTCCGGATGATAGCGGACCAGTTGCCTATATGATGCGCTGTGGATGAATGTCGATGAAGATGTCCTGGAAAACAAAAATCACGAAAAGTCACATAAAAATGCAAACACCCAATTTGAACATACCTTTGGAACTGCCTAAATGTAGCGGATAATAGTGGACCATTAGCTGGAAACTAGTTAAGGTTAGTTAAATAGTTGAGTAGACAGATAGATGTTAAGCAGACTGCTAATTTTAACGGAAATAGAGGATTTAAGTATTTTAGCTAATATAGCTGTACTTTAAATTTGCAACTTAGATGATAAGAAACAGATCAACAACTAATGGATTTTTTTTTAAGGAGAAGTTTAAATAGGTTTATAAAATTAAGTAAGGGAAAAGAAACCTGTCCTGAGCTTTCCCTGGAGTTGAGGATAACACTTAAAAGTACTGAAGATAACCTCAATAACTAAAATCACACGAAACTTCAAATTCAGGATTGAACGAGACAAATATCTGCGCTGTTCCTAACCCAAAGATAAACGTGGGAGACAACAAGATATCAAAAACATAACACCTGAAGATTGATATCACACGTGGAAGGAGATGTCAGCTGAAAGTTTATACGACGACCGACCGACTTTTCGGGTACAGAAAATTTTTCCCGTAACTGCAAAATAATCCACCGGTTGCAGAAATTATTTTAATATAAAAACAATAAATATAATTTTGGAAAATCCGAATAATTACCCCCTATTAAGGAATTTCCTCTGGAAAACTTCATAATTTGACAGGATAGGCACAAAAATTCAATAAAACCACGTTCTTTGTTAGGTGAAGGAGACAGTCTAGTAAAAGAATTAAAAGAGACAGTAGTGAAAGTATTTAAAGTGAAAAGTAGTTGAAGAAGTAGTTGAAGAAGAAAAAATGAAATAGGAGGGTTCAAACATAAAGAAAGGAAGAAGTCATCAAAAAGGAGAAGCGACAGTGAAGCGAAGTAGAGGAGGAAAGGAACAGGACAAGACAATTAGATGAATTTTCATTATTTTAAGTTTGTGACTGAGGTATGTGTGCATCGACAAAGGTAGATAACACTTAGTTTTGATTTGTAGTTGTCATACATTTAATTACATAATTTGAATTATTATACATTTAAGTTTGAAGTTGTTTCCTTTTTCTTAGAAAGCAAAAGATTTTAAAGTAGTTTTGGCAAGAATTCCCTTTAAATTGTTTTTTATTTGCCTATTTTGTGAATAAATTTTAAGTTGTTTTTGAATTCGTCGTTTTGATTTTTCTCCGCTGGCAACTTAACGAGTTCGTAGACTTTCAAACTACGTGGCGCCCAAAACTAAAACAACCAGTACCTTTTTCCACTCGAGCTAGTGCACCTTTATGCTTTTATAGCATAACAGGCGTTTCTAATAAAGAAAAGTTAAGCTCCCTTGGCTCGTTATCAACAGCAGCACCAAAGGGTTAACTTACCTTCAGCTGCTGGACGCCTTCGCGACAAAACAAAAACTAGATGAAACTCAAACAAAATTAAAATTTAACACCGAACTGGACACCTGTATCAATTTATGATCACGTACACTGTCCCACTAACCTTGCGGTAAAATATTTTCAAAAATGCACAAAGACAAATCGATTAACTCCATTTTTAATTTTTTCTTACTGTCAGAATGTAAACACTTATATTGTCAAATTTTTTTTTTAAACAAAATCAGGAACTCAGTATATCATATCTTAAATTGTTTAGTGACCGATTTATCAAGCTACAAGTTTTAATTTCCAAAACGAATTTCACAATAAAAAAACATTTATATTCCGACTGTAAGACAAAATTGAAAACGGAGTTGATTTGTCTTCTGAGTGGCTTATATATTGCCACTGGCGTAGAATTATCATACAATTGCCACTGGCGTGAACCACAACACACTTTTGTTCCTTATTAAGCAAACTCTCAGGAGAAGCTTACAACATTTTTAAAGATTAATCAAACCTACATCTGGCTTTATCTGAAAGGCGACCTTTTTAATAAATTTTGATACCAAAATACCAAAATCAATTCTGTTTAACAAATAGCAGGTAAGCCCGTGAAGAGAGCGTGAAAGAGTTCGAGAATAGAATAAACTATATTCTCTCCCAATTGAACGAAGCAACATACGTTCACACAAGCAATTAAATTTTATTACAAACCCTAATGATGGACAACGAAGTACAAGCCGTCGCTGCCCTCGAGGACGGACTTTTTATTGATCGTCTTCGGATGCTGGCCGAAGTGTACTCTGAAAAAAGGTACAAACCAATTTCAAACTATATCATAGAACAAGCCTCGCGCATTGCGACAAAATTCAACAGGTACGCAAGAAATGGCGAAGCCTCAAACATGTCCACTTAGCACCTTCCTGCCCTCAAAAATAATGCAAAGAAATTTTCCTAATAATTCAAATTGAAATTTCCATTTCACAAAAACACGGTAACAGAGAAATCACGCAAAACTTCAAACAAACACTTTGAATTCAAGCAATTATAGAATTTCCTGTAATTACTGCCAAAAAATGGATCATACAATAAATGTGGCAAATAACGCCAACTTATACCAAGCACAAAACAGGCAACCACCCAGAGTGGGAGTGAGAGAAAAACTTTCAGAAAAAGTTAATACCACAATAACATTTATAAAACAATCGCAATACAATAATAAACCAACAGGAGAAAAACAAGTTTCGGATAAGGGAATCTACCAAGCCGGAAGGAACGATCTCGGCAACCTTTCGCAAATACAAACCCAACCCGAGATTTATTGCGACACAAATACACCCCCTATCAAATTATATAAGTCCTTATACAAATAAATAATAATTGAATTTCTCTTTTATTGCCTTTGAAAGTCAGTTCAGTGCAAAACACAATTTTTCTGATAGATACAGGAGCAGGAATAAGTCTCCTAAAATCAAACAAAATAAAACAGATGTTTTTGCAGAAGCGTCACAGACGACTCTTAACTCAGTGGAACTGCTATTGGGTTTCAAGACGCTATCATGTGGTGCGAAATAGTAGGGTGAGACGATGTTGACTTTCTCCATGTGGCCCAAAGCGCGATACACCCTCATAAATTCAACGTATTGGGTTTTTAAATCATTTTCCTTAGCGAACCTTCTATCTAATGAGAGAAATCTGCGAAACGCAATATCCTTTCATTCACCAAGTCTAGTCGCATCATCGGAAAATGGTAGACTTACTATGAACCTGCCATTCTCGGTTCTCGTTGTGGTTTGCGTGAAGCGCATTTCGCATTTCCTTTCAGCTGGTGAATACTGAGGACTGGAAGTATCAAATTCTTCTAACTGCCAGAAACTTTCAATAGTCTTACCAAGGGTTCCCGCCTCACTATAAATCCCACATACAGCTTCTTGTAGAGGTAACCCACTAATTTTACCTGATACAATCCATTCAAGTTGAGTGTTTTGCAGGATAGGTAGGACATCCGTTAGTTTACTTAAAAGTTGGTGGTAAAACTCAGCACCGATTAACTAATCTATGTTGCCGGGCTGGCTAAAACTTGGATCAGCCTATTTTATTATTTTCGAAATATATGGTTGCGGTGGTATAATTTTGGAAAGCATATAGACTTCAAGTCGCTGAGAAAATCCATTCACTAATGATTCCATTTTTAGGCTGGCTCTTTTTCGACTTTCGTTTTTATTATTACCAATTCCGTGTATGTGCATTATATGCGATATGGATTTTACACCAAGTTTTCTGATTACCTATCGAGTTTGCGTTTGTGACTATCAAGCGAATTCTTGCAGTACTTAACAGTAGCAGGCTCCTGTAGTCTTGGTTTGAAAGTGTTGCTAATAGCTGCGTTCTATTGGGCCATGCAGAGTGCTCCGGTGTACTTCCCCAATGTAACGTAATTTTTGAAATAGTTTTAGCGTTTTTGATATTTAAGGTAAGTAGATGCTTTTTTTAAACAACTTTAATATTTTTCATGATGTAAAATAGCAAAAAGCCACCTTAAAGAGCTTTTGAAGCACAAAAAACCCTAGCGGAAAAACTCAGGTTAACTACCCTTGCAAATTACACCTACCTATCATTTAGTGTAGCTGACCGTAGTTAGGTGTACACCGGAGTATTCTGCATCGCCCAATGAACACAGCTGTACGAGGCTGTTCCCTCGATAATTTTGGTACAGTCTGCCTTTCTGATTGCTGTGTTGGTATACCCTATTTTGGGATCTGTATTGCCCTTGATTCGACCCGGTTTATTTCATCCAAATGTACTAAAGAATTTTGCAAAGCTTGTTCCATATGAGTACCTAATTTCAGTTGGTTACTTGGCGACAACCTAAGAAAACTCTTACATCCGAATAGAGGATGAATTCCTTTGCAGGATACACATGCAGATGATGACGCAACTGACGTTAAGTATAGTACAGTATGCTGGTGCTTCTGGTATACATCACTTTGTCTTGATATACTTCCCAATGCTTCTAGAGATTGAAGACGGTTCTGCAAAAAGGAACGGTTGAAGGACGGTTCTGCACTAGGATTTTCGAGTGTTTGTTCATACAGTGTGTGAGTTGATTTGTCTAACTTCTTTACAAAAATATGGAGAAGCAGAGGATCCCAATTTTGAATCGGAATTCCCATGTTCTCAAGTCCTAAGCGACATTCCTAATTGGTATCATGCAATCTTCTTATAGCAGCAGCCGATACGTCTGTCGATTGAGTCGGCTGCGCAAGCAGTTTATTTATTAAAGCTGCAGCTAATAATCTCTTGTTTTCGTATCTATCTTCTAGCATCTTCCATGCTGCGGTGTACGTCTAATTCTAGAGGGATAAATGTCGCACTAATTTGTCTGCTTCGCCTGTAATATAGGCCTTCAGATACCAAAATGATCTAAAGTTTCATACGATAAAAAAACAAAACGAAGCTTCCTTTAGAACAGAAGACAAAATTCTGCTCAATAACAGCAGCAATTCTCCTCTTATAGCAGCAGCCGATACGTCTGTCGATTGAGTCGGCTGCGCAAGTAGTTCATTATTAAGGCTGCAGCTAATAATCTCTTGTTTTCGTATCTATCTTCTAGCATCTTCCATGCTACGGTGTAGGTCTCATTCTAGAGGGAAAAATGTCGCACAAATTTTTCTGCTTCGCCTCTAAAATTGGCCTTGAGTTACCAAAATGATCTAAAGTTTCATACGATTAAAAAAAAACAAAACAAAGCTACCTTTACAGCAGAAGACGAAATTCTCCTCACTTTTCACCACTCTGGCTAGTACCATATATAATTACAAACGTAAATTCACCTGAGAACTCAACAATAAAAATAGGATATAAAGCAAAACGAGTTTATAAGAATAAGATCAAACATTTCCAAGCATAAATCATTAAATCAAAAATACAAAACCTTATTTTTTTCTCCCCTGTTACAAACTACGTTTATTTAAAACTTTTACTCTCACTGCATTCAAAATACATTTAAATAACACACGGTCAATTGCCAATTACTAACAAACACTCCTTCTTTAAGCATAAAATGGCGTTGGCAAGAATTATCATTCTGCTATCTACCTGTTAAGCGCAAGTACCTGAAACCTTAAAAACAATCCTGCTATTCACTCCGAAAAAGTAGGAAAAACAAGCATCTACACAAAAGAATGGAATATTATCACCAATATAACTGGACGGACTTCAAAACCGAGCTGAGTAATTTGAAACAGATAACAACAGACATACAATCCCTATGTCGAGAGTTTTGCGCAACGCCAACAATAGATCACATATGCTACGGAGTGCATTACAACTGCGATTATTAATAAGAGAAGCAAAAGCGCAAAATGATCTCTTGGAACCAAAATCCAGATCTAAGAGAGGTCTTATTAACATTATTGGTTCGATCTGTTAAACTCTTTTTGACAACGTTAAACTAATATAATTTCCGAAAACCAAAACTACCAACTCCAACTAATAAAAAATTCAGACTCTAATAATTTTGTATAGCAAATTTGTTACCATAATAGAACAGAAGTTATTTGTCTTAAACACCAAGCTCACGAACTTCAAGAAAAGTTTTTCGAAAATAGATAAACTCTTGTACAATCATGAACTGGCAATAGAACTAGAATCATTAATATCACTAAAAACCCTGATGTTAATATAGTATCAAAGCATACAAATGACAACTTCAGATTTTATGACAGATACTCAACATGACAAATTTCACCCAATAACGGCTTCACTCACTCAAATCGAGACTATGCTCACACAAATAAGAAAGGATTTACCACCTTCATGTTTTTCCACTGGATAAAGAAAACAATGTCATCGTTCAGTTATATCACTTAAGCAAACTTTCTGCAGTCTTTACCAAAAACAAAATAATTTTTATATTGACATTGCCGTTACCATTTAAAGAACAATATCAACTTCCTAAAATATAGTATATTGTGGAATCCGTGGTTATATACCTCGTCTGTTCCAACTTAATAAGCCGCGCCTTTGGGTCGTGCCTATTAAGGAATCCACCAATCCAGGCTGTATCCAGTGCCTAGTGTTCTACCCGTCACGTAGAGGATAAACACGAAACACAAAAGTGGGAAAAAATAAGGTTCAATAAATGAAAATTACTGATAGCACCAACTAGACATAATTCAAAGCACTAATGTAGAGTTCTAGAAAGGGATAGTCTTAATTTACTATGGATATATTCTCTACAAACTTTACTAATTCTATGCACATAGTTCAAATCACAATTCAAATAGGGAATAAATATAAAAATAAAGAATATTGAAATAAAAGATTTGAATAAAATTGTGTACTCACCTCATATCAAAAACGCGTGTACTGATCGCTGATATTATTAGTACTGTTGTATACTGTTAGGAATGAAGAATACCAATAGAAAGTATTCTCGAATAGCCTAGTAGTAACACTTATTGTTGTTTTAATGTAGTACTTTGTGTTAGTATATTACCCTGGTCGTAACCCAGGGAATAAGGCATACACACTACAATACACACACAAGTCGTGACCCACTGAAACCGTACTTAAAATTACCTAAACCTTACAAATGGATTTAGAGATAAAAGTTTACTCTTCGGTGATATAGGTAGATTTGCTAGAAGTAAATTTACTTCTGAATTGAATGCAACTCTTTGAGAAGATTTAATTAATGACATTTCAGATTCATGAAGTTCTTGTGTAGAACAGGCAGCCTGAAAGGTGCTCGCCTTTTGGATGTTTACATTTGAAAATAAATCTTCGGCAATAAGCGAGAGTTCTAATCAATCTCGTGAATGCTGAGGATTTTCCTATTATGTCCTCTATAAGTGAGTTGAAGAGGGAAATAGGAATGATCCTTTTTTGTTCAAGGTCATTGTCTAGATATAGTACAGCCGTGGTTTTGGGCCAATTATGCTGCGCGTGTTTGAGCCAATATAGACCGTGCCACCACAAGCTGTGACTTATTAAGTGTGAAGGTTTTATTCTTCGATAATTATAATCCGCTGGATTATCTTGACTTTTCACATGCCTCAAAGTATTGATTTCTAGCATGTCTTGAATCTCGGCAACCTTGTTTGCCACGAAGGTTTTAAACTTATTTGGGTGACTGCTTATAAATGCTAACGCTATCGTTGAATCAGTTCACTCGAAAACTGGGATATTAGGAATATTTAGATCATCTTTAGCTCGATGTATGAGTCTAGCCAAAAGTAATGCTCCACATAACTCAAGCCTAGGAAGTGATACTGGCCTTGTGGGACTTACCTTAGACTTTGCTGTCAATAACTTGATGTGGATAATTCCTTTGTTATCAACTGTTCGAATATAAACAGCTCCAGAATAGGCATGCTGAGAGGCGTCAGAAAACTCGTGAAATTGAATGTCGTATGAGTCTATACTCATATGGAGCCACCTAGGAATGTTGATCTTAGGAATAAGATGCAATTCAGATTTGAATTGTTTCCAGTCTGCGTTTAGGGTAACTGGAATTGGATCATTCCATGCAACTCCAGAAAGCCATAGTTTTTGTATTCGAATTTTGCCAGTCACTATAATGGGCTCACTATAAGCGGATCAAACAATGTGGCAACTTAAGACAAAATAGAAACTTTTGACAGGTTTCGGTCTGTTATTTGTCGATAATGCAATGTGAAGTGATACGAAGCTGGATGCCAATGGATGTCCAAAGCCTTAACAGATTCACCATTTGCATTCTTAATAAGGGGCTCTGAAGAATTACTAGCCCATTTACGCAGAGTAAAACCTCCTGCCTTAAGGACTGACACAAGCTGAGTATGGTGTTCTAAGGCTTCTGATAGAGAGTCTGCACCTGTTATCAGGTCGTCTACGTAGAAGTCCCTGACAACAATTTTGGCTGCTAATGGGTAGTTATCTAGCTCACCTCTGGCTAATTGATGCAAAGTTGTACCGAAAGTAACTGTGGTAAACAGTTGCTGGATGATGGATGGATGAGTTGAAGCCTTCTCCGATACGGCGATCCTCATCTGGATATTCTTAAGTGTTAGTTACCCCTCCAATCAGTAGCAACCGGGGAATGCATCCTAGAACGTAGCCAAGTAACTAATTCGGGAGGAGATAACCTCTTGAAAAATCCCCCCAACTCCAAGGTTGTAGTAGGCCAAGCTAAGAGAGTCTGCAGTAGTGTCCCCCTATCTGCAGGACCCAGGGGTAATAGGGTCGCTAATGCCGTCTCCTCAAGCACTTCTGTAGGCGTGGAGATGGAGGGTATGGTAGACCCTAATAGGTTGGCTATACCAACAACAATATAGAAGCAGCTTTGGGAAAATTACCTTTTGAAGGTTCTGTGGCGGCTATGGAGGCTGGCTCGCTCCCGCCGACTGAAACTGATGTAGCAGTCCTGGATTAAGGTAAAATAATAATTCAGGTGCGGCGGTGCAGAGATTGCAGCCTCTAACGAGTTGGTAATCTCCGCGGTACACGCGCGAGTAGAAGACCCAGCTACGGTTAATCCGGAGGAGGTTACTGGTCCTGGCTCTGGACTAAAGCTTTATGGCCTGGATCCCTTCAATACCGTGGACAAAGAAGGTGTGAAGGTTATAATTAAAGCATGTACTAAGAAAGCTGTCCGGTGTCTTCTGGAAGATTTTCACCCCTCTCGCTAAAAAACAAAAAAAAAACTGTGGTTAACGCATATTCCTTAAAAGTTTCATCAGGACTATCTCTCCAAATAATTCGCTGATAATTTTGATCTTCAGTATATAATATGGAGAAGAATTCTGCCTGTAAAACTGGTCCTGTGTAAAACTGTTCGTTCAGGGACTTGCCGTTCGAAGTTTTTTCGGATGCGTAGAAGACTACACGAACCTTTGTGGTACTGTCCTTCAAGACAGCATGGTGTGGTAAATAATATGACTTTGTATGATCTCTCTCTGGACTTACTGGAATCATAAGACCCATGGCCTTGTATTCGTTAATGCAGTTCCGATACTCTGCATACTAACTAGGATTTTGGCCGAGTTTTCTTTCTAGATTGTGAAATCTATGAATAGCCATGTTTCGTGAGTTTCCTAGACCGGGTAATTGGTTATTTTGAAACGGAAGGTGAACTTCATATTGTCCAGATTTATCACGTGAGAGAGTAGATTCGTAGAATTTCTCATAATTTACTTCAGCTTGGGAATATCTTCGTTCTACAAAAACTTCTTCGTTCTCCCAAAACTGTCGCAACAATCTCTCTACATTGTTGTCTTCGTTAAAATGCACACTTAATGTGATGCCAATGATCACTTGAAATTTTTGCAAGGGGTAGCATCTCAGTAATTTTTAGCACAATAAGTGCAGTGACGTATGTGGCTTTCTGAATTGCTTGCAAAGATTCAATTTTAACTGTACCTCGAGAATAGGCCTTGATGGCCTCTGTTCTTCCTAACCCAGTAAATTGAACCGAGGTTTAAAAGTCTTTAAGTTTTAATTTGCGAGCTGCAGCTGCTGTAATACATGACAGTTACGATCAATCAGAGAGCGAAATGTATAAATCGTACCTGCCTTGGAAGCTATGTTCACAAGGGCAGTGGAAAGCAGTGCTTGAGATGCACTAGGAATTTGATTTTACAGGAACGTTTGAAAAGGTTGATTTGTGACTTAGACCGCTTAGGTAGAGCTATTGCTAAGAGGGTGTGCATTTTCAATGGTCTTTGCCACTGAAAGTTGTGCTTTATTTGACCCTTTTGAGGGAGCTTGAAGAAGCGTATGATGTCTCATTCCAAATCGATGGCACACATTCTTACTTGGGCAATATTACAAAATTTGTTTATTTGAGAGACAATTACTGCGTAAACGTTCAAAGTTTATAAACTTGTGCCTTTCATTGATATCGAATTTTAAGAATTTAAAGCACTTACTTAGAGGGTGTGCTTGATTGCAGCCGTTACATTTATTGCCTGATGAAGTTAAATGATTTAATAATCTTCCTTCGTGATGGCCAGTGTCTGTCCTTAAAGGGTTGGGGTCTGAAATGGCTTCTAATGTCTGAAATCTAGAGTCTAGGAACTTTTCAAGCTGGGTAAATGTGGAAAGATCTGCAGATGTATTAATTTTTGGCTCCCGCATACGATGAGTTTCAGGTGCTAACCTTTGCACTAAGATGTAAATTAGTATTGTGTCCCATTCTTTCGTTAAGACGCCCAAAGCTTCAAGATATAAATCACCTTGGATGACCTCATATATAGAATCACTAATGGTCGAATGAAATTATGCTTATTATCGTTGAAAAAATATAGATGAGCGAAACTTAAAAATAATTTCAAATATTTGCATGATAAGGTAACATTTGCAATCCGGAATGCCAAAAAAGAATTTTGTAAACATAAATTAGATGCTAAGCTTCCGTCTCGCAAACTCTAGAAAAATATTAAGAATCTGAATTTTTCGATCAAACTGAAAGCAGCTATCAAATTTCAGCAAGTGAATTAAATGACTACTTCTTTAAAACAATTTTACCTAAATCTTCAAGTAATCTCCTCCCAATTCCTTGATGAATAACTAAGACTACGATACTCTAATGTTAGTATCTCTGAAATTATCATGGCACTCAACACCTTGAAATCAAACGCTATCGGGTTAGACAATATTGATTTGAAATTCCTAAAAATAATTCCCTGAAATAATTTCCCCGCTTAGTTTCATTATTAACACCTCAATTACTAAAAGCGTGTTACCTGCTGGTTGGAAAATTGCCAAAGTGAAAGTCAAAAAAATACCCAAAGCTTGTAATCCTTGTGATTATAGACAGATCAGTATACTTAATGTTTCCCAGGTCATTGAAAGGCTGCTATTAAACAAATTAAATGACTGCAATAGCACTGAACAACTGGCTGATGAGCAATCCGGGGTTCGTTCAGGACATAGTAATACTACTTCCCTCTTGCGTTTGGTCGAAGTAATTAGGAAAAATATAGAAGTTAGAAGACCAACGATGCTTTGCCTCCTTGATTTCACTAAGGCATTTGATAGCGTAGACTTTGATAATTTTATGTGACTAGCTGCAGCACCAATTTAACTTTTGCAGCTAAATTGTTAAGTATATGTATTCATACTTGGTTGAACGAGAATGTTAATTCAAGACTTGTTTGAATACCTAATTACACCATTTATGTTCTCAACACTCTAATGGCGTCTATGGTTGCTTCTTCCTTACCTGAAAACGATTCAGAATTTTTAGGAATTGAAATTTATACAGGCTCTGAGAAATGCGCGTTTATTGCCCTCCTAATGAATTCAGTATAGAAAAAGCCTTGGAATTGTTTCGCTGTGTTGATCGCCATGAAGTTCTTGAAGCTGTTTACTCTATCAAGTCAAATGTCACAGGTCCTGATATGTTACCACCTGAATTCCTTAAAGTCATTGCCCCTTACATACCAACGCAATTGGTACATATTTTTAATTTTTGCTTAACCACGTCACAATTTCCTACGAAATGAAAGGAGGTGGACGAAGTCAGACTGTTAAGGTACAGAGGTCCTTCTCTAGCCCGATGTCGTTACACTCTGGCGCCCCTCAGGGCTCCGTTCTTGGCCCAATTTTGTTAAGCTTATACATAAATGATCTTCCAAGTACTATTTCTGACGCTTCTATACACCTCTTTGAGGATGATGCGCAGATATACCTTAGTAGCCCAATTTTTTTTTTTTTTTTTTTTATATATGATGATGCCAAAGCTCAGGGGATGCCCTATGATGCTTAAGCACAGCCTTGGCAGGAAAGGAATTAAGGATGAGGGAAATGGGTTAGGAGTTTGGGTGAAGGAGGTGTCGATGTACGCCCCGTTTGAAAGTTTCAGGCTGATAAGACGAGGGAAAAACAGAAGATGGTAAACTGTTCCACATTCGTGTTGTTCTGCTTAGAAAAGATTCCCGAAATTTGACGGTACGTCCAAATTTGACCTGGAGAGTATAGGGGTGGGAGCGGCTTGTTGATCTTGTATCGCGCGTTGTCATGAGTCTACAAGGAATCAGGCTAGCAATTTCGTTAGAACAACGGCCATGGAAATAACGATAGAAGAGTGAGAGACAACCGACATTCCGTCGATGCTCCAGAGAGTCAAGACCCTCAGAGATTGAGGGATCGCCAATAAGCTTAACAGCTTTACGCTGGACTTTGTCTAACGCGGACAGTGCGGTGTGTCCGGCCCCTGCCCAAATATGGGAATTATATTCAAGTCTAGGCCTAATGTGGGACTTGTAGATCAGCGCTAAATCAGGTGGGGTGAAATATTTCTTACATCTCTGTAGAAAACCCAAACATTTCATCGCATTTTTAGCGATTGCAAATATATGATCAGTCCAGCTAAGATTGCTGGATATCTCGATACCCAAGATGTTTAGGGAGGGTGAATTGGGTATATTCACTCCGTCGACTGAAATGGGTTGGGGGTGAACTGGGCGTTTTTTAAGGGACATTAAACAGCATTGGGTTTTGGATGCATTAAACGTAACACGATTTGCTCTGCCCCAAGCAAGGACCTTGGAAATGTCGTTGTTTAATGATCTAAACATGCGTTCCCGATTGACTTCTGTAGCATTTCCACGTGAATTCATAACAGAATCAAATGAGTACGCGAAATCAAGGGTGCTGTCGTCGGCGAAACTATGAATAGGATTGAGAGTAAGGGATAAGAGATCATTAATAAAAAGAAGAAATAAGGTTGGTGAAAGATCTGAACCCTGAGGTACACCGGCATTTATTTCGTAGGAATCAGAAGTAACTCCGTCAATTACTACACGAATTGAACGGCCTGACAAAAAACTCTCTATCCATTTAACGAGGATAGGGTGCAGACCAAATGTTTGAAGTTTGGCTAAAAGGGCAGCATGCCAGACTCTATCAAAAGCCTTTGAAATATCAAGAGCGACGATTTCAGACTCACCAAAATTGTGAAGACAATGATTCCAACGTTCCGTTAGAGCCGTTAGTAAGTCTCCGGTTGAGCGGCCAGTGCGGAAACCGTACTGGCAATCGTTGATAAGATGGTTGTTTTCTAGATATGTCAACAACTGAGAGTTGATGAGTGATTCAAAAACTTCAGATATGATCGAGGTTAGTGCAATTGGTCTGTAGTTAGAGGGGTCGCATGCCTCTCCTTTTTTAAGTATCGGCTGGACATGAGCAAGTTTCCATACACTTGGAAACATTCCTGTTGAATATGACAGGTGAAAAAGTTTGCGCAGAGGTTTAGCCAAAGCAGAGGCGCAGCATTTTAAAACAAGGGGCGAGAAACCATCAGGGCCAGTAGCTTTGGACACGTCGAGTTTTGAAAGTACTCTAAAAACTTCGCGAGTGCGAAAGTGTAGCGTCTTTTGCCTACTAGTACATTGTGATGGAGATGGAAGTGGCTGCGATGAAGGTGGTAAGTATGAATTAGCAGCAAAATTAGCAGCAAACAGGTTGGCCTTGTCCAATGAGTCAGTAAAAACATTCCCATTATAAATGAGTGGTGGTGTTGACGAACAGGTGAAATTGTTCTTTACGGTTTTTACTAGAGACCAGAAACCCTTACTACACTTTTGGGTAGAAAAAACCTTCCGTCTGATGTTCTGGTCGAAATTGAACTTTGCCCGACTAATTGCTGAATTGCAAATATTCCGCGCATCTCTATAGATACGTCTCAATTCCTCTGAAGGGCACAATTTATATGCCTGGAAGGCTGCTTCCTTATTTTTAATGGCTGCGAAACAGTCATTATTGAACCAATTGGTGTTAGTTGGTTTGATGTTCTTGAAGCTATGAGGAATAAAGCGATGCATTCCAAACCAAAGAATGTTTAAGATATAATCGGTGCATTTGTTAACGTCTCTCACAGAAAAGCAATCGGACCAATCCAGCTCTCTGAGATACTTATTAAGTCCCGCCCAATCAGCATTTTTATAATGCCACACTAATCTTTTGGTGGAATTTAGGTTAGTGGTTGTCAGAGAGGAGATGGAGAATTGTGCGGAGATCAGACAATGGTCCGAATTACCCAAGGGAGACGTCACCGAAACCGAGTATTTTTCTGGATGCGATGTTAGAAATAGATCTAAAAGATGCGCGTTGTGCCCTAAAGTATCAGGAACACGAGTCGGACACTCAACCAGTTGCTCTAAATTAAAAGACTCACTAAATAACTCGACGTGTCTTCCAGACGGGCTTGTGGTAGAAGAATGCCTGAGCCACTGTGTGTTGTGGACGTTGAAATCGCCAGCAAGAACGATTTCAGAAGAGGGGGATATTTCCAAAATCTTATCGATATCAGAGGACAACTTATCAAAGGAACACACAGTGTCAGTGTCAGACATATTAGGGCTGCGGTATAAAAAACAAAAATGAATGATGTGCCGATAGAGTTTAAATCTAATCCAGACATAATTAAATTCTGGATTAGTAGAAGAAAATTGAGGGAGAAGGGAGAATGGCACATCTTTTCTAACATAAACCGCGATTCCCCTCTGAGGAGAGAAGAGTGGCACTAAGTGATAACCAGGGATGTGATACTGATTAATATCAGAATCGGAAACAACCTTGGTTTCGCTTAGTGCAAAAACAGCCGGATTTTCCGCGATCAAGTGGCAGTAAACCGAAAAATGGTTACTTTTCAAGCCACGAATGTTGCAAAAATTAAATAAAAATTTTTGCATACTCCCGGTCTTAATTTGCCGAAAACAAAACAAAACATAAACGTACACAAACGCAAGGACTGACGAACGGGATCCACAAATGCGAAGCAAAGCCGCCTCTGTGAGAACAATGCCAGCAGCAGTGTTATGCCTGCTGTGCTGAACTTTGATCTCGACAAAGGCAGCCAAATGCTCAGCAGTGGATACCCGTTAAACGCATTCAATGCAGCACGATTGTACTACATTGAATGTTGGATGGAAAAAACGATATGAAATGGAACGAACTCACCAGACTGTGCTTTCAAATAGAGCATAAAAGCCCCTCACCCCGGCGAAGATGGCAACAGCACTTATATATTTTTAACTTAAAATCGCGCTTTCGCAACCGTATTTAAAGTTTATTTTTTTATTGGGGGCAAGACACGGCGGCACGTCTGTCCCCGTCAGTAGTTCGACTCTGGTTTAATTGAATTGCTCAACGAATAACTGAAGACTTAGAGCGCATCCATGAGTGGTCTTCAATAAATGATATAAAGCTAAACCCATCAAAATCAATCTGTATTGCTTTATATAGACGTGATATTAATAAGTCGAACCTTCCACCTACATATTACGTTAAACAATACCATCTTGAACTATGAAATTAAACTCTAGATTTACTTGCTGCGATTATGTTCGATTATTGTCCCTCACTTTAATTATGGGAGTATTGTCTTTAGCAAGCTTGACTACGAGTGCAAACACAGATTGTTAGTAGCATACAATGATGTTGTAAGATATGTTTTTAAATTACCTCGAAACGCTCATATATCAGCTTATGTTAACTCCCTGCTTGGGACGTCTATTACAGCATAGATATGTACCTAGCAAGGCGTGAGCTCACTTTCCTACTTATGTAGTCTTATAACTATTAAAAATCCATCATATTTATACGAAAAGCTGCAGTTTTTGCAATCGGTCAGGAGTTTCAACTTCTTGTGCCTAGATTTGTTTCTTCATATGGTGAGCGTTCTTACGTTGTTCACGATATTCGTAAATAGAACTCCCTTCTTAGAAATATTCACCTTGCAGGTGGAAGCAGAGGTTTTGTTATATTGATTAAATCATATAATGATTTATAAGTGTAAATGGTGCACATTGTTTTGATTATTGTTCATGTATTGCAGTACATTTAATTTCGTCAATTTTATTTTCAGTTTTCTTTTACTGTTCACTTCTATTTAATTATGTGCTTCAAGTAGTGAATGATTCTATTAGATAAATTGTTGTATAATTTGCAATTCTTCTTCTTCTCCTTCTTGCAATTCACGATACTTTATTAAACGAGCCGAATTAGGCCAGATCCTATACGGAGAGGAACTTGCGAATTATATTCGCAACTACTGCTGCATCGACGCTGCCAACATTTGCGTCCAACGATGAATTCTTTCATCACGTTCCTACTTTCTCTGATGAAAGTTGAGAAATCCTGGACAAAACGCTTTCTCTCGATGATTCGCTTACCGCAACCAAGGACCTTCGACGTCATACTTCTCCTGGTTATGATGGTCTAACTCCAGAATTCTTTGTTCGTTTTAGGTAACTTTCGATTCCGGATCTTTTGGGTGGCATAATGGGCATATATTGTCTCCTATTCCGTTTCGTCGGTGTATCAGGCAGGGATGCCCGTTGTCAGGAATGCTTTATGACTTTTCACTGGAGCCGCTGTTAGTAAATCTTCGTCAATCGTTGAGACAATATTCAGTTCACTTACCATACACTACTATAAGGCCACTTATTCTAGCGTATGCTGACTACCTGTCTATTTGCTTCACGATAGAGGATGCATTTCCAGTCGCTCGTAAGGTTTTCGAACAATATGAGCGATTAGCGGGCGCTAGGGTTAACCTAAGCAAAAGCCAAGGCCTATGATGTGGGAGGTGGCGGAATCGTTCAGATTCTCCCCTCGGCCTACAATGGACCAATACTTGCCTGAAATATTTAGGTGTATATGTGGAGCTCGATGGTAAAATATCTAATAGCCGCATGGCTCTGAAGAAACTCTCTAGAGCTGTGAATTCGTGGCGAACTAGACTGCACCCACCATCGCTGAAAGGACGTGCAGTTGTTGGCAATGAAATAATTGACATAATTGATCGTCCATCGTGCACCTGTTAAAATCGGGGTGCTTCGAAGAAGCCTTCGTGAAACTTTTACAGGCGAAGGTCGTTGACGCCTTCTGGCGGAGGAGACGATGGGTCGCTGAAATCACGCTCTGCCAACCAGTAGCGAAGGGTGATTTGAGTCTTACAGACATGGTCGTGAAATTTCGTTATCTTCAGGTACGGGCATTCCAACGAGTATTCTGTCAAAGAGATAACTTAATTTCACAGCTGTGGGTAAGTTCTATGGGGGGTAGCGGCGCAGGAGAGCACTACTATCTGCTCTCGGTCCGTCCAACTTATCCGTATGACTGGTCCCAGGATCTAATCACCACGATTACGATCTGGGGTAGAATAATACCAACATTTCATTTGAGATGGAATGAACTTGGGTACGGGGAATTCTCAGCAATTCCGATCAGGTTGAACCCTGGGTTAGTAGATTCGGTGTTCAGTAATTCTCGAGGTGTAACGGCCGATACAGGACAACTCACAGTTCTTGGATACATCGTCAATGCTTTTGGAAACACATTTATACACTCCGACACAACACAATTAAACGAATTAGTGGATACAACACGAGAGCGTTTTAGTCGTCTCTGTGCTAGGGAACCTAGCACTGAGGTGATAAACGCTTTCGTAATGAATCGACCGCCGCATACATTCAGCACACTCACTTCAAGTCGGCTGCGCGAGCTCTTCGTAAGAGTAAATCCTACGGATACCTTAGGGGTGGTGTGCACATCTTGGGGTAGACTTGGGAGTAATGGGGACCATGACTAGAAGAGTGATCTATAGTTATCCGTCCAATTACAGAGACTCTGATGTGGCATTCAAACTGCTCCATCACAGCCTCGTGCATCCAAACCAGCTGTCACATATCGATCAACGAATTCAAAGAGCCTGCACGGTTTGTGGTGGGGTAGGAACCCTTTTCCAAAGAAACTTTACATGCTCGACCTTGTGCGACATTAATAATCTTGTTTAGCATTACAAGAACGTCGTTTTTGCGGGGCCAAGGACATGTAACTGGGTGAATTGCTTGATAAGCTTTATTCTAACACTTGCTAAATCGAAAAGTAATCTGTACTGCATGCGGATCGAGCCTGGGCAACAGCCCACTAACCCAGTTTCAGACACATACACTTAAAAACCATTTCGTTGTCAGATTGAAGAGGCGATCACGTCTAGAGTTCCTGGCAACGGAGGCCGATACATTCAACTGCACCTGGCAACATTTATCGTAGGTGCGGAACGGAAGCCTCTTCTTTCACTGGAAATAACAGGCCACAGACTTGCAGAAGCTTGTCCACGAATCTTCTCTTCGCTTTGGTATTGCTGCAAGTGCTGCGGGAAGGACAACTCTCACGTTGGAATCGTAGAACTGGGAGGCTGATGGGAGCAGTTTGCAGTTGTCAATGACTCTGCAGACTGTTCCCGTGGGACTCTAATCGGTTCGAAATTTTTGTTCGTGCTCTGGGAACACTCACACAATCATGTTTTAGTTTGATTTTTCGGTTTAGGTTCATTTTGTTCGGTTGTTTTTAATTTAGCTCTAGGTTTAGTTTCGGAATCTTTTCAAAATTTTTTAAGGAATTTTTCTTAGAGCTGGCACTCACTTGGAGGCATTTTGAAATTTGTATATTTTCTTTTTTGCAGGTTTTTTACAATTTTTTTGCCTTCAAGTTTTAGAGTCGTTTTTACAAAACATCTTAATAGTAACGTACCGTCTCGTTTCTTATGTTCTTTTTGATCGTTTACATTGTGTCTTTTTGTTTTGGATATTATACATTTTTTAGGGTAGCTAGAGTTTTGTAGGATTTTTACATTATAATGATTGTGCCAAATAAAGTGACATTATACATAAAAAAAATATTATTAATAGCATTTTGTTACGTTCCGAATAAAGATGCGTTGACCTAAAAAGAAATGAATAAGGATATAGGAAATTTATTTATTAAAAATAACTTACCTGTCGTTGTCCTGTGTCCATAGAACTTGTTCATGCCTTATGAAATGATGCTGCAAACGTTTTTCTTATTATTCTTACAGGTGGATTAAATAAATACTTCCCTTATTCGTCTGGCCAATTAAGTCATTCACTCCTCAGTAAATGTGGCACCAGAAGTCATCGAGCCAACATTTCAGAAGCCGGATATGCCTTGGATCCCTGACTGGCTCTGGTATCTGCGTAAGTTGGATTCGCAACCTCAATTAGAAATCGTCCTTAGAAGCAACACGAATTAGCATTAAGTTACGATAGCATATCTAGGATTAAGATAGTTTATAACTTGTTTTGATTACGTAAGAAATTTGAAATTACCTTGTCAAGATGTTGTAAGCAACCAGGGCTGTGCAGAAAACTCGCGTTCAAATCATATCAATCATTATCAACTGGAAAAAATAAGAAGACAGAAAAAAAAAAATATTAACACTTAAGAAATATTACTTACCTGTGCTGGATTTTGCTTCCGAAGTCCCAAATATTGACACTAAACCTTGCACTTCACAAAAGATAAAAATTACATGTGTACTTTATGTTCCCGGATATAAAAGATACATAATCGGATTACTCCCAACCCAAGGCGATGGTCGGTTGATTAAAGGAACACGAAAAGATAATTTATTAAAAGTTTGGACCACGTGAAATAGGTCTGTCAAAAAAATCTTTATTTGAAGATTTCAACCTGAAAACGAATTTATTCGACTACTTGTCATATATCAGCGGAAAGCTAAAATTGCAAAGAATATGTTAGTACAGAAATTTCGAATAAAATATTAAATATTTTAAACCGATTGAAATCGGTATAAACCGATATGGAAAACTTTCCAAAAATTGGAACAATTTTTCCAATAGGGGGCATTTTGTTATAAAGCCGACTGCCTTGGTATGTGAAGGGTCTTTTTCCGAGTTCAGCCCCGAAGCTTACATGATAAGTGAGTCAGAGTTTAGAAAATAAAGTGAGTCAAAGTAAAAAAAAAAGGGTGAAAAGTGCCAGCGGAAAACAAATTTAAAGAAAGGAAAGCAGCCAGTTCACAAAGAAAAGAAGAAACACCAGGAGAAAATAGAACGAATACGTAATAGCCAAAGGGTCGGAGGAATAAAAATCTCGCCAGGAATGAAAAGTGGAAGATAGAAAGGGGGAAGAAAGTTGGGAGAAATCAAGAAGATAAAGATAAGTACTGCCTTGCTGTATTTTCTTATTTATAGCTCGTTCTACATATAATATAAAATTTCTTTTAATTATAAATTATAAAGTTGCTGCACTGCCTTGCGAGCATTATAAATTCTCGTTTCTATAAAATATTGGTGAAATTGATATTGTTGGTATATTTGTTAAGTGAATAAATGGAATTTTATATCATTCGGAACTGTTTTGGGGATAAATGAATATATAGGTAACCCTGGAAGTTCGTGGACTTGCCAAAACCACGTGGCGCCCTCAACATAATTGCCCCACACCCATTCACCATCGCTAGCCGGCGCAGCAATTACGCGTTACAGAGAAAACGCGTAACAAATTTGGCGCCCAGACGTGGGGCCACAACATCAATTTAATTGAAAATAAATAAAACAATATAAAATTTTTCATCAAAATTTCATTGAAATATCAAAACATCATAAGGGTTATGTTTATAAACATAAGTGTCAAAACAAATGTTTGAATTAAATTGGATTATATTATTAAGAGACACTTACTCTTGATTCGTAGTTTAATTAATCCCTTTTCAGCCAATACATTTTCATAATTTTCTTTCCAAGGTCATTGCATCTTCTTGCTTTCATTTAAAATCGAAATTAATAAAAAAAATTGTAAATTGGATTTTCACTTCCCACATATAGATATGTAGTTTATTTCACATCATCAAATTTTTTTTTGCACTTTGTTTTATTTAGCACTTCACATAATTTGCACTGAATTAAATAATTGCACAATATATTTAGCTCACTAAAGCACATTTTAAACAATAAAACACTCCCGATACCGATTTGAATGGCGTCTCTAATAAAGCTGTTGGTAAAATTCACCAAAGCGCTTGGTAACAAGAAGTTTATTTTGTTCAAGAGGACTGGTCATGATGAGCTTATGGTAGATATAGCTGATGGTATCACTCCAATGGAGAGTACCATTTGATGATAATCTCAAAATTCACCGAGTACTGACCATAGTCAACAACTGACCTAGTTTTCAAATAAACTCCGGTTATACTAAGTGAACGGAAGAGAGTTTTTTTTGGATAATTTGTGGAAATAAATCTGTAAGTGATCAAGCAAGTAAACAAAGTTGCTGAGATTTGTTGTTAATTTGCTATTGTTATTGTTTATATTGTGTAAAAGTCATGTTTAATCCTCTTCCTCTGAGGGTGTTTTCGATTTTGCTTCGGTGTTAACACTTGTGCCTTGAAGAAGCAAATGCATGTTCGAGATTGCGGTGCCATGACTCGAGTTTTGCTTCGGATTGTTCGTTTTTGCCACATTTTGCCCTTGGTGCTAGCACCGATTGCCCCTGGTTTGGACCAGGAACAGCTGTGACACTACTAACACAAATGAAGTAGATGAGTAAAAATAACTGGGATTGGGCTTGTGTGCTGCGATTTTTTATATTTAATTAATTATTTTTACTGTCCTGTTATAAAAAAAACGAGAAAAAACGAAAAATCTTTACTCTTTCCCAACCAACCAATAATTATAATAAATATAATTGCTAAAATTGCTGATTTTTTATTAATCTCCATAATTTTCAATTGCAATTTAACAGCGGGTGGCACTAATAAAATCGAACACAGGGTTTCGCACTTGGAAGCAGATGACACTTTGGTGCAGGGTCACAGTAACTCCAGTTGTCCCCGGTGTTATGTCTCGGTGGCAAAATCGAAAACACTCTGAGTAAACAATTTATCGCTTCGTATGAATAAATTAAACTTACTTAATTAAAAGGGAGTAAGTCATATGGAATTTGGAAAACAAAGCCGACGAATTATTAAAATTTTATAATTTTGGTGTTTATAAATGAACGAACAGCTGTGATTTGGAGATTTTGTGTCGAATTAAAATCAAATAAATCTGTATATAGAGATTTTAGTTGTTTATAGACAACAAGACCTTGAGTTTTGCATTAGCTGGTGAGCTGACTTCGGAATTATTTTTGAAATTTGAAACTTACTAAACTTCGTTGATTTGTCTCATCTAATACGTAATGCGTTCTCACCTTACAATACTCAATATTCGCAGCTCATGTTAGATTTGAATTAAATTTTTAGTTAACTTGTAGATAAATCGAATATAAACTAGGAAAAGAAATTTAGCGGAAGCACTTGCCCACAAGTTTTGAATTATGTTTTTTTACACAGAAGCTAAGGCAATTATTTCGTGTTAGATATACATAAATACCAATTAAAGTAAACTCCTCAGAGCGCTTAATTCTTATTGCTAATTTTAGTAAGCGACATCTGGAGAAACTTTCATTTCAGTTGGATTAATTATATGAGTCTTGAGTTCTTCGTTCGCTATTGAGACTAAAAGGCACTTTCTAAATACCGTACTATATCTTAATTTTTAATTTTTTTTAAATTTTTTTTTTAATTTTTATCAACCTATATCAAACATTTATGCAGCTAAAAGAAAAAAAAATTTGGCGAGTAGATGCATTTCTATTAAACTAATAGTTCTTCTAAAGAAGATAACAGCTAACATTTCGTTTGAATTAGCCTAATATTCCGCACTCGTGATTATTATTTAATATTTTTGAGTACACTAAATCTTAAACGCAAAATGGAAGTAAATCGGCTTAACCAGGATGAATTAGCTTATGAGCTCACCATTAGGGATCTACCGATAGGGAAGGTGGACGAAATGAGAGCCCACCTACGATCATTTCATTTCATTTTCATTTCATTTATTCAAATATAAAAGTGCATACACAAGTTTAAAAAACTTTTAACAGTACGCTACAGTCAATTTAGGAAATAAATCAATTTATGGTGAACAATGAAGCTACTAAGAATTAAATCAAATAAAAGTCTACTACATATCATAAAGCAAATATAAATAATTTGAAAGTAAAGCAAGCGAAAATTGAATTTGTAAATAATAAGAAATAAGAAAATAATCTTATAAATAAATTAAATGTATAGTTTTAAAATTTCATCTAAATATAAAAAATACTGTACAACCTTTCACACACGAACCAGAAGTTATAATTCACAAAAAGAAATAAGACGTTTGAACTCATTGACAGAAGAAGCATCCTGAACTCTTGCAGGAAGAGAATTCCAAAGTCGGGCGAGCTGGACAAAGTAAGAACCCTCAAGGACTGACGAATGATGCCTAGGAATAAGCAACCTGCGACCTCTCCGCGACTGTAAAAGTTGAATGTGCTCAGCAAGATATATTGGTTCTCCAGAATGAATTAAATTAAACAAAAATAATAAGGTCTTACGCTTTAAGTATACATCAATATTACAACCCAGTAAAGAAAGCTTCAAGGGAGTAATGTGATCCGATCGGCTCAGTTTAAAAACAAATCGAATGCAGTCATTAAATGCAACCTCTACCCTGCGCCTGCAAGTTGAGTGAAGTTTTGGGTAAATTAAGCTACCATATGTGAAATAAGGCAGAATAAGACTTCTAACCAACTTTAAGCGCATTTCAAGAGGCAATACATCGGCAGACAACCACAGCCTTCTCAATCCACCATATATCCTTCCAAGAGTAGCACTGACATGATCGCAACACCTCAAAGAAGTATTCAGTAACACCCCCAGATTATTAATTTTGGTTACAAAAGGCAAAGCACTATTATTAAGAATAACAGACGGTAATTCATTTACCCTAAGCGTTGTGTTGCCATATAAAGCTATACATTGGGGCTTACTAGGATTTAGTATGAGGTGATTGTTCAATGACCAAGCAGAAATTCCCTCGAGGTCATCATTAACTCTAGCAAATAAATCCTCCAATAATCCAACCGGTCTACTCAAATAAAGCTGAACATCATCAGCATAAAGATGAAGCTGCACATTTTGGACTGCCGTAGGGAGATCATTAATGTACATACAAAATAATAAAGGTCCTAGAACAGACCCTTGCGGAACTCCACGACATAGAGGTAACAACGATGATAACTTGTCCCTTATTCTTACCCGCTGAAACCTGTGTGCGAGAAAATTATTTATCAGAGCTGCAGCAGAAGTAGAGAAACCAAATTTACTATAAAGCTTTTCAAGCAGAATCGAGTGATCAATGCTGTCAAATGCTTTTGAGAAATCAAGCAGAACCAGAACACCAACATTTCCTGCATCAAGTGCAATTCGAAGATCCGTTGACACCTTCAACAAAGCAGATTCACAACTATGCTTCGACCGAAAACCAGATTGAAATCTACATAAAAGGTCATTACTACTCAAAAACTGTTGAATTTGAGCCACCATTATTTTCTCCATTACTTTTCCAAGAAAACTCAGTATGCTAATAGGCCTATAGTCAGAATGGATACTGGGGGAAGTTTTCTTAGCAACTGGTGAAACAAACGCTATTTTCCACGCATCCGGGAAGGAAGACGACATTAAGCAACAGTTTATTATGTTAAGCAGATATGGTGAAATACATGGCAATATCAATTTAATGAAACGAGGATCCACTTGATCAGAGCCAACAGCATTCGATTTAATAGAATATATAGCTCGCAAAAGTTCAAGATAATCAATACATCGGAATGAAAATGCATTAGATCCAGATTGATGAACGCGAGAAGAACCACTCACACCATATGTAAAGGTAGACGTATCAGGCTGCAATGAATTGGACGCAATTTCAGTGGGGTAAGTAAAAAACTGGTTCATTTCGTCCGGATCGAGATTACACTCCGCACCAGATTCTTTATGGATGCTAAGCCTCTTCAGATTACCCCAAAGGGTTTTAGGAGGTAGAGTAGGGTCTAGTCTGGAAGTAAAATAATCACGCTTTGCATTGCGAATAGACAAAGTAACTCTATTTCGTGCAGCCCTATAGAAGGAATGACTGCGGATAGTCCTGAGTCGTCTCCACTCTCTGTACAAATACTCGCGCTCCACAATAAGGGATCTAATTTCTTGAGAAAACCATGGACAATGTTTAACCCTGATACTCTTAACTCTAAGCGGAACATATTTATCGTACAAGTAGGATATAAAACTATTAAATTTTTCCACCTTGGAGTTCACTGATAGATCATTAAGGATGCTACACCATGAGAGCGAACTACATTCGGTAAATAAACTACCAGTATCAACGTTATTATAATCGCGGTAAGAAAAAACCTTCCTAGGAATACAACCACCAATTGGAATATTATAAGTCATAAAGAGCAAATCATGATCTAAAATACTGATTGGACTAAGCTGATTATGAAATAGAATATTGTCTTTTTCAGATACAAATAAGAGATCGAGGAGCGAGGGATTGCAACAATTAAAATAAGTAGGTTGATCATTTACAGCATTTAAATGCAATGATTGCATTACGGACAAAAACTCTACAGCCGAAGAATCCCTGCTGAGTAAATTTACATTAAAGTCGCCACCCACTATAACATCACTGCATCCATGCTAGTTATCCAATGAACCTACACACTCATCGGCAATATGACTAAGAAATCTTCCGGGTGGACGATAAACAGCCGACAATACACATTTTTCAATTCCGGTATCAACCATTACACAAATAAATTCAAAAATACCACCTGACGAAGATTTAATTATTTTAGATTTTAAATTGCTTTTAACATAAATCGCAACTCCACCACCACAACGATCTTTTCGGTCAGCACGATAAATTTTGTAGCCAGGTATGGATACATATGATGAGGGTATGCTATCATTCAGCCATGTTTCACTAATCAAGATAGCATGAATCTTGGAATCAGAAAATATTTCACGCAGCTCATCAATTTTGTTTCTAATACTCCTAGCATTAAGTGTACAAACGTTCAAGCCCTGGGACCGCCTACAGAAAATGCCGAGCATTGATTTTACCCGGTCCAGCTCACACAAGCCACTACCCGAAAACATTTAATATCACGTAACTATCAATGAGTCCAAGAAGGTAGAAAAGGGGGGTAAAATAATCGTTATTGATCCATACCCGTTTTCATACGACGAAGATATGCAAGCAGTAAATAAAAAAATTGAGGAAGTTAAGTCACTATTGGAGTCTTTTTTTTGGGGATTATGGTTCTTCTGAATACGTTAAAATTCAAACCAAAATTGAGTGGGCACTGAGGAGACTTAGTAGGGTAATAACGGAAAAAGAAGAACAAATAAAAGAGAAATCACGCGCTCGAGCAGATCTTATCCTTGCTTTAGGGTCCTTAAAAATCAAAGCTGATGGAGATGGAAGTGATGGAGACTCTTCTACAGATATTGAAGAAAACGAACAGGCAACCATAAGAGATGGTGGATTTTTACCCATTACCCGACCTCGGATTTCGCTTCACAAATGGGACATAAAATTTTCGGGTGAACATGCACAGTCAGTTAACTCCTTTCTAGAAAGAGTAGACGAGTTAGCTGAAGCACGAGGTGTCAGCAAAAGCCAACTTTTCCGTTCGGCTTTTAATTTTTTTGTAGGTAAAGCTCTGATTTGGTATCGGGCTAATAAGGTAAAATTGCACTCTTGGGTTGATCTCCTTGAACCAGATTTGGCTTACGTGGCTATAGATTCCCCTTGTGTGGCGGTGGTTAATGACTCTAGAGCCCCATCTAACGCAAGAAGATGTTTTAAATGTGGTGCTCTTGGGCACATGGCCAGATTTTGTAGGAACGATCTCAGATGTTTTGGGTGTGGTGCAGTGGGAACAACTCGCCCTAGATGCTCACGATGTAATGAAGGAAGACAGGGTAATAATATTTCGGGGAACTCAATCCATGGTAATCGAAGTCAGGCCCCAGTTACGTCGGGAAACGAGAACGGAGCTCGGAATTAAGCGGCGAGTCGAGTATTCCGCGAAAGGCCGCAGTAAGTAAGAACGGGAATTTTAGTAATGTTATAGAGGAAAATGTTATCGAACGTCACACTTATGTGGATTATACCTTTGCACGAGCAGAGAATGACGTTCGACCCCATTTAAAGGTTAAAATATTTGGAGTGGAGTTATGTGGATTACTCGATTCTGGAGCTTCCCGTACAATAGTTGGAGGACCTGGGTGGGAATTATTAGGTAAAATGAGACTTAGAGTCAGAGATAGTATGGCAAAAAAGGTGAATCTTGCAAATGGTGAGTGTGTAACTGTCATAGGAGAAATTAGTCTACCGATTCAATTGGAAGACCGCTTAAAGGTTTGCGAAGTCTTAGTTATCCCGGAACTACCTCAAACAATTATCCTTGGGATAGATTTCTGGCGAGAGATGAGTATTCAAGTGGATTTGTGGGATAACACTTGGCAATTCAGAGGCAAGGATTCGGAATTTCACTTACATGCGTTGCAGTGTCACTCAGAGCTATCAAACGAAGGCAGAGCAGAACTAGAAGTGATTATAGGTAATGCTAAATTGAGGTTTGGCAACGATCTAGGGTGTACGAACCAAGTGCAGCATGTGATACAGACGGACTCACAGCCAATCAAACAGAGATACTATCCAATATCGCCCGCTATGCAGCAAATTGTCAACGAAGAACTAGACAAGATGATGGAATTAAAGTAATTAAAGTTAAATAAAGTCACAAAGAAAGACGCTTACCCCTTACCGTTCGTATCCGCTACCCTTGATAAGTTGAGCGACGCTAGCTTTCTATCATCCCTTGATATAAAATCCGCATTTTGGCAGGTACCCTTAGAGGAGCATTCTAAGCAGTACACAGCATTTACAGTTCCAGGGAGGGGGTTGTTTCAATTTTGTAGGATGCCATTTGGTCTCAGTAATTCCCCCGCGACGTGGCAGAGACTTATTGATCGCGTATTATCTGGAGATCTTGAAAGTAAAGTATTTGTGTACTTGGATGATGTAATTATTGTAACACAAACTTTTACAGAGCATAAAAGAGTTCTCAAAGAAGTCTTTGACAGACTACATAACGCCGGGTTGGTCATAAATTTTGAGAAATGTGAGTTTTGCAGGCCGGAACTTAGGTATCTGGGGTATGTAGTAGGCAAAAATGGTCTTCAAGTTGACCCGGAAAAAGTGAGGTGCATTATAGATATTGGAAATCCCAAAAGCGTATCCAAAGTGCGCAGATTCGTCGGCATGATATCCTGGTATAGACGATTCGTACCTAGCTTTTCCGCGTTGATAGCCCCTATCACTGCATTGCTGAAAAGAAAGAAGAAGTTCTTTTGGTCGGTGGAATGTGAAGATGCATTTAGGCAAGTTAAAAATCTTTTGGTGAGAGCTCCAATACTTACGTGCCCCGATTTCAGCCAGCCATTTGTCTTACACACTGATGCTTCAGGTTATGGCCTGGGTGCTGTGCTAACTCAGGAAATTGACGGAGAAGATAAAGTAATTGCGTATTTGAGCCGTTCCCTTAATAGATGCGAACGAAACTATTCTACCACCGAACGTGAGTGCTTAGCAGTGTTATGGGCAATAGAGAAGTCAAGACCATATTTAGAGGGGACTAAATTCAAAGTAGTAACAGACCATGCCTCCTTAGTTTGGCTGCACAATCTTAAAGATCCCACGGGACGACTAGCGCGATGGGCAATGCGCCTTCAACAATATGATTTCGAAATCATACATAGGAAGGGCAAAGAACACCTCTTGCCAGATCTTCTGTCTCGTTCCGTCCCGCAGCTTGATTGCACGAAGGTAGTAAGTCAATCTGAGGATAAATGGTATAGCAAAATGCTTAAAGAGGCCTCCGAGAACCCTTCTAAGTACCCAAACTGGAGAGTTGAGAACGGGAAATTACGAAAGCATTGTCGACCCAAATATCTGGACCTAGCTTTTCAGAATGATCATTGGAAAGAAGTAGTTCCAAAGCCGGAAAGGAAAGCTTGGATATACAAAGCACATGACATTCCAACGTCAGGTCATAGAGGTGTTAAAAAACGTATGAACGTTTAAGTCAAAACTTGTATTGGCCAGAAATGAGAAAAGATGTAGCGCGTTACGTGAGAGGGTGCACAACCTGCCAAGCCATTAAGCCAGAATTAAAAAAGCCAGCTGGTTTAATGGCATCTCGACCAGTAGGGTGTACCCCTTGGGAATCCATAAATGTAGATTTTATTGGACCCTTGCCTAGGTCTACTAGGGGGTATAAGTACATCTTAACAGTAGTAGATCAATTTTCAAAATTTCCCCTCTTATTCCCTCTACGAGCAGCAAGTACTTCCTCAATTAATCGTGCACTGGAGGAGTATGTTTTCTTAATATTTGGTATCCCAAACGCGTTAGTTTGTGATAATGGCACACAATTTAGGAGTAGAGAATTTAAGAAGCTGTGCGCGGAATACGGAACAAAAATTGTTTATACTGCTCTGTACCATCCACAAGCAAATCCCGCTGAGCGAACGAATCAGGTTATTAAATCCATGCTTAGGGCATACGTCGCGGAGAACCACAAAAGGTGGGATTCGTATTTAGCAAAAATCGCTTGCGCTATTCGCACGTCTACCCATGAAGTGTTGAAACTTACACCTTATTTTGTGAATTTCGGTAGAGAAATGGTGACGCATGCTGAAGAGTATAAGCAGAAAAGAATAGAAGGTGAATTTAATGTAGTAGCACGTTCAAACGCTTTAGAGCACGTAAGAAATGACGTTAGGCAAAGGTTATTAAAGGCGGCCAATTCTTCTAAGCTCTCGTATGACCTCCGAAGGAGGGATCAGAGGTTTTTCCAAAATGATATAGTATGGCGCAAAAATTATGTATTATCCGATGCGGCAAAGTTTTTTAACGCCAAACTAGCTCCCAAGTATATCGGCCCATTTAAAGTTGCAAAAGTGTTATCGCCATGGACTTACGAGATAAAGGATAAGGCAGATAGAAGTGTCGGCGTATGGCACGCGAAAGATCTTAAAGCTTTTCAGCCCAATGAGGATATCAATTAACGCCAGGTTTAGTACTTAGTTTATATTTCAATATATGTCGGATAAAATTTTCTGCACGAGAAAGTACCTACCTACCTAAACGATTTCTGCGAAATCGCTCGGAGGAAGAGGTGGCATGTTACGTTCCGAATAAAGATGCGTTGACCTAAAAAGAAATGAATAAGGATATAGGAAATTTATTTATTAAAAATAACTTACCTGTCGTTGTCCTGTGTCCATAGAACTTGTTCATGCCTTATGAAATGATGCTGCAACCGTTTTTCTTATTATTCTTACAGGTGGATTAAATAAATACTTCCCTTATTCGTCTGGCCAATTAAGTCATTCACTCCTCAGTAAATGTGGCACCAGAAGTCATTGAGCCAACATTTCAGAAGCCGGATATGCCTTGGATCCCTGACCGGCTCTGGTATCTGCGTAAGTTGGATTCGCAACCTCAATTAGAAATCGTCCTTAGAAGCAACACGAATTAGCATTAAGTTACGATAGCATATCTAGGATTAAGATAGTTTATAACTTGTTTTGATTACGTAAGAAATTTGAAATTACCTTGTCAAGATGTTGTAAGCAACCAGGGCTGTGCAGAAAGCTCGCGTTCAAAACTAATTTCCACTAAAGCCATTAATAGTTTTGCAGTAGTTATCAACTGGAAAAAATAAGAAGACAGAAAAAAAAAATATTAACACTTAAGAAATATTACTTATCTGTGCTGGATTTTGCTCCCGAAGTCCCAAATATTGACACTTAACCTCGCACTTCACAAAAGATAAAAATTACATGTGTACTTTATGTTCCCGGATATAAAAGATACATAATCGGATTATTCCCAACCCAAGGCGATGGTCGGTTGATTAAAGGAACACGAAAAGATAATTTATTAAAAGTTTGGAGCACGTGAAATAGGTCTGTCAAAAAAATCTTTATTTGAAGATTTCAACCTGAAAACGAATTTATTCGACTACTTGTCATATATCAGCGGAAAGCTAAAATTGCAAAGAATATGTTAGTACAGAAATTTCGAATAAAATATTAAATATTTTAAACCGATTGAAATCGGTATAAACCGATATGGAAAACTTTCCAAAAATTGGAAAAAATTTTCCAATAGGGGGCATTTTGTTATAAAGCCGACTGCCTTGGTATGTGAAGGGTCTTTTTCCGAGTTCAGCCCCGAAGCTTACATGATAAGTGAGTCAGAGTTTAGAAAATAAAGTGAGTCAAAGTAAAAAAAAAAGGGTGAAAAGTGCCAGCGGAAAACAAATTTAAAGAAAGGAAAGCAGCCAGTTCACAAAGAAAAGAAGAAACACCAGGAGAAAATAGAACGAATACGTAATAGCCAAAGGGTCGGAGGAATAAAAATCTCGCCAGGAATGAAAAGTGGAAGATAGAAAGGGGGAAGAAAGTTGGGAGAAATCACGAAAGATAAAGATAAGTACTGCCTTGCTGTATTTTCTTATTTATAGCTCGTTCTACATATAATATAAAATTTCTTTTAATTATAAATTATAAAGTTGCTGCACTGCCTTGCGAGCATTATAAATTCTCGTTTCTATAAAATATTGGTGAAATTGATATTGTTGGTATATTTGTTAAGTGAATAAATGGAATTTTATATCATTCGGAACTGTTTTGGGGATTAATGAATATATAGGTAACCCTGGAAGTTCGTGGACTTGCCAAAACCACGTGGCGCCCTCAACATAATTGCCCCACACCCATTCACCATCGCTAGCCGGCGCAACAATTACGCGTTACAGAGAAAACGCGTAACAATTTAATTATTATATTTGGGCACGGTTCTTGGACTAAACCGATATCAATTACCTCCTCACTTAACAGAGGTTAATTTGCAGATGTTAGTTTACTGTAATGAATATTTATCTGCATGACCTGCATAAGCCGTGTACAAAACTCCCTCGCCGGACTCATTTGGTTTAAGCACAGGAAGATTTACACAGTTTGTTAAACCTTTGCTTTTAATATTTTGTCTCCTAGTAATGACGGAAGGCGAACTCTTTCAGGCTTGAAATACAGCCACTAATAAATTAATTTGGAAACACTTTCGTTTATTATTTTAATTAATACACAAACAATAGAAAATTCATTGAACACTGGTTGATCATTAAGACAAGACACTTTAGTTTAACTTAAATAACTTAATAGTCTCTATTTTTACTTGAAATACAGCCACCATTAAATTAATTTGGAAATACTTTCGCTTATTATTTTAATTAATACACAAACAATAGAAAATTAATTGAACACTATTTGATCATTAAGACAAGATACCTGTTGAAATACAGTCACTAGTAAATTTATTTGGAAACGATTTTGTTTACAACGTTTATTTTAATTAATAGACAAATAGTAAAATTAAATTAATTGAACACTAATTGATAATTAGGATAAAATAATCAAGTCCAAATTAAATAACGTAATAGTCTCTATTTCACTTGACTGAATATTCTTAGTTTTTGACCGATTTCTAACGAAATAAAAAACAGACTCCCGAATTTTTCGATGTTACGCAGGCGCGTGTATAATCAGACTCTTCCCGCAACGTGTTGAAACAGACCCTTATTTTTGATTTAACGTAAAACGCGTCCTAACCGGCCACCGAAAATAACCAGACTCTATCATTCTACTTCAAACGAATTATTCCCAACCGATCTACATGAAGAAAAAGCTTTCGCGCTTTTTCTTCGTTTTTTGGCTTTTGTCCTTGATGTAGATGGCTGTCATTGGGCGAAGCCGCTGTAGATCGTTGTTTTTCGCGCTGATTAAGCAAACTTCTCTTGCTTATCGTGTATGGCTACTGTGTGAAAAAAATTTCGATGGTAACCCGAGCGCGTTGTTTATCAGGAGTTGGATTTGAGTACATGGCAATTTTGTTGCAACGTTACTCGGTGTACGAAACCCAACCCATTAAATATTTGTTTGTTTTAATTTATGTGTTCCTGAGTTAGATTTGAGACAAAATTCGATATGTGAAATCCAACTCGTATAATTTTAATTTCTAATGACAGATTGGATTCGATGGAATTTCGGCTTATCTTAAAATAAGCGAATCCAATCTGTAACAAGGTTCTCTCACGCTATCTGCTCCAGCCTTTCGGTCAGCAATGGCTTTGTTTGTGGAGTTCACGCTCTCTCGACCTTCATGTCTCTACTCTCACCATTAGCCATCCCCTTGGCTACCGATATCGTAGCCCCAGCTTTTGAGGAATCAGTTTTGTCTTATGACTCAGAATTTTTAGTATTGGTTTTAATCTCTCGATATATATGAACCAAAACCATATTGAAGACACGGTGCAATTCATTCTTAGATTTCTTAAGAGGCAGCAATGGTTCCTCTGTCAACTGAAAGAGAACATTCGTCCCGTTTGGTTATGGTTCATCCATCCGAAGGATTTTTCATTCCTCATGTGGAATAGTTGGATTCTGCGATCTTACGATTGCAGGAAGCTTCTTATTTGGTAGGATAGGCTATGGCAACCACATTTTTACTCTTGGATATTCACGAATATCCGAGCCGGGGATTACCTGTACCGCCGCCACTCCCATATCTGGACACGCTGACGCTAAGTTAATCGAGTGAAAACTGGTCAAACTGAAGACAAACAGTTTCGTTCCCTTAGCCATATGTCTCAAATATGGGAAATCTGTCCGGATACGTTACTTGCCAGATATTCCAACAAAGCGCCCATCAGCTTCCGTTCCACTAGCATCAAGTATTGTACACAACACTTGCACTGCTTCCACCATAGTCAGCACTTCGGTTGCCCTGGTGCCATCCAAAGCCGATGATGTTGACGGGAAGACTTTCTTGGGCTTCTCTTCCTCGCCTCGTCTGAGATTTTCTCTGGGGCCGCTCTTTTAGTTTCTTACTCCTGCTTGGCGACTTGAGGAGTTCCTTTTTTTCACCTTCGCTCAGCCTTCGCTGCATCTCTCCTCGCTACTCAGCAATTCGTCAAACGACTTCAGCAGCTTCTCGTTCTCCGTCGTATTAGTATCCTCCATATTCTTTATAGCGCTGCTGTGATCCAAAATGAGAAATCCTTCGACCCACTTGTTGAATGCAATGGGATCACTAGAGAGGAAAAGGTGGCGCATTGTCCACTTCCGTATGTAGTTGACTCCGTTCTTTATCCTAGTCGAGAGACGGAAGAACTACTTCTGCTACTAAAGATGACATGCTCTCCCCAATATAGCGACTGGTGCAGATTAACCTGCAGTACTCGAATTCAGCTTCGGCTGCTCCTTCGTTTGACACAGAAAAGAGAGGAGCTTGCTCTCGTCCAAGAACATTGGGTCATTAAAGACAGGGTTTGCGGACTCAATTTAAAAATATACAAGTGTAAATTGCCAGAGCCATGGGAATTAATTAAATAATTACAAGTTGTTCCGATTCGAGAAACAAACGACGAATGACTTTATAATTGTTACTGAGATTCTCAAAACATACAAAGTATTAATGTGTTTCACAATTCAAAATGCTTCTTAACATCTAGTAACTACTAGAACTACTAGAGTTCAACCATCCTGACTGTACGACGCCCCGACGTGCCCGACAATATAACTCACCAAACTAACAAAATATTATTTCACAAATTTCATTTTCAATTGCAATTGCTTAAACTAAGTAACTCAGTTACAGTTCTTCATATCATCGTTATCCGTTTGTAGTTACAGGTCAATGTAGGTCTGCTGTTTGTTAAGTATTTGACTCATTTGAAATCCCTAACCACAAATCTTTTGTGTGGAAGCACTTTCTTGATAAGATAAGGCCCTTAAAATGTCACTACTAGCGTTCTACTATCGCTAGCTGATACATTTCTGATGACAATTAAATCGCCTTCACAAAATCCAGAATTAGATTTCTAAAGCTTTCTGTCATATTAGTGTTTATTGTACGTTTGATTGCATAGCTCCTAAATTGCATTGCTACTAATTAGTCCAATGCAAACCTTAGCTTCAAAGTTTTCTGACAAATACTTAAATAAATCTTTTGCTTGACACAAACTCTGATGTGTAACGATTAATACTTTAGCTGGGCATGTGGAAATTGACCTATTATGTGTATTGTTAAAAACATACTCAGATTTATATAAAACGTTATCCCATCTATTATTCGTATCTGAAGCTGTCATCTTAGCTAATATTGGCGTTAATTCATGCTTTCTACTGCACCATTCGCTCTGGGACACGCAGTAGTAACCAAAACATATTTAATTTAGATATCCTTTATGAAGTCTGAAAACGTAAAAGAGTTAAATGCATGACCAAGGTAGGAGTTTCTTCAAGAGGACCATAATCATCAATGTGTACCTTATCGAAAGGAACAGCACCTTCGTCAATATTGGGATCAGTACCCAATCCCGCAAAAAAATAATCCCTAACCCAAAACACCGAAAACAAATCCATAAAAGTAAAAATCTATAACGACAAAATCTGTAAAACAAAAAAATTCCTAATGACGGAATCTGTAAAGGAAAGAAATCCCTAAAAAATTCCTACAAATCCATAAATTAAAAGGGATCGAGGTAAAACACAAATTTCAAAGTAAATGCATACTTAATGCAATACCTTTTAAAAACGCCAATTTTGATTTTTCATGTCTCTAGACACATATCTTTTATTTTTTATTTTATAGATAAAAAACGAGCTTTAACTTCCTGTCCCGAAATAATGCGATTTTACCGCTGTTTAACCGACTTCCCGAAAACAAAGTGGTTATAAGTTCGGCGTGTATATATTACCATAACCATAACTTCGTAACGCGTTGACCGATTTTGATGATTCTGTTTTTGTTGAGTAGAGTATATTCACCGATTGGTACCATGTAAAAAAAATTGTTGGTGGGGTGGGGGTGAAACCTAACTTTGTAAAGCGTGGGCCGATGTGGATAGCGAAACAAATTTGGCCTAGGATGGGGGAAGGGGTAGTCTAACTTCGTAATGCCTGGACTTATTTGGATAATTCTTTTTCTGTTGAGTAGTAGTGTTCCCTGGTTAATACAACGAGAAAAAAATGATGGTAGGGGGGGGTGGAACCTAGCTTTGTCACTCGTAGATCGATTTGGATGGTTCATTTCCTTATAAAATAGTAATATTGAAACTAAGCAAAGCAAAATTATGCTGAATAATATAATTTAAATATATAATGAGCGCCCAAGCTTTTATTTATAGTCATACGAATACAGAAATTCTGTGAAGAAGTACGTTAAAAGTATATTATGCTTGAAATATATTGTTGGCCCAAAATGTATGTGCTTATATCCGTTGTAAACTCAAAATTATCAAAGCTAAGTTACTATTTAAAACAAAATATTAATGTAAGTCAAAATTAATTTTACCCAAAATATTAAAAATGAGGTACTATTTTATTAATTATTTTATGAAAATATTATTTTCAGCCTAAATTTATTATAGCAAAAACTTATTTTTTCCTTTTTAGTACATTTTGATATTTTATTGTTAAATAAAAGGTTTTTTTTTAAATAAAATATTTATTATTTATTTATTAATTGTGTAATTTTATTTTTTATTTTTAGTCTTTTGAAATCTTGCAATCAATATTAGATCTCTTATTTATCAACATTTTTAAGTTGTTTAAAATTTGTTACTACCACTTTCACAGGGATTTTACTATTTATTAGAAATTGCATCCATAAATCAGGTATTGTTTATTAGGCCGTGTCTTATATTTTCTTGAGACTTTTGCAACCTTATCTGATTCTTATCAATTTCATGACATCTATTAGGTTTGCTATCCATCTGCGTTGGTCTCCTTGCCAATGAATGTTTCGGATTAATAGGTTCCACCACGTGAAGGTTTAGATTTGCTCCATGTCATAATAATAATGCATTGTCATATTAGACGTATGCCATATTGGATTAAGAATGACGTCACTTTATTTATTGTGTTTCGCTCATCAAGCTCTCTCATTTGATACCTACATCAGGGGTTACTATGGAAATTATAAATCGCCATTTTGTGACGTCCGCCATATTGGATTTAGAATGACGTCACTTTACTTATTGTATTTCGCACATCAATCCCTTTCATTATTGTGTTTCGCTTATCAAGCACTTGCATTTGATACCCATATCATAGGGGTTGCTGTGGAAATGATAAATCGCATTTTGTTCCGTCCGCTATATTGGATTAAAAATGGCGACACTTAAGTAATCGTGCATTGTCACGAAAACCAAACGTGTGTGACAAATTTCAGCCCGATAGCTTCAGTGGAAGTGGGTGAAATATTGATTACAAAATTCCAGGACATAAAGTACATACAAGTGAAGTTAAATAAAAGCTTTTAATAATTAATTTTAAATTTTATATCTATAACGACATTTAGAAGTCGGTGCAAATTAAACAAACAAAACAACTACCCAACCTCAATTGAAAGTGTCAGCTCACAGAATCATAGGCAGCATAAGGAAGGACGATTTAATACTTTTGTTGTAGTTGTTGTTGTTGTAGTTTATTTTTTAGCGCTTTTTGTGAAGTCGGTTCAAATTTTTTTTGTTTTTAAACAATTTTTCTACAGAGACTGTTGCAAAATCAGAATCACTTTGCAAGAAAAATGTTCGAGTACCTATACCCAAAGTTGTAGCTCAAAAGCAGAAAATAAAAAGAGTTAGAAAAAAATGTGCCAAATTTCAGAACCAAAACATCTTGATGAAATTAGTATACAAGACGAAATACGACTTGTAGATAGGAATGATTCAAAAACGTACACACATTTTCGAGGGTAATATGTAATAACTAGTAAATCGTTATATAATTATAAAATTCACCGTTAGGGCTCTTTTGATTAGGGATTTTTTGAATTAAGAATTTTTACTTTTAGAAATATTGTCATTATGGTTTTCGTTTTTTAAATATTTTGTCATTAGGGATTTTATTTTTAGAGATTTTGGCATTAGGGCTTTTTAATTAAGGATTATATTTTTAGTTCATATGAACCATACCCGTCAATATTCTGCAAATAATCGACTGGTGTCAGGTACAGACGATATATGTACATATTAGACAGTTTTCTATGTATTCTTTTACTGACTTCCTCATTTCAGGAAATCAATACGTTTGTTTCATTAATTTTGCTGATTTATCTATTCCAACATGAAAAATTTATTCATTACAATAATAATATTCTTGCGAATCTCCAATAGAACATAAAATAAAAGTCGATCCTTGTATTTTCTGTACACAATACGATTCCGGAGCTCCCACAACAAACTTTCGGATTTCAATAAGTCAATAAGTGATGATTTTTATTTTTTAATTGCGCCACGGCTAGCTGTATTTCTAAACAAGTATTCTTTAAAAATTAAATGTAACATCGAGAGAAAGCCTCGACACATTGCATACGTTTGCCGATGCTGTGTGTAACTTCATGATCGTATCCTTGCAGAGCTAGTGCCCACCTGGCGATTCTAAGACAAATATCTTTCTGAAGTGAAAACTTCTTTAGCGGCGTTGATAGATCTGTGGTAGGGGAAAGTCTTATGGATTCGCGTCACCGACATTCTAATATTAAACTGAATGTTGTATGCGTTGGACGCTTTATGGATGGGTATAATTTTGTGAGTTCGCGTCACTGACATACTGTAGTAGCAGTATATATGTAGCTATAACGGTGACGTATTGTGCAATATTAGTGCTGTGTCAAATTGACTACGTGGAAAGTTCAATCTGCGTATACTTTGCATTGTTTAAATTGTGTTTTAGTTTGATTATTATTTTAATTGTTTAATTGTAGGATCACTATGCATAACAATAGTGAGTACGAAATATGTTAATATTTTTTTTATAGAAAAATGAATAAAAAAAAGCATTTAATTTCAAATATTTGCATTTAAAAATTTTATATTAATTTTTTTTTTATATTTGACCCCTGCAATGCATGCAATGATTATTTTATATAGTGCCTTAGGAGTTATTTTACTAGGGTGGTAAAACAGATTTCTAGTTGTTCGATACTATTTTTGTCGCGAATTTTAAAATTAAAAATTCTATAAAATTTTATAATAATTTTAGATTTATGTGTTGAATTTTGAAAAATTTGACGATATACCTATAAAATTAAGTGGAGACTTCAATACTAACTTTGCAGATGATAAAAATCTACCTGTTGCTGTGCTGTGATATGTGTTACTACTTATTTGATTACAGGTGTAAGTCAAATAATTCACAATTGCACTATTTCGTATTGCAGGTGTAAATTAAAAGAATCGCCTTCAACTGCACAACAATTTTATTATAAACTTTGAATTAACTCGAACTAATAAATAAATTAATAGTATTTTTGTGATGTGTTTGTCTGAACCTCCGTTTTCAAAAAAGAGAGCTGATAAGCACCGTAATCAGGTCCCGGCCCATCGATTAGCGGTGCACTCCAGTAAGTAAGTAAGTAATGTGGAAACAATAACAAATTTGATAATTTATCTCTTTTAGTGACAAGCAGATAGCAGGGGCATGAAACCTTTGGTAAGTATAAAGAATTAATTGAATTTTAAATAAAATATAATTTGTATTAATTGTTGATCTTCTCTTTTTCAGGTGTAACTCTTGGCTGCAACATTCTCGCCCCCTTGAAATATTGTAGATTTTTTTAAATGAACTACTACTGGTCTGACAACTAAATCTCAGGAATCTTCTTTTGTACTTGACGTCCACCGACGCGAAACCGAGTGGAGCTGAAATTCGCGAATTGCGTTTTTTTTTCAAAGTTTAGTGATCGATCTCTTAATTGTTCCAGATTTAGTTTTGACCATGACAACCCGAACTAATCCATCTTTACCCGGAAATGTTTCTATTATTCGACCGAGGGGCCATTGCGTTGGTGGACATTTTTCCTGTTTAATTAGTACTATGTCTCCTTTTCCTATATTCCTTTTCTGACTGGTCCATTTAGGTCTCTTCTGTAATCTCGGAAAATATTCTGAAATCCACCGCTTCCAAAACTGCTGGTAGAGTTGCTGAAGTAGTTGCCATCGGAATAAAACATTCATGTTTAAATTCAACATATTTGGTTCTGGCGGAGTGAAAGGAGCTGTCTTCATTAGAAAATGTCCGGGAGTTAGAACAGCTAGATCTTCTGCATCGCTTGAAATGGGACACAAAGGTCTAGAATTTAGACACGCCTCTATATGACATAAAACGGTCGATAGCTCTTCATATGTCAACGTTGTTTCTCTTAATATGCGTCTTAAATTGTGCTTCATCGACTTTACCCCAGCCTCCCACAACCCTCCAAAGTGAGGAGTTGCTGGTGGTATAAAGAGCCAATTTATACCTTGTATCGCAAAAATTTCTGCTGTCATCTTCGTCCCCGCATGAATGGCTTGCTGATGTTCATTCTGTAGAATTTCACTAGCCCCGACAAAGTCTGAGTACATAGTGTGCCACAGTCTGAGTCAGTGATGCCAACTTAGGGATTTTATCCCTAGATCTAGGGAAAATTCTTAGCATTTAGGGATTAAGGGATAAATTTTCAAAAACTGCGGAAATCTAGGGATTTCCGTCAGTCTGGCAATTCCCAGCTAATTTAACTACTAAAATTTTTGCAATTGAAGAATCTGCGGAAGTTAAAGAATGAGAACCACTGGAATTATATTAACTTCTATTCTGTTTTGCTTTACATTTTCTTCTATGTTCTTGTTGATGGGGAGAGCAGTGGAGATACCGTTAAAGTATATTTTGTTGTGAATGGTACTGCACAGCACACACTGAGTAAAAATGCTTGCGAAGTTATAAGTGTAATGCAAAATCTGCAAGTACATGTGGTGTGGTGTTGAATAAGCAGATCGGAAAAATTTAAAGCGAAAAGGGAATAGGTCTGAGCTGTTGTAGTTGTTTTGTGTTTTTCTCCGATTTGATTTTGCTGTAACTGTTTGCTGTACCCTGCTGTCTCTGTCGATCAAATGGCAATAGTAAAACTGTACCTATCGAGCACATCTTCCGTGATTTTTGAAGTTGTATAGTTAAACGACTGTTATTGATTTAAGGTAGTTTTTTTTAATGGAAACGCAGGAAATGGGTTAAATCTACTGTTGCGACGCAACCTAAAAATATACAAATTTAATAACAAAATCCAAAGTTTTACCTCTTCTGGGTAGCGATTCTCACACAATTTGGTTGCCTAACCGTTTCAATAAATTAAGCGCATGCCCAAAAAATGTTGTGGCAACAGAAAAATGTTTCATAGCAACGAATAAATATGTCAAGTTTGTGCGCATGATCTGTAATTCTCCCATGCCGTTCCCCGGAGCTTGCATTTAAATACTCAGTCGCCTGGCTGGGAGCTGGCGTGTAATTTTGACACTTCATAGTGCTTGGACTGCCATGAGTAAAAATTTTGTAAAACGGTTGGCATTCCCCTTCAACCGATTGAACACACACTTGTTAAATTCAAGCTCTACACATTTTTACAATTTTGAGTACTTACAAGGCAACCAGGTTGTCTGAAACAACAAATTTCGTGAGAATTCCTACCCTGATCAGCCAAACATCCCTGACAGTCTGTCAAACCAGCTGATATTTGGCATGAGCAATTTGGTTACACGGTGCTCAGCAACCGATGTAAACAGATCTCGGAATTAATATTTGTTTTGGATATAATCCGTGTAACCAAGAACTAAGTATATATTAAATTCTCTTATTTAATATATTAATAATAAACATTAAACTTTAACGTCAATTTATAAATCTTTAAAGTAAAAAGTTTCCCGCAAACATTATAGTTAAAATTTGAATTCTTTGATTCAACATGGCGAAAAAATATCGAATGCGAATTAACATGGCGACTATCTCTCGATTTCAACCAAATTCGATATTTTTGTATAAACCGTTTGAATTCAAACTATAAAAGAGCTGCATGCACATGGGCTCTCTCTCTTTTGAAATCTAATATTCAGCGAGTTTGGTGAGTAAAATTAAAATATTCAGAACCTGGCTGTTCGAATATTTTATCTATTTATAATAATATAAAAATATTATCAGAGCCTGGCTGCTCGATTATATTTACTTTGTGTAAACTAACCTATTTGTAACAATTTATTCAGAGCCTGGCTGCTCGAATAAATTATTGTGTTGACTATTAACATTTATTAACATATTTATTCAAAGCCTGGCTGCTCGAATAAATACAGAAGTTCGTTTTGTGTTCCCACTAATATCTTCCCAATACTTATTCAGAGCCTGGCTGCTCGAATAAGTATTATTCCCAATAAATTGTCAATATAATTGCAGAACCTGGCTGTTCGCAATTATATCACATTAATTAAACACTTGTTAAGAAATAATTCAGAACCTGGTTGTTCCAATTATTTTAAGATAAATATTTTAAGTTAATAAACGTATTCAAATTCTTTCAGCAATTAATTATAAGTGTAGCAATAAGGTAGTTAAGTGCTAAATTAAGAATTTGAGTGAATTTAAAAGTGAAATATTAAAAGCGCAAGTGCTAAAGACTGAAATGAATAAAAACTTATCTTATCAGCAATAAATTCTTTAATTTGCGCGTAACCAGTATCCCTTTTCAGCGGGTAGCCTGAACATTGGTCCTTCGAGTAACCGGATATTGCTGAGAAAGATTTAAGTTTTTAAAACATTGAAGTCTAATTAGTGACAATTTTTGTGAAAAATTAGTGAACATTCGTGAAAATTTAAAAAACTTAGCGAACATTAGTGAAAACTTAAAAAACTTAGTGAACATTGTATCTAAAGGTGAAAAAGCGTGACAATGGAAGTGTTATTGAAAAAACAAGTGACAATATCAAAGCAAGTGTCTCAGGCAATCGTCAACTTCAAGAAAACAGGAGAGGCTAGAAGAACGCCAACCTATCTTCAAGCTAGGATCACACAAGTAAAGGATTTTTTTTGACACATTTTCAAACAATCACCAGGAAATCTTCTCCAGGGATTGCGAACTAAGTAAAGATCACGAATACATCAAGAACGACATATATGCAGTGACAGAGGAAGCGTACTTCAACTATGTAAGTGAACTTCAAGATCTTCTTAAGGAAAAACAGCCAGTTCAAGAGAGTTCAGAAGTGAAGCCAGAAGTGAAATCAGATATACAACTACCAAGGATAAATCTACCCAAATTTGATGGAAACTACTCAAACTGGAGGGCATTTTATGATTTATTCACATCACTGATTCATCAGGATGCGAGGATTCCAGCTGTACAAAAGCTCCATTATTTAAAGGCGAGTCTATGCGGCGAAGCAGAACGCCTAATCAACAAATTCACCACAATCGCAGCAAACTATCAGCCAGCGTGGGAATTACTACAAAAACGCTACAACAATAAAAGAATCCTGGTCAACAATCATCTCAAGGAATTGTGCAATCAATTCAATTCGTGCTGAGACAGCGGAAGGAATCAAGAAAATAATGGACAACACTTCAGAACGACTGAATGAACTGAAGGCATTAGGTGTATCTATACATCAATGGGACACCATAATCATCCACATGATGGTTCAACGTTTACCATCAGAAACACACAACCTCTGGGAACAGACGCTTGGAAACACACAGGAATTGCCAACTTTGCAAAAATTCATGGACTTCTTAGAAGCTCGTTATCGAACACTGGAAGCAATCATGGGAACTCGATCAACGCAACACATCAACTTTAACTCACCATTCTCTACAATCTACAATCTGTCCAAAATGCAACGACAAGCATAGGCTTTACAAATGCTCCAATTTTCACAAGATGGATATCGCTCAAAGACGCAACATCACATCAAAAAACAACTTGTGCTATAACTGCTTAGGAGCAAATCACACAACTTCAGAGTGCAAAAGTAAGCACAAGTGCTTCAAGTGCGGCAAGAAACATCATTCTCTTCTACATTCTGACAACATTAGATCAAAGAGCACAAACTCATCATCTCATCAAGGTTCATCACACAACACTCAACATAAGGGGATCGACAGCAGCATCGTTCCTACATCGTCTAACACAGAAAGTACATCTGTGAACACACAGATCAACGCTTGCAAATTTCAAGCACTACTAGCCACCGCACTTGTAAAAGTTGAAACCACATCAGGGCAATCGCTGGTTTTACGAGCCCTCACCGATCCTGGATCACAAGTGAACATAATCTCCGAACAAGCATATCAAAAACTTCAGTTAAAAGGAAATTCTACAGAAGTTCAAATTAACGGACTTGGAAAAACTAATTTACTAATTATATCGCTAAATTTACTATAAAATCGCTAAATAACACTTTATTTCAGCTTCATACAAACGCGCTTGTTCTGAAACACATCACCGACGTTTTACCTCCAAACAGGTTACAACATCATGCATGGGGACACATCAAAGGACTCCAATTACAAGACCCTACATTCACACAACCAGGAAAGGTTGACTTACTCCTAGGAGCAGAAGTATACGCAAACATATTCCTAGACGGAATCAAGAAACACAGCACAAAATACATCATTGGGATGGATTTTATTCGGAACAACGAATAACGCAGATCAACCGAAATCAGTTTTCACCCTCAACATCGAGGACAACTTCCTACAGCTAGAAAATCAACTTAGGAAATTTTGGGAATGGGAAGACATACCCAAAACTAGAACTTGGACTTCAGATGAAATGAAGTGCGAGGAATTTTACATCCAAACACACAAAAGAAGGCCAGATGGAACATATGAAGTTCGCTTACCGTTTAAGGAACAACATCCGCCAATCTTGGGGAATTCACGCAACATGGCCATCAAACGATTTACGCAACTGGAGAAAAAATTCTCAACTAATCCACAACTACATGAGGACTGCTCACGTGTCATCAAGGAATATCATACTCTCAATCACATGAAAGCAATCAACAAATCAGATGGAGCATACTCGGAATCTATAAAACACTTTTATATGCCTCATCACGCCGTCTTCAAGGAAAGCAGCACAACAACACTTCGGGTGGTCTTCGACGCGTCCGCCATATCTTCAAATGGTAAGTCTCTTAATGAGCAACTCTTTACAGGTCCAACTCTTCAACCAACTTTATTAGCAACATTACTCAAATGGAGGAGCTACAAATATTCCTTATCAGCCGACATCGAAAAGATGTATAGAATGATACATCTTCATGAAGACGATCAGCAGTATCAACGAATTATTTGGAGAGATAGTTCGAATAATGCACTACAATAATTCGCAATGACTACAGTCACCTTTGGAACAGCTTCTGCACCATTTCTTGCCATCAGGACATTGCAACAGCTTGCAAGAGATGATCAACACAAGTATCCACGAGCATCTAGAATCATCATGGAAAATTCGTACATAGACGACGTCCTAACTGGAGCAGACACCATTGAAGAGGCTACACTTATTCAGAAAGAGCTTACCAACTTACTCAAAGGCGGCGGTTTTAATCTACGCAAATGGACTAGTAATCATCCGAAAATACTGGAAAATATACCACCCGAACACCGCGAAATCAACTTTCCACTTTCCTTTGAAGACGAAGAAAGGATTAAGGCATTAGGAATTCACTGGCATCCTTCAACAGATGAATTCAGCTTTAAAACCAACATTCGAGAGACGCATGGAATTCTTACCAAGCGAAAGGTATTATCAGAAATCTCACAACTAGAAGCCCCAGCAGTCATAGCAGCAAAAATCATGATTCAGAAACTTTGGCTTTCTGGTCTTACATGGGATGAACCTGTTCCATCTGAGCTTGTCAGCGAATGGAAAGACTTCAAGGAAAGCATTCCCATCATACAAACAATAAGGATTCCCCGCTGGATCAACTTAAAATCTACTCATCAACATTATCAACTTCACGGATTCTGTGACGCCTCCATGCAAGCATACGCAGCAGTTATTTATATCAGAATCATCGGAGAAGATGGTCAAATTCATACCCATTTATTAACTTCAAAATCAAGAGTAGCACCTATTAAGACTATTTCTTTACCTAGGTTAGAACTATGTGCTGCAGTCCTTTTGAGCAAAGTGATAAATCCAGTTCGAAGGGACATGGACATAACCAACATACCGAGCTACTGCTGGACAGATTCCAAAATCACCCTCAGTTGGATTAAGGGACACCCCAGCAGATGGAAGACATTTATAGCCAACAGAGTAGCTGAAATCCAGGACCATGGTCAACTGAATTCATGGCATCACATCCCATCTAAAGAAAATCCCGCCGACTGCGCATCCAGAGGAATAAGCCCAACAGCACTAGTCAACAACGAATTATGGTTTCATGGACCAACCTGGCTAAGGGAAGACCAGTCTACGTGGCCAACAGTTACATGGGAGGCACCAAAGGAACAACTGGAAGAAGAATCAAAAACGAAGACTCTGATAGCGACCAACTCTAATTCGCAAGAAATCATCGCACGCTTCTCATCATATCATCGTCTTACTCGAGTGTTATGCTGGTGTCTTCGGTTTAGTAATAATTGCAAGAAAAGAAGAAGGACTGGACCACTAACCGCGGAAGAAATTCAAGAAGTAGAGGCACGACTCATCAGGATAGTACAATCAGCCGAGTTCCATGATGATATCAAACAATTATCCTGGAAGAAGGAAATTTCTAGTCACAGTCGGATAAAGGGATTGAGTCCGTATTTATCTTCAGATGGTATTCTTCGAGTTGGAGGCCGTTTAACCAACGCATCAATTTCGTTTAATCAACAGCATCCTATTATTCTACCTAAATCTAATCATTTCTCTAACCTTTTAATAGATATGCACCACAAAAGAAGCTTGCATGGAGGTACACAGCTAACATTAAACTCTTTACGAAGCAAATATTGGATCATCGATGGACGAAATTCAGTAAGATTGCGAATGCGTCACATGCATTAGACATCGTGGGAAAACGCAAACGCAACTCATGAACGATCTTCCAGCACCGAGGGTTAATCAGGATCATCCATTCAACAATTGTGGAGTCGATTTTGCTGGTCCCATCGACATGAAAATGTCCAAGCATCGCGGAGCAAAGATATATAAAGGATATTTTTGCATCTTCATCTGCCTTTCAACCAAGGTAATTCACATAGAAGCAGTTTCTGATCTAACTTCCACAGCTTTTATTGCAGCATTCAGAAGATTCATCGGACGACGAGGACTCTGCAGCCATATCTACTCGGACTGCGGAACTAACTTCATCGGAGCCAACAAAATTCTCAACAAGGATCTTCAAGAAGTCATACGAAACGCCAACAAGGACACAGCTGAACTCTACGCCAACGAAGGTATTACATGGCACTTCAATCCACCAGCTTCGCCCCACTTTGGAGGTCTGTGGGAGGCTGGCGTCAAATCCATAAAGCATCATCTTCGCAGAATCTTGGGAACAACAACTTTAACCTACGAGGAATTAAGCACAACATTAATTCAAATTGAAGCCTGCCTTAATTCACGGCCGCTTTGTCCACTCACTTCAGACACTTCAGATTTGAATGCTTTAACCCCAGGACACTTACTTATCGGAAAACCTCTAATCTCGCATCCCGAAGGAGACTTAACCAATAATAATCTTTCCTTTTTATCTAGATGGCAGTACACTCAACAGTTGACTCAGTCATTCTGGAAGAAATGGTCTTCAGACTATCTAGCGCATCTGCAGCAGCGACCTAAATGGCTTAAACAGACAACCGAGATAAAAATTGGTGATTTCGTCATCATAAAGGATGAGCGACTTCCTCCAACGCGATGGGCACTCGGACGCATCATGGAAATCCACCCTGGAAAGGATAACCACATACGGGTTACAACCATTAAAACAACAAATGGTATCATTAAACGTCCTATTACCAAATTATGTATTCTTCCAACTTACTAATTTTGGTGACGTAGTGGCGTCCTGTTTGTAATTGTCCACAATTGTAACATATGTTTTACTGATACAAGATTTCACTCTACAGAACAAAAAAACAACACCACGAAGAAAATGTCTCAAGAGTCCGAGTGTCCACCAACTCCTGGAAGATATATCGACTGGGAGGAACTGCTAGCAGAACCTGAAGATTTGCTTAGTATGGATGTGGAAGAAATCTTTTCGCTGTGCTCGACCACATCACCACCACCAACGCCCGGAAGAAACATCAATTGGGCAGAGGTTCTTCCTCCTCAAATATATACCATCGACCTCACAATGGAAGATGATGAGGATGATGGAGACGAAGCAGAGCGGGAAATCTTCGCTTCACAAGCCTCTTTCGATCGTACGATAGAGGATAGAGAAGATGAGGCTGACAACAGCATTGCAGCAGGAGCACCCTTGTCTCCACCACTTACGATCGACTTAACGCTGGAAGACGACGAAACAGGATTTGATCCACAACGTGATCAGGCCGTGTCCTCGTCACCCATACCCATAAACGAGCTGGTCTCATCAGAAATCCATATAACAACGCGGGAAAGCTCCACATTTAAAATACCAACGGACGAATATCTTAGTATTAATTGGATTGGATTGGAGCGGTCTAAACGGCGTAAGAGGAAAATCCAACTGCGAGACGGCCGAAGCGTTGGAGTCAAGCTGCTGAACCGAGAGTTTCAGGTGGTGCCTGGAAGGTATGAAATTTCGAACAATTTAGAAATTATATGGTTCAACTTAAAATGAATTATATTTATATCCATATCGTTTTTTTTTAATTTCGGGCGGGAGAATGTTGCGACGCAACCTAAAAATATACAAATTTAATAACAAAATCCAAAGTTTTACCTCTTCTGATCAGCCAAATATCCCTGACAGTCTGTCAAAACAGCTGATATTTGGCATGAGCAATTTGGTTACACGGTGCTCAGCATCCGATGTAAACAAATCTCGGAATTAATATTTGTTTTGGATATAATCCGTGTAACCAAGAACTAAGTATATATTGGGTGTTTTCGATTTTGCTTCGGTGTTAACACTGTGCCTTGAAGAAGCAAATGCATGTTCGAGATTGCGGTGCCATGACTCGAGTTTTGCTTCGCATTGTTCGTTTTTGCCACATTTTGCCCTTGGTGCTAGCACCGATTGCCCCTGGTTTGGACCAGGAACAGCTGTGACACTACTAACACAAAAGAAGTAGATGAGTAAAAATAACTGGCATTGTGCTTGTATAATGCGATTTTTTATATTTAATTAATTATTTTTACTGCCCTGTTATAATAAAAATGAGAAAAACGAAAAATCTTAACTCTTACCCAACCAACCAGTAATTATAATAAATATAATTGCTGAAATTGCTGATTTTGTATTAATCTCCATAATTTTCAATTGCAATTTGACAGCGGGTGGCTTTTATAAACTCGAACACAGGGTTTCGCACTTGGAAGCAGATGACACTTTGGTGCAGGGTCACAGTAACTCCAGCTGTCCCCGGTGTTATGTCTCGGTGGCAAAATCGAAAACACTCATTAAATGATCTTATTTAATATATTAATAATAAACATTAAACTTTAACGTCAATTTATAAATCTTTAAAGTAAAAATGTAAAAACATTATAGTTAAAATTTGAATTCTTTGATTCAACATGGCGAAAAAATATCGAATGCGAATTAACATGGCGACTATCTCTCGATTTCAACCAAATTCGATATTTTTGTATAAACCGTTTGAATTCAAACTATAAAAGAGCTGCATGCACATGGGCTCTCTCTCTTTTGAAATCTAATATTCAGCGAGTTTGGTGAGTAAAATTAAAATATACTTAAAAAATATTCAGAACCTGGCTGTTCGAATATTTTATCTATTTATAATAATATAAAAATATTATCAGAGCCTGGCTGCTCGATTATATTTACTTTGTGTAAACTAACCTATTTGTAACAATTTATTCAGAGCCTGGCTGCTCGAATAAATTATTGTGTTGACTATTAACATTTATTAACATATTTATTCAAAGCCTGGCTGCTCGAATAAATACAGAAGTTCGTTTTGTGTTCCCACTAATATCTTCCCAATACTTATTCAGAGCCTGGCTGCTCGAATAAGTATTATTCCCAATAAATTGTCAATATAATTGCAGAACCTGGCTGTTCGCAATTATATCACATTAATTAAACACTTGTTAAGAAATAATTCAGAACCTGGTTGTTCCAATTATTTTAAGATAAATATTTTAAGTTAATAAACGTATTCAAATTCTTTCAGCAATTAATTATAAGTGTAGCAATAAGGTAGTTAAGTGCTAAATTAAGAATTTGAGTTAATTTATAAGTGAAATATTAAAAGTGCAAGTGTTAAAGACTGAAATGAATAAAAACTTATCTTATCAGCAATAAATTCTTTAATTTGCGCGTAACCAGTATCCCTTTTCAGCGGTTAGCCTGAACATCTACAATTTAATTTTAATCTCGCACTCATTTAATGAAATTGTTTTAAAATATGTCCGGCTCTCAGTGCTTAGATTCGAAATATTCAGATTTAGATAATTCCGTGTAAGTTTCTGATGTGAAATTTCTGCTGTGGAAATAATTTAATTCTTTTTTAAAGTTCAACAAAAAAATATTAAACTCCAAAAAAGAAATGTAAAACTGGAAAAACAAAATTTCGTGAAGAGTGGTTAAGTGATCCAGAGTTTAGAGGTTTGAAACTGTTAAATTTTCCTGATTTATTTTTTACTTCAAATCCCATTAAAGGTTGGATTACAAAGGGGGAAAATGAATTTTCGTGTATGTGCTTGCCTTGTAATCTTATTCTTAAATGTGGCAAAAGTGAATTACAAAGGCATGCTAAGACAAAAAAACACAAAAAATATGCTAGTGGAATTCAAAACGTGAAGTCTATCTCACAACATTTTGCTATGACATCTACGCATAATGATCAAATCGCTGATGCAGAAATAAAGTTGGCAAACTTTTTCGCACAACACAATGTCGCATTTTCAATCGTGGATCATTTATCACCGTTGCTAAAGGAAATATTTCCTGATTCAGGGATTGCAAAAGACATGCATCTCGGACAGACAAAAACAACAAACATAATCAAAAATGGTCTCGCAGAGAAAGAAAATATGGACACTGTGAAGGAATTGCGACCGACCAAGTTTAGTATTTTAATTCACGAAACTACCGACAATTGCCTGAACAAGTGGTATGTAAGTGCTGAGGGAAAATTATGTGATAAAGTTTTAGAATTAGTTAATATTGATGCAAAAGACGCAAGTGCAGAAAAGCTTTACTTAGCAATTCAATATTCTTGTCAAGCAAAAGATATTCCCATTAAAAATATTTATCGGGTTAGCAGTTGATAACGCATAAGTTATTTTATGGCGGAAAAACTCTGTGTTCACTAAACTTCGTTCTGAAACAGACATTTTGATTTTAATAAGCTGTTTATGCCATTCGGCTGCACTAATTGCGAACAACGCATGTTGAAAATTACTAAAAACTCCAGAAGAATTTCTGCGATCAGAATCTAGTTATTTTTCAGTTAGTTCAAAAAGGTGTGCAAAGCTTGTAGAATTCCAAGAATACTTTCGAGTTCAGCACAGGAAAATGCTAAAGTTATCTGGAAATAGATGGCTAAGTCTGCACCAATGTTTTAAAAGAGTTTTAGAAAACTGGAGCGAATTACTACATTACTTTCAGCTCGGAGTTTTCGAAGACCGTAATAGCACAAAACAAGCTGAATATATTTTTACAGAACTTAGAAATCCTTATACTAAAGCGTACTTACTATTTTTAAATTATGTGTTAAAACTTTTTAATGCGTTCAATGTACTTTCCCAAAGCAGGAATACCTTGATTCCACATTTATCTGAAGAGTGCAAAAAAGCGAATATTAGCTCATTTTGTTAAATTTGAATTTTGTGAATTATTGAATATTGAATTAGACCCGTCTGTGCACTATTTAGATATTAAAAAAATCGATTTGGGTCCAGATTGTTCATCATATTTAGAAGATTTACCAGAGGAAGTTCAGATAAACGTAAGGCGAAACTGTTTAGACTTTTATGTTAAAAGTGCGATAGAAATTCACATAGAGTACCCATAAATGACAAGTTTTTTGCTAGCTTAAGTTTCTTGAGACCTGAAGTTGCTCTATATAGCAGCAAACCAGAATACGTGGGCTTAGTAACTAATGTGTGTAAAATGTTTACGACTTTAGACAGTACTGATGTTAGTATGGAATGGAAAAACATTTCATGTGAGTATGACTCTGTACAGCGAAAAAAATTGGAAGATATGAATATATTAGATTTCTGGATATTTTTAAATGATTGCAAAGGTTTTGATGGCGAAAAGAAATTCAGAAATATTTCAAAATTAGCTAAACTTTGTTTAAGTTTGCCTCATTCAAACGCTGAGTCTGAGCGTATCTTTTCTGTTGTTTCCGATGTAAGAATAAAAAAGAGGAATAAAATAGGAACTCAAGCTTTAAACGCTGTGGTTGTTTTAAGGTATTCAAGTGATACTAAATGTTGCAATAATTTCTTGGTAACAAAAGAACATAAAAATTTAATGCGAAAATGCCATTTGTATAAAAAGTAAATTCAATATATATAAAGTGAAAACTTGAATTCCGATGTACCGCTAAACATTACATACACTTTTTACATTTTGTTTAAGGCAATTCATTACAATTCAAATTAATTTGCGATATTCATCAATATATTTATGTATGAAAGTTAATTGTTTTCATTATTCGGTATTTTAGGTGTTAAGCACGAAATTTGAGAAAAAGTATTTGTATTTTGATAAATGTAGCAGCAAAATTATTATTATTTTATTTCTTTAAATAAAAGAACTTGTCAAAGGAAAATTCGTAATATTTTTTATACTTAACAATTTAAAAAAAAATTCTAGGGATTTCTAGGGATTTTTTTGGCCCATCTTTAGGGATTTTTTCCGTCAGTTGGTTGGCATCACTGGTCTGAGTACATATCTGAGCATAGCCCCTTCTTGAAACAAATCGCCGGAATGCTGCGACGAACGACTGTGAGGTTTGGTCACTTACGGCTTCCAAATGTATAGCGTGTCGTTAAGTGGTGTTTACTTGGTAAAATGATGGGATGCTTTTCGTTGAAAGTAAGAGTAGCATTTGGTAGACGACCACCTACTCGTAACAGGCCATCGTTCCCGATAAATGGATTCAGACAGAGTAATCGTCCCTTTGAAGATAAAGGCTGATGATTTTTTATATCTGTTATATGTTGTTGAAACTCTGCCCATTGCACTGCCTTTATCCAAAAAGTTCGAGCACGATGGAGTTCATCTGAAGAAAGGTAGCCACATTTGCGGTTCATTCTTGTGCTCTTACAATTTCATACAAATCTAAAGCAGAAGGCAGTAACGCGCAATAACTTATGCAGTGACGAAAATTTTGCAAGCAGCTCCGACTGACATGGTAATTGTATGCAGTGAACCTTGACATTTCGAACTTCACATATCGCAGTGGTTTGCGTTTCTGTGGTGTTGTTACGCCAATGTTTTGTAGGAGTGTCAAGCCATGGAGGACCAAGCCACCAGAGATTGTTTTCCACAAGCGCCGACGGAAGCAGGCCTCTAGACCCGTAAACTGCTGGGTTTTCTTTTGTCTAAAGAAACAAACTTGCAATCTCAGATAGAAGTATTCTTTTAGTAGGAGTGGACGGTTTTGAATTGATGTGAACCTTGATAGTGAAGACGTCGCTGGACGGCCACCAATATAAACCTAGCGTCTTAACACTATTGTTTTCATTTGAGTCCAAGAGAATTTTAATCTCCCGTTTCTCCTTGGGGATCGATTCCATTAATTTGGCATTGTTACTGGCCCACTTGCGAAGTTCAAAACCACCTGCCAATAACATATCTGATAATTGTTTTTGAATTTCCAGTGCTTCGTCAATATTTTCAGCTCCAGACATGACATCATCGACGTAAAAACCCTGCATAACAACTGGATAAGCAAGTGGATATCTCTGCTTTTCGTCCTAAGCTAACTCTCTAAGAATTCGTATGACAAGGTACGGCACACAAGCAGTTCCAAAAGTCACTGTGGTTAGTTCATATTATTGAATGGGCTCGCTGGTAGAGTTTCTCCACAAAATTCGTTGATAGGGTATGTGATTTGAAGCTACAGGTATCATCCTATACATTTTCGTTATATCTGCTATGAACGCTATCTTGTGTTTCCACCAGCGTAGTACAATAGAAATTAAGTCTTCCTGTAAATTAGGCCAGACCAATAAGGTATCGTTTAGGGAATGTTCGTTAGAAGTATGATGGGACACATCGAAAACTACTCGTAACCGGGTGGTTGTACTCTCTTTTAGCTCTGCGTGATGTGGTAAATAATTTATCATAAAACCTTTTTCAATATCTGAAAGAACCTTAACGTGATCTTTCTCTGAAGTGGTGACTGGCTTCATGTGTCCTAGTAGTAAATACTCCTCCAAACAATCTAGATATAGCTGCTTGATCTCGGGATTACGTTCCAAATTTCTTTCTAACTGATTCATCCTAAATAAAGCGGAATTTTTTGAAGCACCAAGGACCAGTGGTTCGAAGTTCACAAAGGGTAAGTACACCTCATATGATAAATCTTCATTCCGATGGTGATACGCTGCATAAGAACTCTTCGCTCTCTTGATCTTCACGCGATAATACTTTTTCTTGGGGAATCTCTTCTAGTTCCCAGAACCGTTTGACAATTCCTTCAATTTCAACTAAGCTGTGACATGAAACTACGGACAGAGATGATGTAGTGGGTTGCTTTTCTGTACAACTTGTGATCCATCCTAGATAGGTGTTTTGAGCTATTGGTGTATGAGAAGGACCTCTCCTTATGCCTTCTAATAAAATATTTGCATAAACATCCATTCCCAATAAAACATCGATTTAACTTCGCTATTAGCAATACTAATTAAATTTGATCCTAAACCCTTAATTCGGGCTGCTATATGATGCTTCTTAAGTTGAAGTTTTCGAGCAATTTCTTCTCTTATGAACGATCCTTGAGAGACTGTATCAATGAGCACTCGTAAGGTGTGGTCGCCGGTTAATGTTGAAACTCGAAGATCTCTTTCTATCAATATAAAGTGAAGTAATTCCTTTGTCGAAATTACCTTGCGAAGATGTTGAGGGGTTCTGATAAGTTTTCGAAGATGTTGCTACCGATGAGTGAAAATCGTTGTGTATCAAACTGTGATGTCGTTGTCCACAATAATAACACGACCTAGGGCTGCTGCATCCGGCTGTAAGATGACTTGTTGCTAAACAGTTTTGACAAATTGATCTTTTCATTAGAAGTTCTTTTCGATCGGTTACGTTCGTTTTTAAGAATTTGCGACACTGACGAAGGGAATGGTGCTTATTACAAATAGGGCATGAAGAATAATGTTTAATGTGTAACGAGTGGGTATCCCTTTTGGTTTTATTTGCAGAGTCGAGTTGTGACAGGCGATTACCATCACATCCCTTTAAAACTTCTAATGTATGAAAACGACTTTCCAAAAAACTTACTAGCTTCTTAAGTGGTGTAAATTCCCGGCTATCTTCTAAAGATCTTTCCCAAAGTTCCCGAGTTTCAATAAGAAGCCTTTGTACGATTAAAAATGTGACGAGAGTATCTGAAACACCAACATCCAAGTTTTTTAGTGCATATATGCACTCATTGGTTGTGTCCAGAATCTGTTTTATTGCTTGCGCAGATTCTCGTTTTATGTTAGGTTGTGAAGTGAGCGCTTTTAACTGAGTGTCAAATAAGATACGTTTATTGTCATACCTTTGAACTAATAATGACCATGCTGCATCGTAATTTTTCTCTACAATGTTTAAATACCGAACTAAACGTTCTGCTTCACTTTCGAGGTGAGTTTTTAAAAAATAAAGTTTCTGCACTTTAGCTATTTGAGCGTTTTGATGGATCATTGAGGAAAATAAATCGTAGAAAGAACACCAATGACGATAAGATCCGGAAAATTTGTGTACTGGTAGTTTTCATTTTGTTTGGAGTAGCTCTTGCTCATCGGTTGATATATTGAGAGGTGGCGTATTTTTGGGACTTGGTGAATTTGCAGCTTGTCTAGCATCGTACAATTCACATAAAAAGTCGGAGTAGAATTCTTCTGTGGAACTTAATAAATTATCCGTAAAATATTTTAACTTTTTCTCTTTTATGGTAACGTTTGTAGGAATGTTTACGTGATTTGAAGTGAATTGTTTCCATTTATTCTCTACACCCGCTATGCGACCCGTAATGTAGCCGTAAGTACGCTTATCGGGGGACCGTTTTTTATAATTAACACGAAAAGTTTTGATTGATTCGATTATAGCATATTGTTCACTAATAAGAGTTTCTGCAATTGATAAATAACTCTTTTCCTCTTCGGCTTTCTTTTCATCAGGGGGAGCCATTTTAAATACAAATTTCAGGAAATGTGAAGGAGATCTTAATATGCACTTAAATTACCACAATTTTGTTGGTTAATCTACTTGTATTTAAACGCATATAAAGTCAAATTATATTTCTAATAATATAAATGATGTTTTATTTATTAGCTGTTTGATTTTATTTAAATTGCGAGATTTTGAAATGTCACTGGAGAAATATTTTCGGAATGTCAAGCAAATATTTTTTAAATATATTTATTGTTATAAAATGCAGATTTAAATATAATAATTATTTACAATTCTTTAAAATCTATTCGCATATATATGTTACGTTCGAATGTACTGTATTGGAATGCGATACCGTTCAGCTCCACATGTACGAAATAATGCGAAATTACGAATTATTACCTGGATTTTATATTCGCAGATATTATGTTGAATTATTTAATCCTCTGTAGGCGTGGTGATTCGGCTCTGAAAGACCAATTGTTGCTGTGGTGTGATGTGTGTTACTACTTATTTGATTACAGGTGTAAATCAAATAATTCACAATTGCACTATTTCGTATTGCAGGTGTAAATTAAAAGAATCGCCTTCAATTGCACAACAATTTTATTATAAACTTTGAATTAACTCGAACTAATAAATTAATTAATTGTATTTTTGTGATGTGATGTGTTGAACTTGCAAAATTTGTCAGAACCTCCGTTTTCAAAAAAGAGAGCTGATAATCACAGTAATCAGGTCCCGGTCCATCGATTAGCGGTGCACTCCAGTAAGTACATATGTAATGTGGAAACAATAACAATTTTGATGATTTGAAAAGCAGATAGCAGGGGCATGAAACCTTTGGTAAGTACAAAGAAACTTTTAAATAAAATATAATTTTTATTAATTGTTGATCTTCTCTTTTTCAGGTGTAACTCTTGGCTGCAACACTACCATTAATTGAATTTTTTCATTAGAATTAATCCTTCTTACTCAGAAGGCGAAAAGCCTAGAATCAATCGACCTATTTGCAAGAATATAACAATATATTGAGACAAATGAGGCTCCCACACCAACACGAAAAAAAAACATTAGCAATTAAAACACGCCCACACACAACAATAAGGGGTGCAGTGACAACAGAGATAGTTACAGCAAATCCTTGGTAAGAGTCAGGTCAAAAAGAAGACACATATTTACGACTCTACACATGCGATTTATTATAATAATAATAGAGTTTCCATTCTAATACAGAAGCGCAAAATGCAAAACAAACAAAAATTAAAACGAAAACAAGTGTGAGCAAAAGAATGAATTACAAATTGTAGATGTTCCTTTTAAGCGTCACTTTGTCCACATTAGTATTAAAAACTTCTCCAATATCATTAGCAGACCATCACATGCGGTTAATTAGCTCGAACAGGCCGTAATTAGTGCGCGAAAAAGCAATCTGGAAAGGTGATCGATTGCGTATGGAATAGGACAGTTCTCTAGGCAATATTTTGGAAGCCAGTTCAGAGCTGTCTAGTTTTCCCTGCTGATTTTGTCGTCAGTCCACATTCTGGTAGTTAAGAGAGAGCTTGTCCCGTTTATTGAACTAGGAGACTCAACGGCTCCTGACTTGGTGCAGCGGCGAGAATTGGGTACGAAAACGTCCTGGGGTCAGAAATTATCACTGAGTAGAGAGTATCAGCCACTTGAGGAGTCGACTACAAGAAAGATGTGTAGGGTTTTTACGGTCCACTTATTTTCCTACAGAACACCTCAGACGTGTCAACACTCCTAGACCAAAGGAAACGCAACATTAGGTCACAAGAGGTTCCAGGCGTTAGGCGAGAGACAATAATAGATTTTGGACGAGGAACGGCGGAGAGTCCAACATTATCAACACTAGAATCGCCGGTGTTAGAGGGCATAACGATAGGAATCACATCATTACCATCGCCTACATCCCCATTACTTCCCCCATTGATGACACTAGACCTGTCAGCAGTGACAACTGGGTCAGCAGTGACAACTGGACCACCCTCTCGGGCGAGGAGTTGGTAACCCCACCGCTAACCCTACCTTCCGTCTCCGAGAACGAAACAACACCTGCACGAAATTTAGGAGTAGGGGGGAGAGGCTCCCTGTCCCGTACCAGCAAGAGCGGGGAAAATAGCCGCCGAGAGAGACATTCCAGAACCACTCCCGCAGGAACCCTCAGAAGAAACAACCGACAAAGTCGGAAAGAGAGAGAGCAGAGCTACCCGCACCCCGTGAGACAAGAAGCTTAATATTGGAGGCAATTGAGTCACAAATCTCGCTATTCTTAGTAACAGCCTCAGACCACACCCCCAGGTCAGTCCTCACGTGCTTAACACAACGTCGTATCAATGGCTGATAAAAATGGACCTACCGTAGGAACTTTAGACGGGTTTCGGGACAACTGAACGAATATCGTCGAAACAAGACGAAATACAGGCGACCTAGGAAGAGAGCTCATGACTTATCCAACAACTTATCCAACAGCAAAATCGAGTTAGAGTTGATTTTCTCGGTTGCAGCAATAAGTTTGTCAACCTTGTCATTAAGGGATTAACGTCGTCAATGAAAATCTCTAAGCCTGACCATTAAACTTAATTATTACCAATACCCTCCGCAATCTTGAAACTATCAACAGACAGGTTGTCTGCTTCTCATAAGCCGCAAGACATGGCAAGGCTCACCCCTCAAGCAGGCAGTATGGAAAACGTTCCCACAGACTCCATCGCATGCAACCTCATCACTGCAAATCCGGGATAAATTATAACTTGCACTTTGGCATCACGGGCACAAATTATCATCACAGTTAAAAAATGAAAACTAAAAGATCGCTAGAAAAGATAATAAGAAACTATGAGAGGGAATCAAAGAAAAAAAAATAAAATCAGAATAGAAAAAAAATATAATTAAAATACGAAACCCAACATACGCAAAATTACGAAAAGGGTTAAGAAACAAAATAAATTCCAAAATTAAAAGTAAATCGCGAACAGAAAAAGGTCAGTGAACTTACGAAAAAAAACAACAAAAATAAAAACCAGAAAGAATAAACGGTTACTGGCCACAAACAATACACAATGAATGAAGCATTAGGTTTGGCTACCTCAATGATCGAAAACTCAGTACTACAAAATATTAAACGACGTGACGTGTTTACACGATATTTACATTAATTCCGATCAAACATTATTGTTTCTTACTTCAGTCACCATATTCCTATTATATCCGTTTTAGAATATAATGAAATTATTGAAAGTACAAATAATCTAAATATTGTTGAAATTAATGGTGATAATGATGCAAACAATGCAAATAACGTTGAAAATGAAGGTTATTGAACTTTATGGAAATACAAATACTATGTACATATAAATGATGTGTGTATATTAATTATTATTTCAATTTACTTGTATTTATATTTTGTACTGGGCTTGCGCAGCCCATCATATTTTTTTATTTTTGCATTTATATTATACATTATATAATATAAAAAATGTATATAATTGTTGCTTGGATTGCCGATAGATCTGAAAACCAGACTAATGTTAATAATTTTAATTTACAAATTATGAAATTTTAATTTTTGATACTACAATTTATTTGAAAATTCAAAAAAATCCACTGTTATTTCATAGTTTTAAGTTTTCACTTCTGTCTGCACTCCCATGACTGCCTATGTTTTTTTTATATTTAAGGTCAATGTTAAAGAGTTGCAATCAGCACTATTCTAAATGTAATGCTTTGGAAATAGGTATGGAATAGCTTTAGTGAGTAGACAATAACAAGCGTCTCTAACTCGAAACTGCGGTATTTGCACTCAGTATTGGTAGTACGTTTGCTAAACATTACAGAGTCTAAAAGATTTATATAAGTCGTGTAACATTATTGTTTAAATTCTCTGTGGCTAGCAATATATCGTCAAAATAGATTAAAAAGTCGCCTGTTGCTAAGAATTCAGTAAAAGCTTCGTTAAGAACTCTCTGAAAGACTGCAGGAACATTGCAAAGCCCGAATGGAATTTTGAGATATTCTGATTTAGGGCATTCAAATAATATTTCATGGGATTTCATAAATGTACTCTTTTCCTATGGAAACCTTTGCCGTGTTGTTGGGAAAGGAACAATTTTAAGTTCAGTTTTAATTTTAAAATTCAACTCGATTAGACGTTTAGTAATGGGGTCATAAATTCTTAAGAATAAATAAGTCACTTTTTTTTCTTGCTGAAATGCCTTGCACATCCTATTATCTTCTACCGACTAGTGATTATCAGCAACAAAAACGACAACATAGTAAAGCAATTTGCCACCACAACTGAATTTTTGCTGAATCCCGCCCGGGCACTTTGGGAGCAAGAAAGATCAGTTTCGCAAATACCGTTGTCGCGAATTGGGCATCGCTTATTCTAATATTACTGAGTTTACAATCCTATTATTGTAAATCTAATTATTTTATAAAAATAAAGTTGTACCTGAAATACTTTTATCTTTTAAGAACCGTTACACTGCCTATACGGAAGAAAGCTAGAAGCTAGTGATATTTAAACGTAGTTAAACTTTTGAAATTCTAACAAAAAATTAAAACTAAATTTAGCATTAGAAATATTAATTAAGCGATAAATGCGAAATAATAAAAATACCTAACTGACTATTATTTATTTCCATTTTTATCAGCTAAATAAATTAAGAAACACATAAAAATATTTAAATGCAAAATTAATATACCGGAATAAAGCTTGACCCCAAATATTTAAAAAAAATGTCTGATCTATTTTTCATATTTAAGGCATATTAATTTTGAATTTTTTTGAATTGAATAAGTGTCGAAACAACTTTTTAAGGGCCAATTAATTAAAATCAGTATATGTATATTTATAAATTTTGTATTAGAACTTTTCTGTTGATCAAATTTTAGTTTATTTAAGGGGAGTTTTCTTTTCATAATTAAAAAAAAATACACTTTTAAATTTTTTTTGTTAAAAGACTATTTTGTTTATTGAACTGATTCCTTTTGGGCATTTTCATAAAACATGTTAAGAATATAAATAAAATATTTTTTTCTCAGTTTTAGAACATGTTGACCACTGCAAAAGGATACTTTTTAAACGGCTCCACAGTTTTTGGGCTTCCTGTAACAGATACAGTCAAAATTCAAACGGGATTTTATTCATAGGACTAAATACTAGTAACTAAATCTAAAAAACATTTTATTTTTAATATTCTTATCATTTATAAACATTTTTCCGAAAAAAAATCCATATTTTGAGGGAAAACTACCCCTGTATCAAAAAGTTGGGGTATGTAACATAATATTTTTGAAGGTTTAGTTACTAGTATTTTTTTGTAATGAATCGAATGGTTTTTGGATTATTAAAAGCCGTGGAGTAGTTTTCGAGAAAATTTTGGATCCAATTCAAAAAACGTGATTTTGAGAAAAACGCGTTTAAAGTTTTTGTAACATAATTTTTGCATATAAAACTCGTATAGATATTGTTACAAATATAGGTATAACTTTTTTTCCTACACGAATTTCCTAAAACAGTTTTAGGACAGTATTTCTGTGATATTAAAAAACATTTTTATGTAAAAAAAAATCGAATATTTTGAACTTTTTAAAAAGAAACAAACATTTTAATGTCGCTGGTATAGTTTAATTGAAACCCTTTTTTATTGCTTAAAAAGAGGACATTTAAATCACCATTTCAAATGGATTATCAAAATCTCCAGGATGTACTGAAAATTTTATTTAAGGATAAAAGTGTAAAAAAAGGGTTTCTAAAAATATTTCTTAAAAGTTAAGTTTATTTAAAAAAAATAGTTAATATTGAGCGTGCGTCTCGAAACTCCGCCGTAGTCAGTCCAAAACCCGATTTATAAAGGAGGAGAAAAACACACGCTTCAGCCAGAATACTTTGGCTTTAACAGTAACTGCGCGCTATGCGAATACACTCTCGGGGACTCCCATGACGCCTTAAGGAGCAGCCCTCCTTCTGTAATAGGATAACGCGCTTATTTGAAAAACAAAAAACAAACAAAAAATACACACGAAACGTTTAATATGCCTCGAATACCTTGGACTGATTTTGTGATGACGACCTTTGGTTATTAACGGATTACGATCGGTCTATAAATCGTGAGAACTCTGTGGGCCGAGTGTGGATAAGCAAAAATCATGGCTATGAAGCAGGAAATGGACCATTATAAAATAAATATTTTGGAATTTAGCGAAACTAGATGGAGAGAAAGTGGAGAGTTTTCATCACCCGCAACCATGCTAAAACCGTGCTGCTATACTCTGGCAAGGAGATACGCCACGCATGGCAGATGTAGGCTTTTTGTTAAATAAGCTTGCACGTCAATCACTACTGGACTGTTCACCAATATCCGACTGAATTATCACTGCCAGATTTCGGAACAGGGTACGCAACATCTCAATAATTTACTGCTATGCGCCGACCAAACAAGCGGATATAAAAACTTATAAGGACTTTGACCAGCTCCTCGGCGACAACTTTGATAAAGCTCCTATATAGTATTGCACGGTCAGATGGACCATATTGCTGATTTGAAAAGTTGGAGACAGTATCTTCTCGATGTAAGTTTTAAGCGCGGCGCTGATATTAAAGCGATCACCATCACGTAACAGTAATGTATGCTCTCTGACAGCTCTAGCGTATACATGTTCCAGTACTTCGTTGATACCACTTCTTTAGATAATATAAACGATTGTTCCTACTAGGAAGACTACGTAAAAAAATGAACCATGCACTCTGTGGGTAGGTTTGGTTGGGCTGTGATTATGCTGTTGTACCTTGTTTTCTTGTGGTCTGCTTATATAGCCGTATTTTCCTGTGGTCTGGTTGTATAGCCATGTTCCACACCACGTCTATCAATTCCAGGGAGTTACGTCTTTTGGTCGTCTAGAATGTGTCGGCAGAGTTGTCACTGAGGTCGTCTTACTGGCGGAACCTTATTTGCCTAGAGAGGGCGGGAGATCTTTAAAATTGTACCTCTTTTTCAAAATCTTTTAAATGTCTGCTGTAAGGTAAAAAAATGATGATGCTACGGCCAAGAAATGCAAGATTCTAATTTTAAAGAAAACTAAATTGTTTTTTTGAACAATGTTTATTTCTATTTAATTAAAACTTTTGAGTAACAACATTGTCGTATGGCTAAACTTGAGTTGAAACTACGGAACAATTTTTCCTGTCTTTTATATACTTTTTCTTGAAACAAAATTGTTCATACCTACTTTGATAGCATTTACAAAAAGTGATACGAAAAGTGAACCCAACTCAAAATCTAAACCACATAAATGCATTTCGTTTCTGACGAAGCAATTAAGCTGCCATCCCAACTCTACTTCAAAGGAAGTACGGAATAGAATGCATATTATGAGCAATTTTGAGTTTTTTTAACCACTTGTGGGGTGAATGGCGTCTATTACACAGAGTCTCACTCTGGTCCGATTCTGCGCCAACGCCTTCAACTGGGGCCACGATTTGTTGATCTGGGTATCGACGATCTTTTCCATGTGTTGCGCGGTTATGCAATTCGGCGTCTTCTTCGGATTCCGTGGGATTGCAATCTAGAGGATTGCTGTGCGATATTGTTTGGCTCTTTTCTTAGTGTGTGGTCTACAAACCAGATTTTACGTTCGACTCGAAAATCCGAAGTTTTGTGCGTTTGGAGATGCTTTTATTGCGTCAGATCTCAGCAAGAGTATTAAATTCCACTCGGCTTATTTATGCGAGCCTGTACATCAGCTCCGCCGTCTGCTGTAACTCTGCTTCCGAGTTAGCATAATGTGTCCACTTGGCCTATTTGCTGCTCTTCCAAATAAAAATCATGTTGTCTCCTGCAGTCCGAGCTCATAAGTTTGGTTTAAGCAGCATTGATTTTCAACCCTGCTCTGCGACCTTCTCTGCTCAGGGTTTCGAACATTTGGGCTACATGACATTGTTTGTTGGATAGGAGACATACATCGTCGTTGTCCTGCTGCACGCTGGCCTCATGCAAACTGGAACTCTTACAAGAGTCCCTTAGGATTTCAAACATTAATTGGCAAAAGGAACACACCTACCTGATTACCCGACAGATATGGCCAAAGCTTGACCTCAAACGGTCAAGAGAGCTCATCCTACTCGCAAAATAATCAGCAGTACCGTAGCCGTTATCACGGGCACTGCCTCATAGGTAGACAAGCCGATAGACTAGGCGCCCCTTAAAACGACTTCTGTAGGAGTTGCCATGACGAAGAGGAAGAGGAAACCATACTTCACCTCCTCGGTGACTAGCTAGCACTAGCCAACCGTAGGAACTGGTTTTTGGGCTCCCCCTTCTTTGAGGAGCTATCCGAATTAGGCTCCACTGATGTCAGAGACTTAGCTCGATTTATCAGGAGTTCAAAATGGTTCCCGACGACGAGTTAAGGCTGAACACCCTCCCGACCCCACTCAAATTTATTTTGACTTTCTGTGAACTAGTTCTACTGGAGACAAGGAACTGGCTCGGTTCACAGGAGATAACAGGTTCACCATCTTATTTCTTAGGTATTTTTATAGGGTTTGTAAAATTTTTGTAGCCTCAACGCGGAATCACAATGGGCCTCCTTGGCCTAAGTGTTCCTTCTTAGTCAGCCACTTTAACCTAACCTTACCTTGCTCGTAGTATGCTTGACAATCTTTTTCCTCCTTAGTGAGCCGTGGCTCTATGAGAATCTCTTCTGTCTCCTAAAATCGTTTGAATTTCTCGTTTAATTCACAGTGAATCGTTGTGACTGAAAAGAAAGTGGTATTCCTTTTTTCTGCTTGCGTTGCTGATCATAGTAAGATCCAACCTAGACTTATGTTGATTGCTACTGGATATGTTGTTACTCCTCTACAAACAACTTCTTGTATTATTTGTGCGTAGACCGAAGCACCTAGTAATGCGTCAATTTTACCAGGCTTCCTGATAATTGTTGAAGCTGCTCTGCTGCCACCACTCGTTGTGGGAAAAAATCCGTAATATTTCTTCAGGACCAGGAAGTGTTCTTCCAACATGACTGTGTCCTTTTGACACGCCTTCAGTTTCAGCAATGTTTGCTTACGTTCTCACGCTGTAGAGCTCGTGCTCAATCTTGTAATAATTACAGGTTTACCTTGCTTATGTTGTGTCATTACTAACGTGGTTGATAGTACTAGATGTTTATTTTGTCTTGTGACAAAGGTTTGTAATGCATGCTCATTATTATTCAATGCTTTCGAATGACCTTTGAAATCATGCCTTGCTTGATTGTTAGGATGACTTGCTTGTGCCTTGGTATCGTGTGTATTGTTCCTTGAAGCTTGTGGTAGTGAATTTTCTTCGTATAGTTAAGTATGGTGCTTTTGTTGACATTTAAAACATCTATGCTTGCTAGTGCATTTGGTGACGGTATGATTGCTACAAAAACAGTTTATACTTATATCTTTGCCTTGGCATGCTGGACGGATTGGGCTTGAAATTCCCAAAAACAAAATTCCCAAAACAAAATCCTCAAATCAAAATCCCCAAATTTATAATCTACAAATTCATCCCCAAATACATAATCCCCAAATTCATAATTCCCAAGCAGAAAATCCTCCCCAAATTCATAATCCCCGAGCACAAAATCCCCAAATTTTTAATAAGCTTATTTAACAAAATTATTTCAGCACTGATTATATACGAATATACTAAAAAAAAATTAATAAATTGGTGAATATAATTTCAAACTGACCAGGGAAATGTAATATATAATCACATACCTCTCTCTTTCCGGGGATTGCTCAATCTTCCGGAAACAGAGATATCTGTGGTTTAGGGCAGTGATGGCCAAACTCACACTACTTAATTTGAGAAATGCTTAAAAGCTGCAGAAGCATTTTGTACTGTTTGTTTAATTTAGAACCTTGAAGTGTTTGCAAAAGGTTGTATATCTTAAGATATTGTATAATTTCTTACAAAACTACTTAAATATGACAATTTCTTTTAACTTTTGCATGCTTTAACAATTAAAAACGCAAAAACAGAAAACCGAATACATCCAAAAAAGTGCATTTACGAATTTAAAAGCTCAAAAGCTCACTTGCCCGCGGGCATAGGTTTGGAGTGGACATCACTGGTTTAGGGACACAACCTGGATAATTAGATTTTTTCTTGTTATTAGAATCATTAAAAACAAGTCAATTTTAACATCTTTTTAATTAAATTTGTGATTCTAACAAAAGTAATAAAAATGTTAGCGCTACATTTTATTGCTACAAAGAACTTGACGAACGTGATGAGAAAACGGTTCCTTACTTTTTAACCGATTTCAAAAAAAGAGGAGGTTCTCAGAGAGGAGGTTACGCGATCATTCCGCCACTTATGTATTTATTTTGATAATTCTTTTTTTGTTTGGTAGGTAATTCTTCAAAGATGATCCCATGTCAATTTTTGGTTTAGTGGGGTGGGGGTGAAACCTAACTTTGTAATGCGTGGACCAATTTGGATGGTTATTTTTTTGTTGTACGGAGGATGATCCCCCATTACTAATAGGAGATATAAATTTGGCCTAGGGTGTGGGGAGGGGGGAGGGTTAGTCTAGCTTCGTAACGCGTGGCCCGAATTGAATAGTTCCTTTGCTGTTATATAGAGTATGATCCCCATTGCTTATAGGAGGATAATTTGGTTCTATGGTGGTGGAGGGGGAAGGGAGGGAGAGGGGTTAAAGAGTTCCATCTAATCCCTCGCGATGGGTGGTCGTCTAGGGCGCTGCACAATATGTCATTAAAGACGATCAGGAAAAGCAAAGGTGACGCATCCTTGCCTTACTCTATTTTGCATTTGGAAGGGCTCCGAAAGTTTTCCATCGTGTAGGACGTGACATTGGGCTTCTGAGTAGGGCTCCTTTATGATGATGGTAATTTTTCTGTGATGCCTTTCCGATGTAAAGCTGCGATCAAGAGTGCGCTCGATTGTTTTCTTGATTCGCATTGAGATGATTTTAGCCATCAATTTGGAGATTTAAGTTGAAAGACAGATACAACTTCTCAGGTTGCATTCCTGGATTAAGGGGAGAAGAATATTAGCTGTAGCAGTGAGGTCCACCTTAAGTAGTTTTACTGGTATTCCATCAACTCCAATTCCAAGCCGGGGTTGTTCTGGCTAGTCTGAAGAGGCATTCGATGGTCTGAAGGTTTTGTTTGGGACTTCAATAAAATATACTCTCCATTCTAAGAGTCTTTCCTGCCAGTTTTTTGGCAATCATGCAAAGATCTCCACTGTCACCGTGGTCGCCCCCTTTTTTTGCCTTTTCTGCTACCACGTTGATGTAGTTACGCTTGTCCTTCCTGTATTTTGCACCATGGGGTTTCACTGATCCATGGTCATCCTCCGCTCTCTAATCGTCCCACGTGTTCTGTACTACATCTTTCAAAACATTCCTTCGCCCTTTTAAATTGTTGGTCCATGGAGTCGTCGGTGTTATGACGCAGTGCATCAACATTCTGACGCAATTCGGTGGTGTGTGCGCTGCGGGTGTTCGGTTTTTTAAGCCTCTGCACATTTAGCCGTGCAAATCGTTTATATTATTATATTACTCCATCTCATTTTAGCAAAAATTATATCAAATTAACTTGTTCTTTATGGTGACATGCATGCTGATGTTAAAAATATTATTGCAGATATAATGAATGTCACTGTTTCATATAATGATATTGAGAACTGTGACGAAAAGCAGTTAAAGAAAACTCCGTACTGAATATTTTCATATGCTGTAAATTTCAAGGGAATTTATACGCGCTGAACGTATGGGTGATTTGCAACGACATTTGAATAGCCTTAAAGAAATACTCCTTTCATTCGACGTATCAGAACATATGTCATAATGTTAATCTGCCCACTTATATCTTCAGGATATGTTACAATTAGAAAACTCGCTTTACCGTGGTGTTTTTAGAAGGTTTATACAGGGATTTTTTGCAATAAAAATTTTCGATAAATCATATTGCGGAGCTTTGGTTGATATGACCATTGAGCAATCAGTGATAAAATCAATGAAAGCAGGGGGTTGTGGTCTAGGAAGAAGTAGCCAATAGAGAGTAATGATTAATTGGGTTTATGACATGTATGATATTGCTAATATTAAATCGGACATAACTGATCAGCATGTGAAAGCAAGAAAGAGACAATGCGGACGTTGAAAAACTACTTAAATGGTGGTAAGGCAAGGTGGAATTCTATGTATAATATGATATAATTTACAAATTATTTTTCATTAAACATAGGCATTTTGGATTTCACTTCATCTACAAGGTGTTTCAGATCTGACGTGCCGAGATGAGTGTGGTAATAGATCTCACCTAGCTTAACAAAAAATTGTATGGCATGGGGGGGGGGCAACCTTAACCGTATAGGAGTTGCAGGGTGATTCATAAGTTTCAGTTTTTCATGGTATGCACATTACTCTTTTATTTTTATCTTTTTGTCTACCCGACACAGCGACATCAAACAAATGCTAAAAAACTACTTTCCCAATGACCTTTCCAAAATTGTCAACAATGTTTATCTAACTCTTAATATTGCAGGTACAGTCACTTCCAAAAGTGAAAAAAATAGTTTGCGATAAGATAAAGGGTCGAAAATGTCTGTTTTTGGTTAATAGGTAATTACTTTTAATTATTGCTGCAAAAAAGTTATAAAAATGTTAGTGTAATTTTGTTTTATTGCCAATATTAACTTGTGTTAGCCAGAATTCACACCCTTGTATCCTGGCGCTCTGTTACTCGTACCTGATGGAAATTTTGCTACAAAAAAGGGTCAGTCAGCAAGAATACCTATCTTAGTTGAAAAATAAATCAATTATTATTAATTATTTGATGCTAAAATGTTACTTGCTTTCTATGCATGCGTTATTTTCATAAACTGGATGATAACACTATAAAGATTGTGGAATCTAACTCTGATATAAAATGGAAATGCTCTTCTTGTGTATCGTTACCATTTAATGGTTTGCTAAATAAAATTGAAAATGTGGTAAAGGTGATTAGTGAGCTGAAATGGGAAAATATAAATACTGCAAAGTCATTGACCTCAAAGTCAATGGCTTCAAAGGCTAGTATTTCAGCTGATATCTTGATTTGTAAAAAAATGGTTTAAGCTGATGCGGATTACTCTCAACTGAAATATGTCACTTTTAAACTTGGTGCCCCAGAATTCTTAATTTCTAAGCTTCTGGTTGCTGATTTCTGCCCATTTGGAATAACTGTGTGAAAATTCAATAATTTTTCAAAAAACCTGCTTCATAGAAATTCGGTTCCATTAGAAACTTAAGTGTAATCCCAGCATTAAATTGCTGTCGATGATGACCATTCCAACTCTTTATCAGTTTACTATCAGAATATTCACGGATTACGTACAAAGTTGCGAGATTTTTCTCTATCAGCGCTTGAAAGTTCCTATGAGGTTATTGTGGTCTCAGAAACATGGCTAAAGGACTGAATTTCATCTTCGGAGTTTTTCGATGAAGGTCAATTTTTTGTATACAGGAAAGATCGTTGCTCTTCTGCTACTGGCCCTGAGAGAGGGGGAGGTGTAATGATTGCGGTTAGATCATCGGCCATTGATATCTATAAGATTCAAATCGAAAATCTCTTCGCTTTGTCATCATTACAACATGAAAATGTTCACTTGTGCTATTTACGTGCCTTTAATTTAAGTAGTCTCATTTGGTTTTGGTGTGAAGAAGAGAAATTATTATTGCCATTTAATATAACTTCAAGAAAGTTCTCAGCTAGTTGTTGATTCAATGTCATCTCTTAGTCTAGTACAGATCAATCATGATAGTAACATTTTTAATAAATTTTTAGATCTAGATTTTGTGAGCTATGAATTAATTTATAAACTATTTGAAGTTGATTCTCCTTTGTCAAAATTAGACTGCCATCATAAGGCAATTGAATTTGAGGTTTCATTTTATAACTATGAAACTTATTCTATTTCTAATGAAATATTATACAGTTTTCAAAGAGCAAACTATGATTAATTGAATGATTATTTTTTAGCAGTAAATATTGGATTTCTGTTTACAGTGATAGTTTAGAGGTAACATATAACAACTTTTTAGAAGTTATTCATGACAGCTTTTCGATATTTGTGCCTACCCTTCGTATGTCAAACAAAAAGCATCCTAAGTGGTACAATAGATCTCTATTAAGACTTAAGAACGCTAAAACTAGAGCTCATAAATTATACAAAAATTCTAATAGCTCTGAGCATCTTAATAATTTTAAACGCCTTAGAAGTTACCTTAAATACTCGAGTATAATAATGCTAAATCATATGACCTCCATTCAACTTGTGATTTATTTGCAGACTATTTTTTCATTAGAAATGGGATATCAGGTAGACTCAATATATACTGATTTCTCGAAAGGTTTTGACCGGGTAAATATAAAGTTAATGTTGTAAACTTGGAGCCATTGGATTTCATTCTACTCTTCCTGAATGGATTTCTTCATACTTAAGTGGTCGGAAACAGTATGTTAAAATTGAAAATGTTCTTTCAAGAGTAATTCATGTTAAATCTGGTGTTGCACAAGGAAGTCATCTAGGCCCATTATTATTTTTGCTATTCATAAATGATGTCGTACAAGTGTTTTCATTTGCTAGTTTTCTTATCTTCGCTGATGATTTGTAACTTTTCACAAAAATTATTTCCTATGGCGACTGTTTCCTACTTCAAAATGACTTTTCTAACCTCTCGTTTTGGTGCGAGAAAAACAAACTTCAAATAAATATTTCTGAAGGCAAGGTGACTGCCTTTTATCGTAAAATAAATCCAATTATCTTCGATTACAAAATTATTAACCTTTCCCTTCAAAGAGCTCTTGAAGTTAAAGACTTAGGTTTTTTATTTAATGTTAAATTAACTTTTATTCCTCATATTGAGTTAACGGTTTCTAAAGCATTCTTGATTCTAGGTTTCATTAGACGTAACACTAGGTATTTTTATAATTTACAAACACTAAAATGCCTTTACTCTCATTTGGTGAGATCGATCTTAGAGTATGCGTGTATGGTTTGGTGTCTTCATTATCGAGTTCACATTGATCGCATAGAATCTGTGCAGAAATCATTTACTCGGTTTGCACTATCTAAAACTAAACTGTGGTCTGATAACTTACCGTCTTATCATGTAAGATGCTTGTTATTGGGCCTTTCTAAACTTGAATTAGGAGGGAAGTAGTTGTGATTTATTCGTAAGAGATGTATTGTCTTACAGGATTAAATCATCAGAGATTTTATCTATGATTCAAATTTATGCTCCAGAAAGACCTCTTCGAACCAGGTTGTTGTTATATGTTCCCTCCCACACAATAAATTATGGTTCTCATGAACCAATAAATAACTGTATTAATAAATTTTAAATTGATATTGATAGACCTAGAGATGTTCTAAAGAAACTATTGTTTGAGACATAGCATTTTTATTTGCCTAGGTGGGATCTATGACCCCACTCATGTTGGCACGTCAGATCTGAAACACCCTGTATATTTGGGGATGATTTCACTTTCAATTTCGCTTCAAAATGAACATGAAGTTTCTAATGCAGGCATCATTTACTGTTAATTTGTAACAAGGAAGGGAATGAAATCAACCAATGAGCATTCAAGGTAGTGGTATTTACTAATGATTTTCATTGCAGTATAAATAATTTCTGTCTGTCCGACTTAAAAATAGAGTTGTTTATAAAAAACGTTCTCCGTAATTTTCATTTCCCCAGATTACAGGAGACTTACATAAGAAAGAGACCTTACAAAAATTTAAATCGACCTCGAAGGAGCTTTAAAAAGTCAAAATTATATTTAATTTTTTGCATTACGACTTCTTGAAGGCCATGATAAATTAACATTACACAGCTAATCCTATTTTACTTACTTAAAAAAGGGTAGTGAATATAGCTTAATACCATCAATTGAACTTTTTACAAAACTAAAGGGTTCAATATAGTTACGTACATGTTATAACTGCAAAGCCTTGTTCCCGAAGGAAAATGAAATAAATAAAAGCAAATTCCATACTTGCCGGAAACTTGATTTGGATACGGTACTTTAACGCGTAAGTATTTTTTTATTGTTCTCCTATGCAATGCTTTGCAATGTCCCGCCAATTTCAAGCAGCTGAATCTCCATTCCCCTTTAATAATAGTTGTGCAAAAAATTCCTATTCATTGAGGTAATCCAGCAGGTATGTTCGAAGGAAGTGCAAAGCGCATACCTGCATAATTCATCATTTACAAAAAGCAAGCAGATGTGGATCGTCAGCGTCACTCCGAATTTGAGAAAGGCTACATCTATGTGTCCTCTGGCAGCCTGCAGAACCAGTAACACGCGCTACAGAAAAATGACACCCCATTGCAATGATTTTAGGTGTTTTATACAACAAATACAACCAGCCTGAAGAAATCTGAAATGGTCGCATCCTTTATAATCAACTCACACTACTTGTCCTGGGTCGGTAATAAATTCAAGTTGAGGCCGCATAAGTATCCGAAATCAAAACGTTACTACCAAACAGCTAACCTGGCTGTCCTTTGTTAGAAATTGGTCGTCAACGAATAGTTCACGGGATTGTTTGATAGTCCTACAGGGTTGCCCCGTCTTTCTTTTCACCGTTAATGCACAGGTAAGTTATTGTTCAGCGCATCTTTTCCCTAGATCCCAATATAGAACAAAGAAGTCCATGGAAATCGAAACACCGGGCACTATACGTACCACACTTCGGTGAGGGTTTTTTACTTGGAAGTAAACCGTCTTATGTTTTCGCTTAGAGAGTTATTCGTCATGAAAAAGAAAACCTGCCAGGTGTTCTGAGTTCTAAGGAACAATATGATATAATGTGCATTGTTTGTGAAATGCCTTCATTTCTTTATTCATAATAAAAGTTAATATGAAATTACAAATTCATGAATGATACTGTGATCAAAGCTGATTTACTTTAGATTTACTGCAAATTCAAAAGTTCCCGGGACTAATGTAAATAGGAGAAGATTTACACAAGAAATCTAAAAATAATATGTTTCTTATGTTTGCTTAATAGTATTTGAACGTTACATGCTGTTGCAATTTATTAAAACGGGTTCTGTATACTATAAAAGCCTGCAGAAGAGAGTACGTGTAATTTCATCAATATCTTTTAAATTTCGGTTAGAATATATGTATTTAGATAAATAGCTACTGATTTCTAAAATGCTAAGTTTCCTTTACTATTCTTACATTATGGGACATTGATTAAGAAGTTAAATAAAAGAGATATGTTTTTTGATGAACATCTGATTAAGCGAAAGCATCGATCGCGCTGTCACTTTCTATAACTGTACTCTGTGCTGAAAAATCGGTTTTTCTGAAATACTTCGATATAGCCCCAAATTTTGTATGTATATTTCTACAGTTATCCATTATAATATTTAAAAAGTCCTTTAAATATTATAAATTTAAATTTCTTTTTCCTTTTTATTAAATATTATTTAGCGGTTCCTTGTACAGTTACCAAACTTGATCTCAATATAGCTAACACTTGCCTCTATAAGGCACTTTAATGTCTTATGAAGTCAAGTGGTATCTATATTGGTAATAGTACCAAATACCGTTATAAAAATATTTAATAAAAAGGCAAAAGATAAAAATCGCTCCAATATCTGTAAAAAGGGACTTTTTCGTCGAATTTTCCTTCATACATATAAAACATAACTGTTGAAATATACGCATAGAATTTGAGCATTGTAGTTTATACCATTATCGAAATATATAAAAAATTATTTTTCTGTCAAATTTCACTATCAAATTTCAAGATCAAGTTTTCATTTAATCGGAAGAACACCCAATTGTTTTACGCCACCAGTGCCACAGAGCACTGATGGCATAAAACAATTGGTTGTCGGATATCCCAGGTTCGAATCCCATCGGCGAAGATCCATGGTTGTTTTTTGCTGACAACAGATTACGATAAAAAGGCCATTGGGGTTGCAGAGAAAATTATTGTGGTTCTTAATGCACTTTAAATTGTAGGTCCACTTGCAATCGTTGTCTCGAATCGGATAAAATTATCTAAAGGCCTTTTTGACGGCACTTGTTAGAACATTTACGACATTGTTATAAGAAGGCAACACTTATTCAAGTAATTTTTTTTAAATTTTAAAAATACTTAAAAATGTACAAAAACGTACAAAAATGACGCGTTTTGCCTTCTCAGTGAAATTATTCTCCCGCCCCATGCCCCGGGATTACAGGTACTATTGAGAGATTGATACGGTATAGGATAATTTGATGGCTGCCTATACAAAAGTTCACTACCCATGGTTGTTTTTTTTTGACTTAATAACCGATTTCAATTTCCAATTACTCAATTATTGTTTATTCAATATCTAAAATTAGTAATGCTTTACAATGCAGAATTAAGGCTTCAATGGGGCTTAATTTAAGCACTTGAAAATGAAAGAATATTAGTTATAAATTTTTTTTAAAGTTTATATTTAATTTAATAGAACAGTATTTTGGAAATATTCTAAGCCCATTTCCGCTATCGTAAGCGATTATATGCTATGTTAAAATTAATGTTATTGGAAGTCGTCAAATTGAATAACCGTTAACTATACAAGGAGCTCTAATTAATGAGAGCTGAGTAAAGGGAATACGAGCAATAGCATTTTTGTTTGAAGACCGCAACTGCTTAATCCATCTTACGAGCTATTAAAGATTTAAATATTTTGCGTATCTTGATTTTACGAAAGAAGGAGGGTATATACGGGGTTTTCCGCCTATTTTTACCAAATTAGGCATTCGTTTTGTTTTTATAAATTTATATCTATTACGACACGGAGACGGGAACTACGCACTTACCTCCTTTCTACGAGAACTTGACATGGTTATACAGCTCCTCGAGAGCTGCTCTCAAGCACAACAATACGCCTACCAACGGATCATTGTGAATAAAATTCAAGGAACCGCCTTAGATGTGATTCGAACCTTGGGAACTGAAGCAACTTAGGGGGAAATAAAGGCAACGCTAATTAACAATTTCGGCATCCACAAAACGTATCACCAGCTATACCAGAAAGCACTCTCAATAAAAAACTTTCAAGTAAGATATTATTTTGTAGCTTTAAGATATATACTGGATAAACTTAACAAGAAGTATGAATATGACACGGAATAGCCTGTAGAATTTAGCCCACCAATGAAGGAATCAGTAGTGCTACGAAAATTTTTAAACAATATCGATCCAAACCTAGCTTCAATAATTCTGAATAGAAATATAAAAAGTTTAAGGGACGCTTTCAATTTGTTAGAAAGCTTTGGATTGATTAGGGACAAACCCAAAATAAACACAAGTACGAATCAACGAAAACCAATACAATCCAATAATATAATAACCCCACTAACAATTTATACAGACAAAATGTATGAGAACCGATGGATGTAGATCGCATCCAACACAAACAAATTTTCATGTAGCGCCTACCAATAGTAGAGCTGACTATTGGCGGAGACAGAACTAAATGTCTTATCGACACAGGGTACTTCCTTGTTAGATGAAGAGAAACTACCACAGTATAAAAAACATTTCTTAAAGAAACCCATAAACTTCAATACCCTTAACACTAACACCCTTGTCAATAAAGAAATTAAAACTGGTTTACCTATCGAATTCAACGAAGACGAGCTATGATTGGGAAACTAACGAAATTCCATAATAAGTGTTGGTTGCGACGCAATAATAGAACAAAATTTATTAAAACCCCTAGGCGCCAATATTAACATGGAAAAATAAACTTTGATAATCAATAATAGTGCGATAAAATTCCTATCAAAGTGTCCATATAAAGATGAGGAAATTCATCAGCTTGAATGTTCTGAGATTAAAGATAATATCACAGATATCCTTTACAAAAATCTTAACTCTGAAGAGAAAGAATTATTAGGAGAGCTATTAAAAACATATAAAAATGTTTGTTCTTCAAAGAGAGTGAAATATTAACAAGCACAAATGAGATTACCCACCAATTCATTACTACACAAATAAACCCGTATATTCGAAAATATATCGGTATCCACAAATCCATGAGCAAGAGATCACCAACCAAATAAATGAAATGCTTAAGCATGGTATTATCCAAGAGAGCAACACTCCGTATAATAGCCCACTTTGAATCGTACCCAAAAAGTTGGACAACTCTGGTAAAAGAAAATGGAGGACCGTTGTAGACTATCGTAAATTAAACGAAGTCACAATAAATGATAAATTTCCGATCACAAACATTGATAATATATTATATGAATTGGGGAGAGCGCAATATTTTACTAGTATAGACTTAGCAAAAGGTTTTCACCAGATTCTGGTCGACGAAAACAACAGGCAAAAGACAGCCTTTTCGACACCCCATTGTCAATATGAATTTGTCAGGATTCCGTTTGGGCTCAAAAACGCTCCATCGACATTTCAACGACAGATGAATTCAATACTTAGAGATTTTATTAATAAAATATGTGTCGTATATCTCGACGATATACTAATTTTTTCGACCTCCTTAACGGAACATATAACTAGCATCAAGAAAATATTTAATAAACTAAGAGAGGTAAACTTAAAAATTCAAATAGATAAGTGTAAATTCTTCTCAAGAGATACCGAGTACTTAGATCACATTTTGACACCTGAAGGAGTTTAACCAAATCCCAAAAAGGTAGAAGACATACTTAAACTTAAACTACCAGAAACTCAAAAGCAAATAAAGTCTTTTCTTTGTATTACTGGTTACTACCAAAAATTCAAAGGACTACGCAAAATTAGCCCAACCAATGACCAAATATCTCAAAAAGAATGCCCAAATTAACTCTAATAACCCCAATTACATTAATGCATTCGAAAAACTTAAGAAGGCTCCCATACTAAAATACCCTGACTTTAATAACAAAATTTAAACTGATAACTGATGCTAGCAGCCTTGCAATAGGAGCTATCCTTCAAGAAGATAGCCACCCAATATGTTACGGTAGCAGAACTCTTAATGAGCACGAACGTAACAACTTAACAACCGAAAAAGAACTATGTTACTAACAATCGTTTGGTCCATTAACTATTTCAGGCCTTATTTTTATGGTGAACAATTTGACCTCCACCGACCACCAACCACTTAAATGGTTAAATACGAAGACCAGAAGGAAGGACGTCATCCCAAGACTTTATAGATGATAAGACACAAAAACAAGAAAGTCTACATAAACTCAGAGGATATAAAAAATAATATATCCGATATTCTACGAAGACATATAAAATCAAGTATATTCACATAATTGAGCGATAACGAATATAATAAATTGCAATAGAAAATCATAGAATTTTTCGACAGTATCCGAAATGTGATATTTGTTAGATGTTCTCACCATGCAAAAGATATGAACACTGAGGATGAGACATATAAACAAATACAGAAATACCATAAAAACGAAACAGGACACAGGAATTAATGAAAATTACGAAGGATTAAGGAAACGAATTTATTTCCCCAAACTCAAAATTCTTATACAAAAATATATTAATAATTGTGACACATGCAACCCTGTCAAATATGATAGAAATCCCATTAAGAAAAAATTCCAACTTACTGAAACCCCCAAAGACATTAGACAAATCTTGCATATGGACATATATACTTGCATGTGGACATATATACTAATATTACCATGAGGACAAAAATAACCAAACTATTATAGGAAAGATAAGAGATTATAAGTCCCAGAGAGGATATTTTCAAAAATTAATCAAAAGCGTTAATATTAAAGATTATCTGAGAAACGAAAATATAGAGCCACATTTGGTCAAACCTAACAGCCACACTCGTAACTCCGATGTAGAGCGTCTACATAGTACAATTAGCGAAATAATTAGAATCTGAGGTGTTGAAAATAGACAACTCAGAATCAAGGATAAAATATGTAAAGCAATTGATGGTATAATAACAGCTATCATTCAAGCACCAAAGAAAAACCCATTAATATTCAGGCAGGAAGGTGTGATAAGAATGTTATTTACAATTATCTATTTAAAAGAAAAACCAGCTATATTGATAAACGTAACATCAATAGAGAAAACTACTCCCATGTTAGAATAGAGGGCTACATTAAAAAATTATAAGAGTGTTAGGCATAAGGAAGAACCTAAATTTACAAATAATTAATTACAAAACATTCATACCTCTAACATTAAAAGAAAAAATTAATTGTCAGATCAGCTTCATCTTCATAATATTCCTAATAACGAGAAAGCTAACCGTTGCAAAGGCCCACCTGGTAATCGAGAAGATAGAGACGGGTACTCTCAAATTAAATAAGAAGAAGTCGAAGAAGTTGTAGGTACAATACACAAGGGTACGATGGACAATACTGACAGAGAAGAAATTGAATTGAAATCTTAACGTAATTGACAAGAACAACCACAACGCCATAGAAAATTTGAATTCACAGGTAAAAATTAATCAACATTTTAACGAAACCTTTGTAAAAATAAAAGAAATAATTGAAAAATATAGGCTCATATTAACCAAAGACTGAAACGAGATTAAAGATTACAACAAAATTTTACACAAACAAACAATGTACACAGATTATATGTTAAAATTAAAAATACTACAAGCTAACATTGAACAGATTCAGAACAATATAGCTTCAGCAGGAATATGAATAATTCACAGTAATATATTGACAAATGAAGAAATCACAGAATACAAAATTGATTTTTAAAAATTACAAAATATTAAACTTGGAGTTGCTATTGATTATACAGAAAATTCTAAGAGAAATAATTACGTTACAAAGAACCTTACCCACTCCAGTAGGTGACAATCAAAGTAGAGAATTAGCCTTTATCCCTCAAGAGATAATAAAATACGAAAATAAAATTTATGATTACGTTAGTAGAAAAGGTTTTAAGAACCTAAAGCCTTCCAATAATTGTGTTGTTAGAAAAAATTGTATGAAAGTCTTTAATAATATATCAGAAATCATAGAGCTAAGAAAGGGAATAGTTTTAGTAAAAAATTAAAAACATGTAAAATTTAACAGTACTTGTGACGAAAGAGAAATTACAATGAATGGAAACTATTTGGTTAATTTTAATAACTGTTCAGTTAGAATTTGACATTATATGTTACGACATAGCCAAAAAGAATTTAAGCTAAGTTTCGCGAATCCTAACCATTTAGAAAACATTAAATTGGTATTTGATGATATTATTTTAAAACAAATTGAGAACATAAAAGAAATTTAAGAAATAAAGATCGAAAGAAAAGCACACTATAGTATTTGTACGGTAGTATAATAAGTTTTATAGTTATAAAAAGTTTTACTGTTCATTACAATCTTTGCTATAAAATATGGATCTTTTATATTCAAAAATCAAAAATATTATAACAACTCAGGAGAGTTTCAAACCTAACGCGGGAGGTGTTACGTCAGCAAAAACTTGCGACCCTGAAAATAATAAAACTCTAAAATTTCACTCACCTGCAGAAACATGTGAAAATTATTCTCATTTCACTTATCATTTATGAGAATCCAGAAAACTTAATTTTCCTATGAGACAGTTTCTTGTAAAAAAATAAAATGTAGAAGCAGCAAAGATTGAAACGAACAAGGAAAAAGCTTTAAGCTAGTTAAGAAAGAATAATTAGACAGTTCAGTTTTTAACCACCGCTGAAGTGAGTCGAATTAGTTGTCGGGACTTAAGTTTCGGAATTGTAGATATATTTTCTTGTGAATAAAAATAGTAATCTAGTGGAAATAGATGTGTTTTAATTTTTTTGCAAGAATAATATCGGCAATATATCCTTTCCACTGGAATAGGAATTTGAATCTTAAGTGTCTAAAAAATTTTCAGCAGATTAAAAGCTAACAAACTAAACTTTTGCTCAGCGCTTGTCAGTAGTATCTAAACCAGTGCAATATTCAGCATACATATATTTATCTAAGGACTGTGATCGTGTTTTGCAGAGCTAACTTATTGAAAACCATAACAAAGAATTATTTTTTGTATATCCAAATTTTCAGTTAATTGATCAGATTTTTATGATGCCTTTTTAGTTACTCTTCACAAAACTGTTCAGACATTTAGTGGAATTCAGTACAATTCAGTTGAATCATATTTCATAAGTGAGAAGGAATTGTGAATTAGTTTTTCGATGTAAAAGCAATTTTGCACTTCGAAGAAAGGAAACAGTCATAAAAATTTTAAAACGGATATTTAAAAAACATGGGCAATATTAATAAAGAAAATGTGCACCAGTAAGACACTTAAAACTTCGTCGAGAAGTAAATCACAAGAACCGCAGTTCATTTTTTAAATTGCAAGTTAAGAAACAATAAAAATGAAAATTTCCTTTAGAATATCCTCAACCGTAACTAAAGGGAGAAAGCGAAGGCAACGACGTAACAACGTCGTAAAATGTTCACAAAGCCGGTCGTTAAGTATTAAGGTCATCCCACACGATATTCCAGCTTGGTCTTAATTGTACACTGCTGGTATGCTTCTTTCTGGTCAATTCACGATACACATATGCTCCACATTCGTCAGACCTTAGAAAGGTGCCGACTTCGAGCTGAATATATTTTGCCACTGATCAATAGACTGTGGCATATTTAGTATTTAGGTACATATTTTTTAATACATTTGCAACCATGTTTGTGCATTCATCTTCCCTGAAATGCCTTATTCTTAACCAAGACATTTTATCACCTTACTTTTGGCGATTATGTTCATGTGCAGCTAAGGTAATCTTTTCAAAACCTAATACCTGTGGGTAAAATTAAAATCTTAACCTTAAAATAAATACTTTACCTTTCATTATCCAATCGTGGTTGATACGAATCATAAGACACCAAACTTTAAAGAAAATGTTAACCTTTTTTCTGACGAAGGCGAAGGTGGGAACATGGAAAGAACCTCCGGCCATACATGGCCCAATAATTATATCCAAAATAGTTAATTGAATGCTTCAAAAATAATGCAAGTACCAAGGGAAGTGTAGTGATCGAGAACCCTGATTTCTCTTTTTTTTTAATCTTGTCCTCTACCGTACCTAATTAAATTTGTAAATTTTCTCACACGTATTCGTCCTGAAATGGTTTTTTTAGTGCAAAGAAAAATAATTATTGACAAACTCAGAACAATTTCCTTGCCTGTAGATATTTGGTAGATAATTCCTATTCTAAGCATTATACTAATTAAAGGGTTTTCCGAAAGTTGCTTTAGGAGTTAATTTTGTATAATAGGCAAATGGGTTAGAATATTTCAAATATTTTAATTTAATATAAAATAACTATCAATTAAAATTTACCTGAAAAAGAATATCATTTAATGGTCAATGACCAGCACAAATGTTATCAGATGGACTAGACCGAAAATAGACCGAATTAATGCGTCATTTTTACAGAACGCTTATTCTAATAAATAATTTTAATTATCTTAAGGCGTTGTTTTGTGTTATTCGTTCTTACGTATACATTCGACATACGTAAAAATGAATAACACAAAAGAAGGCCTTAAAATCATGAAGTATGAAGCATATTAAAATATTATTCTTTACAGGATGTGAGGATACCGGCAAGATAAACAGATTGAAGCCGAAAATGTCTGAGCCTACACCGTCAACAATTTAATCATTTACCGAACCTGACCTGACCTATCAATTGGCCGCCTCTTGCGACAGCACCGTCGGGATATTTTCTGAGTAACTATCTAAACTGATAAGCCAAAAACAATTGAACGATTGAAAAGCATTAAAAACTCGTATTATGGTTGAGTATCTGAGAATTGGGAGAATTGAAATACGGTTATACTCAAAAATAAGAATGATTTTTTTTATCAGACTAGCTTCTTTCATTACACCATAAAAGGATTAAAAGGTTATTTGAAGTAGGAAACGATGTACGCCTCCCTTGAAAGTTTCGGACACAGAAAATTTGGTAATATGACAATTTTTGATTATAGGACTGGGAGTTACTTAAAACTCTTGTATCGTGTGTTGTAATGTGCTTACAAGGAATCATGCTAGCAATTTCATTATAACCGACATTCTACCAGTCCTCCAGAGAATCAATCCTTTCAGAGATTGAGGAGTTGCCCATAGGTGTTTTAGTTTTTCATTTTACTTTGTATAACGCGGACTATGGGCATGCCCGACACGGATTCAAGGGGTCAGCTTCGCCTGAACTTTTCACTTTTTTACTGTTTTCATTATAAAATAATCCCTAATTAAACCGACACGAAAAGACCGGCACATAAAAAAATGTAGAAATAACTATACTGAACCGGAGCGATGGAAGCACTCAAAGATCGACTTATTACGAGGAATCAACCGGTAGGTTTTACAGTACAGTCAAAGTATTTACTTGATTTACAAATAAAATTTCTTAATTATTCTACAAAACTAAAAAATCAAAACAAACTGTTTTATACTCGAGCAACGTAAGAAATATAAAAATTTCTTAACCCGATCGGCGTTTCTAATGAAAAAAAGTTAAGCTCCTTTGGCTCGTTATCAACAGCACCACCAAAGGGTTAACTTTTCCTCAGCTGCTGGACGCCTTCGCGAGAAAATGAAAACTAGATGAACCTTCACAAATTTTAACACGGATTTCGATTATAGCTATTCAATGGCCATTGCTTTTATGATATTGCTACCCTGATTCATTGCAGGCATATAACAACGCGCGATAGAAGAGTTTTCGTCTTCAACAATTAATAAATTTAAATTAAGCAGTTGAAAAAGCGTAATGAAAAACATTAACCTTCGAAATTTACAGAACTTCCCGCCTGATCGAATATTGTAATAATTTGGTCATGATTATCAGTAATTGTTAAAATTTTGCTGTCTGTAATTATTTGCGTTTTTGATGTCTATAATTATTTCTGTCCTGAACTATTATTTTGACTGCGCATTTGTCGAGAATAACTGTTCACATTATTGTTGACCTGATAATTTCTCTCTTATCTAAAATTATGTCGCGAATTTTTATAATTAGATTGTGAAAAATATTGTCTACCGAAGTGAAGTTAATATACAATCCTGATGACGTGCCTTTTCTTAAAAACTAGGTAGGTACCAGAGGTCCTCTTCTTTCCTTCTTCGTTTTTATGGTCGTTGGTTCTGGCAACTTAATATTTCTGTTAAAACAGCTAACCGTTGCTGAACCAAGTCATTATAATATTTTTGTCCCGGTTGTGCCATTATTTTATGTTGGTGCAGAATTCGATTCTTTGATGTCTTTTTTATAGCTTTTCTAGTGTTTATTTTCTTGTGGTCGTTTCTTCGCAATCTACTTAATGTCACTTTAGCTTGCTTCGTATCACGCTTTTCTTATAAACACTTAGTTAATTTATTTCAAAAGGATTTCTGTTTATTTTAGTCGGATCCAACAATTAATTATTAATGCTATTAGTTCTCAAATCATTATATGTCGTCCGTGGAGTAAGTGATATCGTGTCGGCCCTCCATTCCGGAGGATCCAACTTCACCGCTCATGGTTGTTTTCTGGCGACAACAGATAATGACTAACGTGCATTATGATGGCCCCGCCATTTTTGAATTTCTAATAAATAAAAAATGTGCTGAAATGTGCCCAGTATGTGCTATAAGGCACAACATCAATTTACTCAAAAAATATAATTTTTATGACTAGGTCCTTTTTTTTAAGTCCGGTTAGCTCCACTACTTTACTTTATGGAATTTATTGAAATCGTGCCGTAATGTGTTCGACATGTGCTGTGAAAAAAAAAATTTTTTACAATTTTACAAGTAAAAAAAAATTTTAATAATACAATCAAATAATTTTTAAAAAAAATAGGTGCGCTGAAATGTGCCCAGTATGTGCTATAAGGCACAACATCAAAAAAAAAATTAATCAGCGAGATAAGCTCCTATGTGATTTGCCTGTCTACAATACAAAAAGAGGTTGATCCGATATTATGAAAATTGCACTTTTTGCACATTCTCCGAGTTGCGTGATATCGTCACAATGTTCGAAGTGTAATAAAAAATCTCCAAATGTTGGGCCAAAGTTTTCAAATGATGGAAGAGGCCATAATCAATGCATTTCCTGAAGCAAAAAAATGTTGTAAACAAACGATGACGCTGAGCATTGATTATGGATCACATCTTCTCATAGAAACAGATCTGGGGGAAAAAAGTTACTGCTTTGAAAACCGTCCCACAAATAATACAATTAAAACGCAAAAATTATCGATTGGCAGGCATCGTTGCATATTCGGGAAATTTTGCTATAAACTCAACAGGACATTATATTACTGGATTCAGTATGATGATGCTTTAGCCAAAAGCGGGAGAGAACACTTCAATGCAGACACCCAAGTGTATGCTCATCTATGTATATATGTAATAAAAATAAAGTTTTAGAACTCATTCTGTGAGAATTAGAAAATTATTATGCAATATTAAAATTTATTTTGACACTCCCCCTCCCCGCCGTATAAAACATGCGAATTCATCAATTTACAGTGCAACACATCGTTTTGCGAACCCAGCCCACAACAATACATCCTATATCTTACGTTACAGGCATAAGGTGGAGCTGTGTACAACAATTAATTACAAATTTCGCCAGTCAAAGTTTAGAATTTCCTATTTTATCCGTTCTTTAGTTGTATAACATTCTATAACCCCGATAAATTTCATTGCAATCCATACATATCAGTAAAAGCCATAAACCAAAGCTAAAATCTAAGGGAGATTCGAAAGTTTGCCATCTCATATTCGTAGAAAGGCTATCTGTATCTTTTTCACGAATGACCATCAACACACAACTCCTGTTGATTACAGCACAACCTATAATTATAGAATTCAATCAGAAAACGAAATAAACGTCTTTAAAATTTGTCTTTTATTGTTCCTTGAAATAGGTACTCTAATTTTTCTACGACTGCAGATCGATTAACGACGCCTATTAATTTCAGCACAAACTATGATCTAAAATACAGGCATCAACGTGGGCAAACCTCTGAAAACAATTCAAATTTCAACCATCACGTGGTGCAAAATGGCTTACGCAATCGTTAGTACCATTGCAGATCGCTTATCATTCTGAAATCATTGCAGTACAACGTGTACAATTAGGTAACACTTACAACACAGGGCTAACTTTTAGAAGAGTCCTCTGAATATCGACCTTTAGTATACCTCGACATGCTACTTCATTTCTCTTTACGATTACACATGGTTTTAAAACGTCTTTCGATTGCAGCACAAACTATTTTTTTTAAAAACAGTTAGGAAGACGAGCTAACTTTGCGAAGAAAATTTCATTCACCTCGATAAAATCACCATTACCGTCTTTTTTTGACGGCACATTGTTCTATGATCCTCTTACATTGCAGCACAACATATAATCTTAGATAATATTCATAGAGTTGAGCTAACTGTCAGACACGATTGAAGAATAAGCCTTGAAATCATAAAAAATCTGGAAACTCTATTACCTCTGCTACTGCACATGACTCTACATCCCTTACACATTGCAGCACAACCTCTGATTTTGACAATTAGTCATAAAGTAGAGCTAACTTTGAAGAAACAATTTAGAGCGTTCTTTTGATCAATGTAAAATCTACTTTGCCGTCTTTTTTTGACGGCATATTGTTTCATAATCCTCCTCCATTGCAGCACAACCCATGATCGAAGAATACAGGCATGAACGTAGGCTAGCTTCTAGATTAGATTTGAAATCTTAGCTATATTCTTGTTCCAAATTGCTTTTGCAATCGTCTTTGCTATTGCACATCGTTTATCATGCTAAAAACATCGCAGCACAACGTGTAAACTCAGGTTACACTTTTAACACGGAGCTTACTTTTGAGAGTTTTCAATTTTCGCCTTTCATTATGTCCGGAAATGCTAATTCTATTTTTTTTACGACTGCACTCTATTCTACAACTTCATAAGGTAACAACACAATCTATGGTTTTAGTGCAGAATCTTAAAGTGAAGTTAACTTTAATTATAAATTTCCGATTTTATTGTACTTTTTGCAAAACTGCAAATCCTTTTTTTTAGTTTCTGCACTCTGTAGTACATGTTGAGCACATCATGGCACACTGGCGTGATTTTAATTATTAAACATTGCGGTGCTAGAGTGACTCGAAAAAGCTGGCAAAATTTTTTATTTATACTTGTAAAATTGTAAAATGTTTTTTTTCACACTTGCACATGTCGAGCACATTACGGCACAATTTCAATAAATTCGATAAAGTAAAGTAGTGGAGCTAACCGGACTTAAAAAAAAGGACTTCCTCATAAAAATTATATTTTTTGAGTAAATTTTTTTTTTCAAGCGGCACGTAATAGCACATACTGGGCATATTTCAGCACATTTTTTATTTATTAGAAATTCAAAAATGGCGGGGCCATCATAATGCACATGACTAAAAGGCAGGATCAATATACAAGTATATACAAAAAATACGAGTTGTAGAGGGATGTGATTCAACAGCTTACAATCGTTCTCTCATAATACAAATTATGAATTTTATAAAAGAATAAAAAATATAATTTTTACCCTTACAACTATTATCATTATCGCTTTTTTTTAGATATTTTGTCATAAGGGATTCTATTTTTAGAGATTTTGACATTAGGGATTTCATTTTTAGTTCATTTGAACCAGACCCCAAAAAGGATTTGGCACATCGTATAAATTAAACTGCCTCTAGACACGATATTGTTAATATGCAAAGTATCAAGTTTTACCCCAAGGTCGGTTGCGGACAGCACGCGACGAAGACCATTCCCCGCAAAGTTGTAATCTTAAGCTTGTGGGTTAGGACTCCTTGAAAAGGTCATAGCCTCACATTTCTCAAAATTTTTAAAAACTATGCTTTCGTACTCATTCAGCGTATTATTGGGACAAATAAGCTAAGTAATCTTATCAGACTTTGAAAAAGTTATTTAAAGCGCTGGTGACCATGCCACAGTTTTAGCTTTTGTCTTAATGTTATGTGAATTTATGTTAGCTTTGGTAATTTGGTTTGCTTAAAATCACGTTGCAAAACTCTATACATCCAGATAAGTTCGTTTGGCTTTTCATCACGTTGCACGTAACTCGCGTTGTGATGTACCTATAACCAGATTTAAAGCACACCAAGGTCCACATTCTGGGATAACCCCTAAGAACCGAGAGAAACTTGGCGCTCATCTAGGTCAGCAATTCTCATCCACCCCCTCTTGACTGGAATGAATCATGAATGTGATCCTAAATTAGAAATCCCTAGCCATGGAGTGATTAGTTTAAGTTAAGTTTACCTTAACAAACAAAAGCGTACAACCATCCAGTGATGAGCTCAGCAACACGCAATCGATATCGGGAGTGATAGGCGACTTCCTTTACAATTTCGGGCGAGATAGTGAAGACGAATATATTATATATATATATATATATATATATATATATATATATATATATATATGTATATATATAATGAATGTTGAATATATAGAAATGTTGAACTAAATTTACTCTACTCCTTCGCCTGTCACAGAAAGGAGACCAGTTTTTTCTAGTCCAGGAGCCTCGAGTCGTCAAGGATAAGGTTTGTGCACTCTATCTACCGGGCTCTTTTATATGCAGGGAGCAGGTAAATCCGGATCCTGGTCCCCACCTACACGTATCACGTTTGTCTCTGAGAAAGGTGACTAGGGAGAGCGATAATCGGAAGATGATGATGGTCATCGCCGCGGCCGCTATCGCCAACCACATTATTTGGGGTAACTCGAATATTTATTTCTTAACAAAGTCTCATCACAGGCTTAATAACGAAAGTGAAAAAGAAAGAAAAAAAAATGAAAAACTCAAGAATAAAAATAAATAATAATAATAATAAATAATAATAAAAAAAAATATAGATTTAAAATAAGGGTAAAAATCAACAAATCAAAACCCTTACAAATTAAAATACAAAAACGAAAGAAAAGTATACAGAATATATAACAAAACAAAACTCCTACAAGCTTACAGAGACTTTAACGGAGCTGATATCTAGCATTTGCTTTAGAAAGATTAAAATCAAGACGGTTAAAAAAGCAATTAATAAGGCGATACATTGACGACAATGGCTCATTCAAACCGTGGTTAGTGCGGTGAAACGGAGCCTGGAGAAAGTCACTATGTCTAAAGGAACGAATACGAACACGGACGGATATACAAATTAGACAAAATTAGAAGATAAAGGAAGTCCCAGATCTGTTGCACCTATGCTCTAGCGAGCCTAAAGAGAGTTGTCCAAGTCTTTCTTAATACTCAGGGAGAATCAAGGGGTTATTCCATGGAATGCCACCCAATGCAAATCTGAGGAACCTGCGTTGAACAGCCTCAATACGAGCACTATGAACCGCATAGGACGGAGACCAAACGGGACAGGCATACTCTAAAATGGGCCGGACGAAGGTACAAAAAAGAAGCTTGGTAATAGAGGGATTATTAAATTCCTTAGACCATCTCTTTTTGCTTCGAAAACTTAGCGATGGCAGAAAAATTATCAATAGGCCTATAATTAGAGATATCATCCTTCTTACCCTTTTTATGAAGAGGAAAAATGGTAGACGATTTTCACAGTTTAGGAAAAATACCGCAAGACAAGGACAAGTTAAATAAAGAAGAAAGGACAGGAGTGAGAGAGCCAGTTTTAGATATTATTGTAAGTACTAAGCTCCAGGTTTGACTGAATTACAATTTACATTTTATTGTAATTTATTTTACAACAAATACATAGGTATGATATTTAAAAAATGTTAATTGAATAGAGTACAGTGTTTAATTGTCAATAATTTCAAAGTGTGTGTTTCGCACTTCTAAAATTTTATGTTATTGTACAATTAACCAAATATGTTTGTTTAACCGTTATTTTACTTGTATATTATTGTATTGTATATAAATTGTTTTCTAGATTATTTATTATATTCTTTATAAGAAGAGTAAAATCAAACTGAACATTTTAAATCACGATAAATAGAAATGCTTGTAGGTACCGCTACATTACCCCCCTTGGTGTTTCAATTTTGTCTGCGTGTTCAATAAATGCAGATTTTAGTCTGTCGATTGAAATATTAGTTGCTTTACCTCGGCATTCGTACGGATTTTGTAAAGAAGATTTGTTTCTATCTATTCTTACGAAAACAAATTCAGTATCTTTGAAATTTCTAGGGAAAAAAATATTATAATCTTTGTTTTCTGGAATTAGTGAGTTGAAAATTATTTACGAAAGATCTGATTTTGCTTAAAAAATTTAGTGGAAAAACATTTGTTGGTGAAAACGTTTGATCATCTCGTTTGATTCTGCATGGTAAGGTGTAGTACGTATTTGATGTGAACCTAATATTTTTGTAAACTCTTCAAATAATTTCGATTCGAACTGTGTAATTTAAAGTGGTATACCAAAATGAGAAATATATCGTTCGTATAATGTGTTAATGATAGTGCTTGCTTGTATGTCTTTTATTGGATAAGCTTCTGGCCAAAGAGTGTATCTATCCATTACTGAAAGAATACAAGAATGTCCATTTGAAGACGGTAAAGGTCCAACCAAGTCTAAATGGATATGTTCAAATCTCTTTTTGAATAGTTCGAATCTACCAATTTCGGATTTTGTGTGTATATTGGTTTTGGCAACTTTTTTGTCTAATTATTAATATTTGTGTTCATTCCAGGCCTAAAATATTTAGAAACAATAGATTTTCATGTTGTCCTAATTTCTGGATGAGATAAGTTTGGATGGTATGGAAAATAATTTTACGACGTTCTTCAGGTATACATATATGGTCATGAATTTTTAGTAGAAACTGCGCATAAAATTTCAGACTCAGAAGTGTTCAATTTAATTTTTACAAGTCTAAATTTTGAGTTATTTGGTCCGTTAAGTTGTGTTATTAAAAGATGCGTGAGTTCATCGTAAGTATTTTGATACTCAGCAATAGTTTTTAAATCGAATTTAGTGTTGCTATGTTTAGAACTTTCGAAATTTTCAATATAAATTCTAGATAAGGTATCTGTTACAAATCAAATCAAATACAGTAGGATTTTCCTTTTACATGTCTGATATCAGAAGTAAATTTAGTTATATAGTCCAGATGTCTTGTTTGTCTTGGACTTCTTTCAGCTTTAGACCATATTGCTGTAATGAGTGGTTTGTGGTCTGTAAAAACCATAAATTCTCGACCTTCTAAAATGTTTCACCTTCTAAAATGTTTAATGGCTAGCTATACTGCCAAAAGTTCCGGTCAAAAACTGAATATTTTATTTCTGCGATTTGTAATTCTTTAGAAAAAATGCAATGGGTTCCCAATGATTTGTATTGAATTGTTGGAGAACTGCACCAACAGCAAGGCGTTCACAGTTAAATTGAATTTAAATAAAGTTGCTTTTGAAAATAATTGTTTCATTTTATTGAGATGGTCTTCAAATTCTACTGGCCAAAAAAATTTTTAGCGTTGGTTGGTTTCTTTTTGAGAATAAATCTATGGTAATAATTAACCATGCCAATAAACTGTTGAATTTTTAACTTCCCACATATAGGGAAGTTATTGTAATGGGCCCGATTTTAAAAATTTTTAGTTTTAAAATTTTTTTACATTTCAAAGTCACCATAGTGTTTTACGCATGTTTTGAAACACATGTATGTGTGTGCGCGCGTGTGTGTGTGTGTGTATGTGTGCGTACGTTCGGACCCACTTTTTTCGACAACGAAATCTCGCGAACAAAAAATGATAACGACTCCGCTATGGTGCCATTCGAAGCGTATTATCAGTAAGAGCTGAAAGAAATTTTATCAATTTCGGTTCAGCCGTTTTTTTGTTTAAACAAAAAAACTGAAAAAAAGTTGATCTTAGACATTCTTGAAAAGGATTTCTTCGATATAATTTGTTCTGATGACGATCGGGACATCAAAAAGGCGGATAATAACAATTTATTATGAACAGAAATTGTTTATAATGATGAAAAATTGTTTATAACAATAATAAATTTATAATCATAAAAAATGGTTGATTATGAAAATTTGAAATTGAATACAAAATTGAAGATTATTCATAGCAATTGAAAATTATTATAAACAATGAAAAATTCTTATAAACCATTTATGAATAAACTTTGTTTATATCAATTAAAAATGGTCTATAAAAATTAAGAATTATTTATATCAATTATAAATTGTTTATAACCATTCAAAATTATTAATAACAAATGAATTCCAAACAGAGTGCATTTATTTGGTCTTCATTAAAAAATAGTGCTATAACGGAATAATTTTTAAAAATTTTTTTTGCATCTAATTACAACGAAATTATCATGATAAATTAAATTCATTAATTTATTTATTTATAAATTTAAAATATCAATTTTTAAGTATTTTTAAATGACATAAAAGTTTTTTTTTGAAAAGGATTCATCTGATCTAATTCGTTCTGATACAACTCGATACTTAAGAAAAAAACAGATATTTTTTTAACATTAAAAAAATGGTAAAAAACCATAAATTGTTGATATTAATGATAAATAAAACGATAAATCGAATAGTATGAATTTTATTGAGTTTTCACTTACTCGTTTGTAGTATGGTCATGAAATTTATCGCCATTAACAATTACATATTGCTAATATAATTAAATATTGTTAATAACAATTGAAAGTTGTTATTAACTGGGAAGTTGTTCGTGTGGACGTCAAGGGTCGCACCGAGGATGTGACACCCAGAATCTGGACCCACCCCACTAGTTTTATATAGAATTTGGAGAAGGAAGCTTGTTAATAATTTGTGGCTGAGGAAATTCAAAGTTCCAACTCCGAAAATCCGTACCTCAGGGCAAAAGGGTATTAAGTCACAAGATGTAAATTTTAGAGTAGAACGTACAATACAATAATTTATTGTGTTGTATAGGCTACAAAACAAGTAAAATTAATTATTATTTCTACTTGTCTTGTAGCCTGTATAAATTAGTAATTTAAACTTTATTTAAATAACTTATTTATATGAATAATGATAAAAAACAAAAAACTGGCAAATTTAAATTTTGGACTTAATACGCTTTTGCTCTGAGGTACGGAAATGCATATATATAGTTAATATTGATTCCGAATTCAGACAATTGTTTGAAGGCTTGGTTTAAATGGTCATTATGTACGGATTCAGACTTGCTGCCAAGTGATATGTCGTCAATGTAGACAAAAGCGAAATCTAAATTTTTGAGAATTTGGTTCATGAATCTTTGAAATGTTTGTGCAGCATTTCTTAGACCGAAATGCATCCTAGTGAATTTAAATAATCTAATTGGAGTTCTAATGGCTGTCCGTCTGTATCATCTGTAGCCATGGTAATTTGCTGATAATCTCTTACCAAATAAATTTTTGAAAACGTTTAAATTCATTTAGAAATTTTGTATGTGAGGTAAAGGGTACCTATCAGGAACTGTTATTATGTTGAGACAACGATAATCTCCACATGGTCGCCAATCTGTAGAACTTTTCTTTGTTACTAGATATAGTGGTGAAGATACCGAGGAAGAAGATAATTGGCCAAGACCTAATTTAACCATGTGGTCAAATTCTAATTTTGCAGCTTTGTATTTCTGTCCATCTAAACATCTTGGACGTGAAAAAGGAATTAGTCCTTTAGTTTCTATGTGATGTATGTTTAACTGGCATATCATTATGTTTAGCTTCTGATCAGTTATCCGCTGTTGATGGTTTTCATCCGCTGTCTTTGTCTCTTTCTGTTACGATTTTACTAGTATTGCGGATCCCAATTTCGAACACCTTGCGTTTGACTTTAAGAAATTGAATTTCTCTGAGATATCGTCTAATCACCTTTCAGTCGATTTTTCGGCATTGCTAGACAATGATGATATTGATGTCTGCACCTCCCTGTTTTATAATAAGATATAAGATTTGTTTTACTCCTTTGTTCCATTAAAACGGATTAGGTCTACATACTCATCTCCCCCGTGGTACAGTGCTGAACTCCGCAGTCTTAGGAACAAGAAGAACAGTCTCTGGAAGAATTACTTGCGTTGTAATAGCGCAATAGCGTATTCTGACTTTGTGACCTTTTATAAAGGCTTTAAGGCACTATCCTCTTCGCTCTATATGGAATACCTTGTTAGTGTTCGTAATGATTTTCATAATAACACTCGCAATTTCTTTAAATTCGTCAATATGAAAAAGAAATTGAGTAACTATCCATCTACGATGTACTATAAGGGGTCATCTAGTAATAACGTGTCCGACATAGCTAACAATTTTGCTTCATTTTTCGAGTGCCTTTTCTTCGGATAACTTTGAGCCTTGTGAAAATAATTTTGATCATATTCTTGATCGTCCCGCTTCATCCGATTGTTTGCCGTTCATATCTCGGTATCTTATTATGGAGAAAATCAATAAACTCAAATCGGACTTTTCCTTTGGTCCGGACGGTATCCCCCAGTTTCATTAAGTCCTGTTCCGATGACCTTCTTACTCATAAGTGATTCTCTTCAACAAGTCCCTTATAGCGGATAAATTTTCTGCATTGTGGAAGAGCTCTTTTATAGTCCCTGTTCATAAGAATGTTATAACTAATTATAGACCAATCGCGAAGTTATCTTGCATACGTAAACTATTTGAATCAATTGTGTATTCGCAGCTTATGGAGCGTTGTATTTTCTTGATCTCTCCCAATCAGCACGGGTTCTTGCCCGGTAGATCGACTACTAGCTTACTAGAATTTACCTCCCACGATATTTCTGGCCTCCAGCGAGGCATGCAAACTGACTGTATGTACACGGATTTCAGTAAAGCCTTTGATAAACTCCCTCACTCCGTAATTATATTTAAACTCGGGAGGTTGGGTTTCCCCTCCGTTTTTTCTTGACTGGATTTCTTCCTATCGAAGGGAATAGGACATATCGTAAGTCGCTCCGTGGCTCTACCTCTAAAATCTTCAGAGCTTCATCTGCTGTACCACAAGGCAGTCATCTCGGCCCTCTACTATTCGTTCTTGCCATTGACGACATTGTCCATCTGATCTCGCACTCTAATATTCTAATCTACGCTGGTGACATGAAGATCTTCTCTTATGTTAAGGTGGTGGGGACGCCGCCCTTATTCAAAAGGACTTAGATACGTTTCTTGAGTGCTGCGAGCATAATGGCTTACACCTCATTTTTTTTATCAGGCTATAACCTTTTCTCGAAGCCCTAATCCACAAGCTTGGGATTATAACTTTGCGGGGAATGGTCTTCGTCGCGTACTGTCCGTAACTGACCTTGGAATGAAACTTGATAGGAAACTGGACTTTACTCTGCATATCAACTATATCGTGTCTAGCGGTAGTTTAGTCCTGAGCTTTGTTAAGCGTTGGTCTAGAGAGTTCTCGGATATACCAACATTGATTCTTTTGTACTGCTCCTTAGTTAGACCTATTCTTGAGTATGCATCTCAAGTCTGGTCCCCCTACTACGTTGTTCATTCCAAGCGTATCGAATCGGTGCACATAATTTTCTTAGATTTGCGCTAAGAGGGCTCCCATAGGACGATCCCGTTCAGACTCCCGCCTTATACCGATCGCCTCCGGTTGCTTGGTTTGCCCTCGCTTGAGAAAAGGCGCAAAGTCGCTGACTTGGTCTTTATTCACCAGCTCTTGAACTCTAGGTTCGCTTGTTAGCAGGGTTTCCATCAGACAGTCTCAACATAACCTTCGAAGACTTCCTTTATTGCATGTTGAACCATCTAGATCAAATTATGGCATGCATGAGCCAATTAATCGTTTATGTAGAGCTGTTAATGCATGTCCTAATTTTGATTTAACTCTAAGCAAGGTGTCGTTTAAGAATTATCTATTTTCTGTGCTCACGTGACTTTCTGTTTTGCATGTTGTGTGCTGGGTTCCCTTACTTGTTTTCTTCCTGCTTCTTTCTTTTACTTGTTATTTTTTCCTTTGCATATTGGTGTGGGAGCCTCATTTCATCGTTTTGATGGAATAGGTGAATTCATTCTGGACTCCTGCCTAAGACGTGTGCCTTCTGTGTTAGAAGGGTTAATTCTATTTATTTAACTGGCATATCATTACCGTACTTGTAACTGGTTGTATAGTAACGAGGAGTCGGAGTATTTGCATTTTCCGTGATTCCACTAACACTTAATTTTGTTGTTCAGTATTTTTTAATTTTTTTAATTGACTAGTTAGTAACATTTTGTTAAAAATTTCGTCTTATTGACATTGGTAATGATGAACTCTACTTTGAGTAGTTTCATACCGATAGAGATATAATGATTTAGGGTCTTTGTTGGATTTCTTAAAGAATTCGTTTCACTGAAATACTAAAATAATAACCTTAAATGTATATGAAATTAGCTCCTCCAACCCCCCCCCCCCCCCCCCCCCAAGAAACAAAATCCTACGCACGGGCTTGAAATGTTATTATTTAATATGTTGTTCATTGAGGCAATGATTAGTTTTTTTGGTTATTAATACTTTTGTATGAACAATTACCAAATTTATGGTGATACCAACAATAATTATTATTTTTATCTCTAGAATTTCAGACTTCTCTGTTGTGCGAAATGCTTCTAGAGACTGAGTTATTTCTTGATTGAGTGAAAATATTGAATTTGGCAAGATAAACCTTTTATCAATGTTTCTACATTTTCTATTTTGCTTTCTAAGTTATTCTTTTTTTTTTTAAATAAAACTGTTATCAATAAAATTATAATTTTTGTTAAATTTTGTAGATTTCGAATACATTCTGAATTTTTGAAATATCATGTATGTTATCTGCCAAATCTAACAGTTCCCTGATATCTTGTTTGCCGGAAGATATTAAGGCTATATTGATGTTTCCTGGAAATTTTCTCATCCATAATTTTTTTAAAGGGTTTACTAAACGTTGGTGAATTGCCTGCAAGAATTTCCATGTAGCGGTAAAATTCGGGATGACGTCTATCTCTTATTTCCGTAGAAGGTAGAAGTTGCTCCAATTTGTTTCTTCCAATTCAGTAAATATTTTTATCAAAGTATTTTTAAACATTCGTATTTATTACGATTTTGAGGATTTTTTAGAAATTCCGGAAATTCCGTCACTGTACTTAATTTCGTCCACCGTTATTCTTTTAGAAGCAAATTGGGCTTCAGCCTGAACAACCCAAGCTTTTGGATAGCTTGGTAGTTTAATTGATCTTGTGGCAACATTGAGGTTTGTAGAATATGTAATTCGGCTATGCTGTGGAGTGATTGATTCATCTCACTCCTCATTATGAATCTTGAATTTTATTCGAAGAAAATCAAATTTAACTTTGTTTAACTTGTACACTGATTTTATGATACTTAACTTCGCGGTTAAAGAAAAAAAAAATTCAAGTAAACCTTCTATATTTAATTCGTAAGATATGAAAAAATTTTCAGGTTGATCAGAATTGAGAAAAAATATTTTTTTTTTAAATCCAATATACATATATGTATTATTTATTAGCGAGATGACAAAAATTTCTTTGAAAGCGTGAAGAATATGATATATGTGTGGGTGTGTATGTTACTATTGGACACTAAAAAACAAACAAAAACACGTTATTTTCTTTTCTCTTTTCGTATGGTTGAATTGTTATTCTTTTTAATGTTGTTACGGTTGTTGAAATGTTGATAAGATGCTCTTAATTATTTTTGCTTTCGTAAAGATGTATTTTTGATGTGTCGTTTTTTTAATAAAAAGGATGCCTAACACTTGGTGGGGACACCTTATATTAAAATATTGTTGTTGAGGATGGTTTTAATAACGTGGATGCCGTACCTTGGGTGGGGGGCACTCTTATTAAATGGTGGTAGTTGTCCAGTTGGAAATTTGTTTGAATAAAGAGGATGCCTTACGCTGGATGGGGGCACCTCTTACTAAAATGCAGTAGTTGAAAATGGTAGTCTTGCTTGTTAATAAAATAAAATTAGAGAGTACCTTACCTTGGGTAGGGGGTACCTCAAATTTTAAAACAAGCAAAAATGAATCTTGATGTTGTTAAAGACGAACTTGTTGACTTCTCCTCTCGTTATTTTAAAAACAAGAAGTACCTTACATTGGGTAGGGGGTACTTTTGTCTTTAGAATTTTTCCGGGGTCAACAACGAAGATCTTGTTTCGTAGATAAACGATCGAGGCTTCTGAAACAGCTAGGGTATTTAGCTGCAAGGAATCTGACGAGGATGTAGTTCCAGACAATAGAGCCTCAAATTATACCATAAGAAATCATATAACACCCAAAATAATAACTTAAATTTAAAAAAAAAATTCCACATCAATTTATTATAATAAAAATAAAAGATAACAAAAATAATATGTTGAACCATTCAAAATATATCACTGATAAAACATAAAGGAATCAAAAATAAAATGATTATAAAATATTTTAACATTGTAAAATTCTAAATTTTACGAAATTGATGCATACAAAGTTTCAATAATTCATTTTTGTGTGATATTTGAGGAAACAAACAATATGTAAAGGAACTTTGCATTCGTTACACATATATATTGTATCCTTTCTTATGTTATGGGAAGGACAAACCCGGCATCTCCTTCTGATGATGCGCTTACTTGTGGTTGATATTTTTATAATATGATGTTTCTTCAGATTCGTGGATAGCCATTGTAAAGATGAAGTAAGTGACGCAGATGGTACAGTCGATTGTGAAGGACTTTGCGTTGTGTGCGGTTGCGTGCATGATTGTACAGAAGAATATGATGTGGATACCTGTATCTTGTCTTCCCTTTGTTCTATCCATATTTTTGCTAGATTTAACAAAAAATTGTGAAACTTCAGTTTACGTTCAGGATGTAGGCTTTTATAAGCCCTCAAAGAATTAAAAATTGCACAATTTATTAGGTAAAGGGCAACTTTTTTTGTCCGCTTCTTGGTTTTGCGAAAGATGGGATAGTATGATAGTTATTGATCTGCACGATCAACACCTTTCATGTAGATATTATAATGTACGACTGACTGTGGTTTTTTAAAAGATTGCCCAGTTTTTCTGCAGGTTTTGTTTGCGTCTACGATATTTGCGTTGTGAATTGTGGAGATCATACGAACTTCTCTCTTCTTAACATTTTTCCAAAGTTGTAATAAAATATGTCCTTTACGCTTATATCTTATTTCATAAATGTTAAGCCTTCCTTGTTTTAAACATTTTGGAAAATCCTAACTTTCTTCAAAAATAAGTCCTTTGCAAGTTTAGTGCTGTTATAAAAGTTATCCATGTAAAGATTGTGCCATTTGTATAAATTCGGTGCCATTAAATCAATAATTGTATCTTGTAAAGGTACCCCAACACCCGAATACAGTTTAAATCCACAGATATACCCAGTAAGGGAATCGCAGACCATTCTGACCAATATGCCATATTTGGTAATTTTGCTTGGATTGTACACTTTCATTTTTAGTCTTCCTCGCCATGGAATCATACCCTCATCAAGTGATAGATTTTGTCTTGGCTTATAAACCTCTTTGAACTTTTCTGAAAAATAGTCAATAATTGTCTGCACCTTCGATAATCGACTGGAATTGATTTGAATGCCTTCATTATTTAAGCGTAAAAATTTCAAGATTTCAAAAAAAACGGTTGCGAGGCATTGTTTTCGAAAATATTGGCGTCTCTATAAAAGGATTAGTAGAACAATAATCACTCAATTCACTTTTCTTCACTAGTCCCATTATAATAACAATTCCTAACCACATTTTTAATTCGAGAACTGTCACTGTTTAGCCTAGCAGGACGATGTCAGCGACCTGAAAATTGAAACAAAACCACCACAAAGAATCGAGAACAAAAAATGCAATACTTATCTGATATGTCCATCCATCCATTGAAAGAAATGTATCGCCTCAAGTTCTGGAAAATTTAAAGAAAAAATTATTGTAAAACCAGTCAAATACTCATGTAAACAAATAACCTTAAAAAGCAACATAAATGTACACAATCAATTGATCAATTAATATAAATAAATGTTATTGCAATCTCGTGTAAGAAACAGTCACATCACACCATTTTTTAGTTTTTTTGGGTAATTTATGGGCGTTGGAATTTTGGTGATAGTAGCGATTTGTTTCAGTTGAAATCGTTTGCAAAAAATCATCTCCAATAAACAGGCTCACAATATCGCCTATGTTCTTTTTATGTGGATTAAATGCTAGTCCTGGGTTACCTTCAAATGGCAGATTATTTCGGGGTGGGTCATCATCGTTCCAGTCCGACTCAACATTGTCTTCCTCTTCAGAATCGCCATAAACTACACGTATAACACGCGGACGACACCTTATAGATAAAGAATTATCGGAGCCGCAAGCAGCCAAATAGTATAATAATTAATAATTGTTATAGTTTTAATTTTTCTAATAACAAAAATGTAATTCAAATTTTTTGATAGCTCCACTTCAGGTTGTTCACTGGGACTTGAACTTACATTTTGAAACAGTTTTTGAGATGCTTACTTTCTAGTTTAGCATATAATGAATTTGTCTTTTCAAATCATCATACGCTGTCTCACGATTTCATCAAAGGTAATTTGATTTTTTTGTTAATTTATATTTTCATTTCAACTTTCTACGTAGTTCGGTGACGTCAACAATACTTCCCGACTTGAAATCTTTGATTTAAATCTTTCTACGTGGTTTGGTGAAAGGGATATTTATTTGTAATTTGTTATTTTCATAGATATTTTCATTAAATTTCATAAGCTTTGCTTAAATAAAGTGTGATCATTCTTATACGTGTTTTAATTATAGGGGTTGGTCTGAAACTATAAAATAGATAACTTGGTAATCGGACTTTTCTTTATCGTATCCTTAATGCTCGTCTTTACCAGGGTGAATGTCAATAACTCCTATAGGTCACTTGATAGGAGAAACATTTCCTTCTCTCAGTTAAACTATCGTGGAAGATGTAATATTGTTGTTCTGCATAACCATTTTGGTCTTTGACGCAGGCGAGATAGATATTGTGTATTCCAACGAAACTGCCATCTTTTCAAAAGATGTATTTAGCAATGACCAGGAGTAAGCGGAGTTGTTTGGGTCGTCATACATAGTGCACAATGGACGGAGTTCAAACATGAATCGATTTGTTTTAACATGAAAATTCTGAAAATTCTTGGTAGATCAATGTTGCATTTCCTAAGACTCTTCTGAGGTGGTGCGTAATATACACACAAATGCCACGTTACTCCCTTGTGGCTACATTTACTAGCCATTCGCTCGTTAAGGTCTGCTTTGAATTTCCTTGCGGCGATAAAAGCTGGTGTTGATAAATCAGTCACCACTTCTAGTCGAGCAATTTAAAAAAATTAAATAATTCTTTTTTGCATATTTTAAATCCTTATAGTGTCTAGAATAAGCCTCTAAGACGATTTGACGAAGTTCGGAAAAACATAAATTTACAACCGAATTAGTGCGAACGCGTACCGCCCAAAAATCATGCCTACGCTGTCGGGCCAAAGGCAGATGCACGAGGGCCGTGTTGTTTGCTCAGCAGTAATAAAAAATTGTTATATGTTCTGTTTGGACAAAATAATGTTCCTTGAATACAGTAGTCAAAATTAGTTTCACAAGGATTGCTCTACGGTCCAGGAACAGCTGACTAGCTGTAAGAAACAAAAATTATATTTTCCCCACTTTTTTCCTTTGTCAAACTTTAAACGCGTTTTTCTCAATACCATGTTTTTAAACACGCCTTCCAGAGTTGCAGTCGAACCTTTCAACCGATTGACTTCTTTTTTCTTTTAAATAAAGATTATTGAATTTACGGGGCCATGGACCATTTTCAATATTATAATAATATAATATATCAATATAATATATATATCAATATTACCCGTTTAAGAGTTACAGAGTGACTAAAAAATTTCAGTTTTTCATGGTATACACATTACTTTTTTATTTTTATCTACATAACATAGCGACATCAATCAAACGCTAAAAAACAACTATTATAATAACCTTTCCAAAAATGTGAACAGTACTGATCTAAATTCTACCATTACACGTACAGTCCTTTCCAAAAGTGAAAAAAATTGTTTCGGATTACCTGAATTTCAGCATTTTTCTAAATTTTCTCCGAAATTCATGTAATTAGTACACCCCTCTATTATTTTCATTAGTTTTCCATCTCCTTTCCAAAAAGGTGCAACATGTCTACGTAGAGGAAATATGTAGAAATTTAAACCTATAAATCCTATCGGAGAATATTATAAAAATCAACAAATTAAAGAAATTAAACTCAAATTAATAATAAAATGCGGTTATGAAATTTTTCACTTAGTATTACCGACACAATGTTAGCCATATGCACTGGTACTCCATCGTGTTGGAGAAAATTCCCCTAAGATTATTCGTAGGGTTCTCCTCTATTAGATCTGGCAGTGTATTTTCCAAAAATTCCGCATAAATTTCACTATTAAGCACTTGCGGCAAAATGAACGGTAATACCAAATGGTTGGCGATGATACCAGCCCATACATTGACGCCGAATCTTTGCTGGAATGAGGTCACCTTTGCCCTATGTGGGTTAGTGCTCGACCAGGTATGTAGGTTATTGAAGTTCATGATACCATCCTTGGTGAATTGACATTCATCCGTCCACAGAATTCGGTCCAAAAATGCCCTATCGTCACTGTCGCGTTCCAGAAGCCAAGTGCTAAATTCCAGTCTTCTATCGGAATCTCCTTCAAGTAGACCTTGGACTGGGTGATGATGATATGAATGTAATCTCCCTCGATGAATAACCCTCCAAACCTTAGATGACGACACTCATAATCGCCTTGCGACTCGTTTTGTCCTTGTCTGGTGCTCTTCGTCGGTAGAAGTTCCCTAAGTTTCTGGTCTTGTCTCCATGTCGTATGAAGTTACACTTCCTGTTGTTTTAACCTTTGGAAAGTCCGTGTAAATACCCCTATTTGGGGTGCTCGCCGGTTAGGGAACCTCCTTTGATATCCCAGTACAGCCGCTCCCTCTTTTCCGTCTACTACATCATAAATGTAAACAATATCCGAGTATTCCTCAAATGTAAATTTTACCATCTTTTAATAATTTTTGCTTAAAAATACCCGTACTTATTGATTTTTAACTATGATAAGTATTCTTGCTGACTGACACTTTTTTATAGCAAAATTCTCATCAGGTACGAGTAACAAGGGTGTGAATTTTGGCAAGGGTGTGAATTTTGGCTAACACAAGCTAATATAGGCAATAAAACAAAATTACACTAACATTTCCATAACTGTTTTGCAGCAATTATTAAAATTAATTACCTGTTAACCCAAAACAAATATTTTCGAAATTTTATCTTAAATTTTTTTTTAAATCAAAAGTAAAACCACTTGTTTTACTTCCACAAATAGGAGTGAAAATTTGTGGAAGTAAAACAAGTGTTTATACTTTTCATTTTTAAATAAATGAGTTCCACCAAGTGTTGCTGAAAGGAAACTTTCTGATTAAAAATTTTGTTTATTTAAAGAATTTCCTACCTAAAGTGCAATAAAATAATGAGGTAGTCAGGGATTTCTAAGGATGCGATTTTTCTAATCCTTCGTCTACCTGGCCATGTTGCACCTTTTTTGAAAGGTAATAAGATAGGCAATCTAATAAGAATAAAAAAAGGCTGTACTAATTACATGAATTTCGGAGAAAATTTAGGAAAATGGTGAATTTTAGGTAATCGGAAACCATTTTTTTCACTTTTGGAAGTGACTGTATGCAATGGTAGGAGTAAGATCACTAGTGTTGACATTTTTGGAAAGGTCATTAGGATAGTTGTTTTTTAGCGTTTGTTTGATAGATCAAAAGCTATGTTATGTAGATCAAAAGACAAAAATAAAAGAGTAATGTGTATACCATGAAAAACTCAAAATTTATGAATCACTCTGTAACTCCCAAACGGTTCAGATTGCCCCCCCCCTCCCCCTTGCAATACAATTGTTTGTTTGTCTAGTTGAGATCTATTACCCCACTTATTTTGGCACGTCAGATCTGGAACACCCTGTATTTTTGTGTGCATCATTTATGATGAGTTCTGTAGAAATGCTGGTAAAATCATGTGATGTTTCTGTTCGAACGTTAAAAGAAACTCCTGTAAATGACCGCCGATATGTAGAATCCCATCTGGATCAGAAAAGGGGTAAATTTCAAAATCTTGCTTATTCTTGAAATGGTATTTCGCTTTTCTGACTCTTGAAATATTTCCTTTGAATGAGTTTCACGTAATATTTTAGAACGTGAAGCAATTCATTTGAGCTTACCAATTAACATTTATTTTCTCTTTCAGTCTTTTACAGTTTTGAATGAAACGGATCAGGTAAGCAGTCACTAGCAATAACTTTGTAAGGGAAGAGAATTTGTCCAAAAGATTTTCATTCCCATTACTTGGGACAACTAACAAAGGGGTTACTTTAACTTTTTTCTCTGTATGTAGACGTTTGACCAACTTTGACCATGTAAATTCATTCAGTGTCAACCAGTTGGGTACAGCCTACCAAAGCTTCCTACAAAACAGCTATGTAGAAAGTAAATCGTGTGTAGCAAAATCTATGGGATTATCACGATTATACGATTATAAGATGGCACTGTCTCCAGCGGTGTTTTCGATTTTGTTTCGGGGTTAACACTTGTCCCTTGAAGAAGCAAATGCGTGTTCGAGATTGCGGTGCCATCACTTCGGCTTGTTCGTTTTTGCCACATTTTACCCTTGACACTACTAACCCAAATGAAGCAGATGAGTTATGCAGGCCATACACGATCAAGTCTGCCGTCAAGTCTGCAGTGGACTTGACACGGCGTCCAGTATACTTGACGGTGTATGGATATCATTGTGCATGACAATTCTACATGAAGGAAAAATCGAATTTCGATTCTGCAGACTTGATCAACCTGCAGCGTCATGCAAACTTGAACGTGTGTATGAGCGGTCAAGTATGCATTACGTTAGTCGGCATCTGCAGGATAAACGATTTTTCTTTTTGGTTCTTAATTGCGAGCAATAAGCCTAGGATGGCTAACGCGGCATCAGCCGCCACTAGGGACGCCATGGTTTCAACTGATGCGGCATCATGTAAACTGGACGGTAAACTTGATCGTGAGTGGTCTATATGGATGCGCTGCAAACTGGACGCCGCGTCAAGTCCGCTGCAGACTTGACAAAACAAACACTCAAATACAACAAAATTCTAATACAGCGCGAAAATCTTAAAATCAAGTGTTATAATTATGACAGGGCCATGAACTTTATGCTAAACTGCACTCCGTATATAGTGCTATTAAATTCCACTTGCACTAACATTTGTCTGGAGGAATACACTGTTGCTTTATAACTAGTAGCTATCATCACTGGGCAAGCAAGATTACAGTTTACCTTTCTATACTCAATAAATATTTCTGAATATTTATACTTAAGTCAACAGATTACAGATGAAAAAAAGAACGAGAATTTTTTTGTATTCCACCTACTGGTCGTAATTTATCACACTGGTAATTATTTTCTGAGGTGTTCATTTAAAAATTCGCAATGGTACACACACACAAAATTACTGTGGAAATCAATGCAAATATAAATAAAGTCTTAATCTAAGTTTTACTTTTCTAGGCTTTTTAAAAAGGAAGCCCATAAGAGATTTTGTATTCAGCTGCCCTTATAAGAACAAGATTTGCAAAAACAAAGCCCTTTATGACATTATTTATGTTTTGAATATATTATTATTTTTGAAAGTTGATGCAAAAATGAGGAATGAAAAATTTGGACTGTCTTTTGTGGAAAGTTGTAGAGAAAATAGAATTTATTGACGAAAATGCATTAGGAGTAATTTTACCTAAGATGTAGACATTCACCACAGCTGATAATATTGTGTTTTCCGAAATATACGCTACTTTTCACATTTTATTTTCGATAACGAAATTAAATTAAAATTTTGGCTCCTCTACTGAAAATTTGGAAGAGTGTTTTTCCTTGTCATCGTTGCGTTCTTGTGTTGCGTTTAAACATAACATTTTTGTACGTATTTACGATCGTCTTGTTATCGCTTGTTTTGTTTTATACATATATATATATATATATATATATATATATATATATATATATATATATATATATATACATATATATATATATATATATATATATATATATATATATATATATATATATATATATATATTTATATTTATTTATATATATATATATATATATATATATTTATATATATATACATATATATATATATATATACAAATTACGATATTAGTATAAATATTTGTCTTCTATCGCTTGTTTCTCTTTGTTTTTTAAAATCCTCTCTGGTTCCGGGGGTGAATGACCGAGGTGGTTACGTTTAGTGGGGTGCCTATAACGGGCGTATCCGACAACGGTGCTGCGTTTCCCATAAATTATCCCGGGATACGACTTCGCTGCTTAGATTCCGCTGGAAGATGATGTTCAGGCTATCTCACTTCAAAATCTTTGGCGATTGCTACTTCGTTGCTGGCGTGCAAATTTACTTCTTTTGGTCCACAACTAGGACGGGGAGGCGAGATTTTTCATCCGCTTTGTTTAATTTTCCGCTGTGGGATTCCGTCATCCAGCCAGCTGACACCTTAGACTTCATTCACAGAATATGAATTTGGGTGCAGTTGACAGGGTTGAGGAAAAATTTCACGAAAATGGACGCGTTCATAGAATTCTAGTGGTGGGTTCATATGAGTTACTGTATTGTGATTTGTCTAACTAGTCTCCTAGATGGCGCTAGTTAAAATTTGTAATACCATGTGCCTCACATTATACCTTCTTCTTCTTCAAAATACTCATTTTCATTATTGTAACGCTGCAGTAAACCGGTGATTGCTCAAATTGCTGCCATTTTATTAATCGCCATAATTTTCAATTGGAATTTGACAGCTGGTGACACTAATAAACTCGAACACAGGATTTAGCACTTAGAAGCAGATGACACTTTGGTGCAGGGTCACAGTAACTCCAGTTGTCCCCGGTGGCAAAATCGAAAACACCCCATATATTGGCATCAGCTGAGGCATATATTTCAGTCACTCACTGTTGCCAAGTCTGATGGAGATTGTCCGACTAGATGTCACTCAGAAACCCACTAGAATCCACCAAGTCAAACTTAAAACCCACTTAATTCCCACCAGATTTTTTATATATTGAATTTCATGTAATTGAAATGAAATTGCATTTCTTAAACCCTCGTTCACGAGTGCGATTTGTCGCTGTAATTGATTGGCTGAAGTCATATACCTGTTACTTGACATGCCGGCTTTGCCTGACCTCGCTGCGATGGTAAAAATAATCGCAGCAATACTCTTGATTTGGTGCGATTGTTGAACATAACCAGACATAATTGGTTTGTTTATCTTTTTGAAAAGTGCTTGTTGAATGAAAAACGACTTGAATAAATATAATATACATATATGTAATATGTGTTATTAGATATAAAAATTACTTATTATTGTTTAACAGCAAATGATGAAATACAAATAAAACAAACATGCCCTTTTCTTCTTTAAAAAAATTATTAACAACATTAACTTAAATTCGCGTTCCCTATTCACTGTAAATATGTATATTTGGAATGATATATATTACTTAAATTTAAATTATGCAAACTCAAATGTAAACAAAAAATTTTCGTTTGTCAACCTTGTAAACGGGAATACGATGAAAAATAATCGCAGACGGAAACAAAAGTATTCAAAAACTGAGATGAACGAAAAGATCGCACGGAGTTGTATCGTTTATCATATTATGATGCATATAAATAAACATATACAAACATATACAAAATGTCGATCGTCGAATATTCTTATTCATCTTCGCGATTCAAAGCAAGTTCTTTAACTTTCTCAGTTGAAACTTCTGTTGAGTTTTTATAGCTTTCATAAGACCCTACTTTTCGAAGAATATCATTTGGGAGATATTGTTCTTATTGACTAATCCAAATCACGTAACTCTACCCGTCAGTAGAAAAATTTTTGCCGCCGAGTCAATCTGATACGTTTACATGAAAACATTAGGAATTCATCATAAAGTATCGGTGTAAACGGAGTTAATTTTTTCGGGGGAGGAAAAATATATTCAAATATGGAGTATAGGCATTAACTTAGAATTAATTGTTTTTAATATTACAAAATTGTTTAAAATTATCCAATCCGACTAAAAACCACTGACAGTGCCATTTCTCACTAAATTTTCCGCTACCCACCGTTACATTTTTTCCCCACCAGACATATAAAAACCACTAGATCTAGTAGGAAAACAACCACTTTGGCAACACTGCAGTCACTGTAGCATAGATAAGCTGCGACGCATTGGAAAAACCTTGAAAATCTACCCTGCAGTTTCTTTTGTATCATAGCCATCTGTTCACTTTGACATTCCCCAAATAATGCAAATTTGATTTGCAGTATTTCTTTGAGTAGGACCTCTATAAGCCAGACCGTCTGCATAAGTATTTTGACTTGTATAAACCCAAGGAGTGGATCGAAAAATTTTCATATTGGAGAGCATTCGTCCCACTTTCACATCATTATTCCGTATTATATTGTAGACAAATTTGTCAATCTTTCCTAAGGCAGCAACAACAAACTACTAGCGCATTCGTGCATTGATGCATCGTACTTTCAAAACTGTTTCCCACTTCCTTTGTTCTTTATTTACTTTCTTGAATATCATGATCGCCTGAAAGGTAATCATCAACAAAGAGGTATTCTATAACATTCTGAGAACCAATTGGAAAGTTCCATTTTTCATCGTAGGCAAGCTTCTAATGGCCAAAAAAGGAAACACTGACATTTTCTCTGCAACCCGTATGCCATTTTTATCGTAACCTGTTGTAAGCAGAAAACAACCATGTATCCCCGCCGGTGGGATTCGAATCTAGGTCCTCGTTATCGAAACGTTATCACTTGCACCACCGAGGACTTCAATTAGAAAATATTGTTACGTAAATGGGGCTCTTCGGGCCAGACAGATTAATTAAGACGGTCATTTTCAATCACAATTATTTATAGCCTTTATTCACTTCACTTCCCAATTTGTTTTACAATTTCCTTAGCAATGTTTTTTCACAATATCACGTTCAATTTCACGATTAGACTTATTACTTCATTGGTTAAATCAAAACTGACTTTTAACAGTATCATATTTGTACGAGGGTAAATATTTAAGTTTTGAGATAGACAAGTAAAAATAAATATATTTAATCGAAAATGGCTTTATTGTTTCTCAAAATATTCTCCATGAAGATCATGCATGCGTTTGAACCAATTTTCGAAGCATTTTTTCCACTCCGATTGAGGTACCTCCAAAACACGTGATATGAACGCATCAACCGCTTCTTCAGGTGTCAAAAACCGTTTATCTGGCATTTTATTTTTGATCTTCGGGAATAAGAAGAAATCAATGGGTGCAAAATTAGGACAGGACGGCGGATGATCCATCAATTCGATGTTTTGAATGCTCAAAAGTTCACTTGTTTGAGCCGATGTATGAGAGCTTCCATTGACGAGTTGATTGCTTTCTCTGATTTTTCCGAACACTTCTGCTAAACAAATGGTGGTGTACCATTCATAATTGACCGTTCTAGGTTTTGTTTTTTTACGATGTGGCCAAATCCTAGGGGACAACCCTTTGATGCGTTAGCATGGTTTTGACTGGAAGAGTATTAGGGTAAGGGAAGTGAGGAAACATGAGTCTTGTTTTTTTGCATTGCTGCGAGCTAGGCAACAGCCCAGAGACGGAGTGGATTATTTTAATTTCTTAATAAAAGCTCACGGGGTCATCTGGTCTCGAACCCGGGACCCATGGCATGTTGGTCTTGCCGCTCAACGTATTGATCCAACTCCGTCTCTGAAATGGAACGGTGTCCACTTATTCAGAAACAACAGGCAACCATTTTCTTCGAAGTGCTTCGTGCGTTTTCAACTTTTGTAAGATTTGGCTTGTCTTGAAAGACCCATACAGTCGATTATTGCTTAGTTTCGGGTTCATATGCATAGATCCATGATTCGTCGTCTGTCAGGATCTTATAGACGTCCTTTGAATCATCGCGATTGAATTTTTTCAACATTTCTTTGCATCAATCGACACGAGCCTTTTTTGAGCGATTGTCAAATAATGCGGTATCCAACGCGAAAAAATCTTTTTGACGGCCAAATGTGCATGCAATATTAGAAGCAAAACCACCCAAAGTGAATTAACAAACGAAGAAACTGGACCACCAATCAACAACAACTTCTTGACACCATACCAAATGAGATGAGAGAAAAGGAGTTACGGGAGATTCGATATGGAGATATCATCAAAACACTTGGCATATCCTGGCTACCCACCGGCGACTGCTTTCAATTTAAAGTTAACATGTTGGACCAGAAAATTACTAACTGGTTTTATCTAACATATCGACCACTTGGGATGATTATCTTCCGTCATTATTCAAGCAAAATTAATGATGCAGGAACTACCTAGTGAAATAACCTTGTGATGAAGGAATACTTCCTGAGTTAAAAGCCAAATGGATTCACTTCAAACCTGAGTTAACTGCGGTCCAGTAAATAAAAATTTATCGGTGGATAAATACAATAACCAACCAAATATACAAATTCATGACTTCAATGACGCTTCTGAGAAGGTGCACGCTGCCGTTATTTACAGTAGAGTGGAGACGTCACAGGGTGAAGTCACAGTGACCATGCACATCTATTCAAAAAGAGATGACACTTCCACGCCAGGAGTTATGTGCATGTGTGTGTTAAGTACTATCTCGACTTTTACAAAAAGCTATCACCGCACTCGAGATACCACAACCTACCATCTACGCTTGGAAAGACTCTACAATCACCTTAGCTTGAATAAAAGATGATCCTACTAGATGAAAAACCTTTGTGAATCATCGAGTTGCCGAAATAAACTCATATATGAAACCTGAGTCATAGCATCATGTGAAATCCGAACAAAATACTGCAGACTGTTGAGGCCCTCAATGACAGTAGAACAATGAACAATTACTCTTATACTTATTAGGACTTCAGAACCAATAGGGAACTACGTCAACAACATACCGCTTTTCCAATCACAACCAAGTCGACATAATTAATTGAAAGATTTTCAAGTTTGCCAAGAATACGTTTCATTATAAATTGTAGAACAAAACATCGTAGCCATGGAGAACTTACCACAAACAAAATACATGGCACTCTACTACGAGCAGTGCGACTGGTACAATATCAACAGCTTTCAAAGGAAATACTGCATTTATGAAATGGTCAAACATTGAACAATTCCAGTAAAAGTCTATCATTAACACCATTTCTTGATCAACAAACATCATCTTTTAACACTTATCATTAAAGATGCTCCCACATATATAATAATGCTACATACATATATAATAATGTTTATTAATACAAATTCAAAAGAAATTAAAAAATTCTTTACCAAACGGTTCACAAAGGGAATGAATAAGAAAACAATTACAGTAATGACCGAGGCCGTCTACCGGAGAATTTAAAACAAATTTTCAAATACAACAAATTATCGAATACAGCCGTACTTGTCTCTAATTTAATTAAGGCTGACCATCTTAAATAACAATATAGTTTACTTTGGCTACTGGCAAGAAAATGCTTACTGTATCTATATACTCTTATCATTATTAGCAAACTATTTCCTTTGATGCAAATAGTATTTATACTTATATTTACACTTTACAGTTCACCTAATTCTTAACCTTAAATTTATAAGCATTCAAAAAGCGATAATACTTAATAATAACAATCATAATGTTTATAATACAGATTCCAAAAAATTCTTTTTACAGAATGAGTAATTGCATAAACTACTTAAAGTACCAAACCCTAGTCCTTGCAGAGTCCTACTGTTCCATGCACACAGACATCTCATATAATATTACTTTACGCCATTGAAGAGCATCACATAGATATTTGTATAGCCCAGCCCAATCTCCACCATTTAGTAGACCTATTACCTCTTCCTTTGTCAGAATCGTGTTTTTTCTCAAATACACATAAGTGGACACAATCCTTCTACGCGTCCATATTGCACAAATAAAAAATGCCTGTTGTACCTGCTGCCCATGGTTTTGCATTTAAAGGCAATAAACCACCTCTTGCTTTAAGCAGCAACGTCATACATTGCAAGCTATAGTTATCGTTAACGTAAGGTGATGGTACCTTATATTCTAATATGCAGTATAGGTCATTATTTACTCCTTCTATTTACTCTTTTCATATTTAACCTTGTCAATCTCTCTACAAAAGACTTTCAACTTCTCAGACCATAATACTGTATCCCCAGCCAAATCTAACTACAGCCATTATTTTCAAGTTCTTTGTTTGATAACATAATGTTTAAATATTGTCATTCTATATTCTATATATTATATTATTGATAGGGTTATTTAAATTGGCAAATTTTAACAACGTGAGCTTTCGGCGGAATAAAAAGGGAGAGTTTTGGTTTGTCAACATTACAAAAGCACATGGAAAGGAAAATTACAAACATACATTTTTTTTTGGCATACAAAGTTAAGGCAGTGGTGGTTTTGTGATCAGACGAGTAAAGTTGTTTTCTTTGTTTTGCTTTTTATTCTAAGTGGACTTTGTCGCCTAACCCTGATTCCTGTTTTTTTTTAAATTTTTTATATATATATTTATTTATATATATATATATATATATATATATATATATATATATATATATATATATATATATATATATATATTTATATATATATATATATATATATATATATATATATATATATATATATTTTTATATTTTTTTTACTTACTTTTATTTACTCGACTGTGTTCCCTATTTTTACTTTTTTTGCTTATCTCTGTTCCGCTTTTGTTTTTGCGCCGCTCCCTTTTTCTGTTTGTGTGGACCCTCTTTTCGTTTCGTATTTCTAACTTGATTGTTTAAATTATTTGTAATTATTTTGTATTATTTTCTTCTCTTTCGGTCTCGTTTTTTCTTTTACCTTGTCTGACTCTTATTTTATTTTATCTTATGACTCTTATTTATTTATATTTTTCATTTTTTCTCTGTCCTATTTTGATTTATTTTATTTCATTTTTACCTTATCATTTCATTTCTCTATTTATTTACTGTTCTCTGTTTTTACTTTTGTCTTTGATTGTGAGTTATTCCTTTATTTTTCTCTATTTTTGTTTTGCTTTGTATTATTTTCTACTCTTTCGGTCTCGTTTTTTTTTACCTTGTCTGACTCTTATTTTATTTTATCTTCTGACTCTTATTTATTTATATTTTTCATTTTTTCTATTTCCTATTTTGATTTATTTTATTCTTACCTTCTCAATCCGAGGTTCTTGATGACCCCGCCTTATTGTCTGAGTCTATGAAACTTGACCATCTTGCCTCCATGGATCGCCCTGTGCTGGCTGTAACGGGCGACTGTCCACCTTCTCGCCCTGTCGTCACCGCGCTTAGACCTGCACAGCGGCCTAAATGTATTTTCGTATCTAGGGTCCTCCGGGATACTCTCGAGGGCGACATTGTTAATCATATCTCCCTTCAGGCAGGCATTCCTTGCGATATGATCGAGTGTAAACGAATCAGCCCTGCCCAAGGCCGTTCATATTCGGCTTTCTTTAAGGTCTTTGTCCCGGAAAGCACCTTCCACGCGGTTGTCTCTCCGGATATTTGGCCCGCTGGTGCTATCGTTCGCGAGTTCATCCCTAAAGCCCGTGCGGTTTCGACTTCACAGTCAAAAAAATTGCCAGCCGGGTCTCCGTCCATTATGCCAACGTGACCGGGTTGCGTTCTAAAACCGCGCAGCTTTTCTTCTCTTCCTTTGCGTCCAATGCTGAAATTTTCTGCCTGACTGAGACCTGGTTGTGCGCCGGAATCTCTGACTCTGAACTGTTCGGCCCTGAGTTCCAGGTCTTTCGTCGGGATCGCCATTTATCTGACCCGTGTTCACCTGTTGGTGGCGGGGTTCTGTGTGCGGTTAGGGGGGGTCTCTCGTGTTCGGTCGTTGACATCTCGGATTCCCGCGATCTCGAGCTCTTATGCGTGGTAACGAGATTTCCCACCAGAAGTTTGTTTGTTATTACTGCTTATATTCCGCCTTCTTCACCCTCCACTGTGTACGAGCTGTTTGCGGCGGCTATCGACAGTTTGTCCGACTCCTTGCTTCCCTCGGACAACCTTGTACTCGTTGGTGACTTTACCTTGTCCTGCATTGGTTGGGTACATTCTCCTGACGCTGATGGGCTCGCTCCCTCGTTCATGTCTGCTCCCCAATTTGTTTTGTCCTTTCTAGACTCTTTAGCCGCTTCGAACCTGGCTCAATGCTGTGACATTACTAACGATTCAGGCAGATTTCTGGACCTTGTGTTCTCGTCTGACCCTGACTGTACGTCTATTATGAGATGCGTAACTCCCTTGGTTCCTGAATCAGGTCACCACCCCGCACTTCTGATTGTCATGTGTTTTGACACCGCTGACACGTCTCCCTCCATATATGGGGACCTCTTCTTTAACTTTAAAAGGGCTGATTTCACGTCTATGAATAACAAGCTTCTTTCTTGTGATTGGTCGAGCGTGCTGGCGGAGTGCGATATCGACCTGGCTGTGAGCGCTTTTTACGATATCCTTTACGCTTGTTTTACCCTGTTTGTTCCCGTCGGCACTTCTCGATCGGGTTCACCTCACTTGTTTCGGCCCTGGTTTGACCGCACCTCACGACATCTTAGGAACTTAAAAAGTAAAGCTTGAAAGAGGTTTTGTGCTTCTGGATGCCATGATGACTACTTGGCTTATTCTGTGCTCTGCCAGCGTTTTTCCGCTCGGATACAGAACTCTTATGCCGAATACTTATCTGACATGAGAGCTACGCTGAGTAATGATCCTAAACAGTTCTGGCGGTTCATCAATTCGAAGCGTAATTGTGACGCTTATCCTTCCTCCTTGAGGTACCAAAACTGTGAGAGCGATGATTCGTTCACTATTGCCAATTTCCTTGCGGAATTTTTCCGAATTTCTTTCTGTGATTCCACCTGTGATATTTCCTCCCCTGACTTTGCCCATTTGACGCAGCTCCCGCCTACTTCCCTTGAGCCTAAGGATTTAGTATTTGACGACGCACGTGTTGCCGAACATCTATCTAATTTGGCAGACGGCTTCTCGAGCGGTCCTGATGGTATTCCCGCTTGCTTCTTGAAGAGATGCCAACTGCCTCTTGCGGATGATCTCTCTTATCTGTTTAATCTGTCCCTGCGTTCCGGCCATTTCCCCGAACTTTGGAAGACTTCTGTTTTGATTCCGCTCCATAAGAAGGGCATTAAGTCTGACGTTTCCAACTATCGACCGATTGCTAGCCTATGTCATGCTGCGAAGGTTTTTGAGTCCCTTGCCAGTGACCTACTTCGATTCCACTGTAGTCCTTTTTTGCGGTCTTTCCAGCATGGCTTCCTTAAGGGAAAATCGACGACTACAAACCTCCTTGAACTTGTTAACTATTCTCTGCCGACCATCGAAGCCGGTAAGCAGGTGGACTGTGTATTTACAGATTTTAGTAAGGCCTTCGATCGGATTGACCATGGTATCCTAATCTATAAACTGTCTATTCTCGGGTTTCCTCATTGCTTCATCGATTGGCTGTCCTCTTACCTGTCTGGTCGTACACAGCGAGTCCTATTTCGAGGTGCTCTTTCCAACCAAATTTTTGCCACCTCGGGGGTGCCTCAGGGTAGTATCCTTGGCCCGCTCCTGTTTGTCATATACATTAATGATGTTTCGCTCCTGCTGTCTAACATCAAAATTCTGTGTTACGCAGATGATGCTAACATTTTTCGTGCTGTTACCTGTGAATCAGACTGCAGTCTTCTGAACTCAGACTTGGCTTCATTCTGTGACTGGTGTTCGCGCAACCGCCTTACTTTAAACACCGGAAAGTGCACCGTTATGACCTTTTCCCGTAAAAGATCCCCTTTCCTCTTCGACTACACTGTCGATGGTGTTGTCTTGGATAGGGTTGACAGGATTAAGGACTTAGGCGTGGTCCTTAACTCTCGTCTTGCTTTCGACGACCACGTGGACTCGATTGTTGCTAGGGCTAGTTCGATGTTGGGTTTTGTTAAAAGATGGTCTAAGGAGCTCGATGATCCCTACTTAACCAAACTTCTCTACTGCACATTCGTCAGGCCATTTCTGGAATACGCCAGCCCTGTGTGGTCCCCCTACTTTGGCGTTCACGTCAATCGCGTCGAGGCTGTGCAGCGCAGATTCCTTAGGTTTGCTCTCCGTGGACTTCCCTGGATTAATCCTTTGCTTCTTCCCTCTTACCCCGATCGTCTGTGTCTCATTTCTCTTGACTCCCTCGAGAAGAGGCGTAATATTGCTAAAATAGTATTTTTGTTCGATTTATTGCAGGGAACGATAAACTTGCCTGAATTGCTGGAGGCCGTTAATATCTCGATCCCGCAGCGCTTCTTAAGAAATCGAGACTTCCTGTACATCCCAGGTCATCGAACTCTATATGGGATGCACGAGCCCATCACGTCGATGTCTCGTCTCTTTAATCAACATTTTGCCGAATTCGACATGGACTTCTCTAGGCTCCGCTTGAAGTGCTTGCTCAGGCAGCGCCTGGGTTGATGTGGGCGATATGAGTTGACTGCTTCCCTGCAGTTATCTTCTTATTTTTAGTTTTATTGTAATTTTGTATACTTCTGTATAAGTCAGTTTTTGACGAACCTGTTTTGAACAAAATAAAAAATATAAAGTGTGCGCGCTCCTAATGTCTCCGTTTTACTGAGTACACCTTCGAGCGACGACCTTCCGCATTGCGCTGTGGGGCGCGCCACACAAATTGGGGCAGATGTCCCTTCTCAATCTCACTCTAGCATTTCTGCCGATGAACGATGATCCATCAACTTCTGTTGATGACGTAATTGGTTACGTGAGGCAGAAAAGTGGGGCTGATAACTCTTCACATCCTCCCCGGATCTTTTTGAGATAATGTCTGCCCCCGGTTTCTGGCCAGAGAACATCATCGCACATGAGTTTGTGCCCCGTCGAAAAATCGCAGGTAGCACTCACAATAGAGCCACTGTCAATAACCGAAAAAAAAGTACGCTGTTGTTACGACGTCATCGCTCTGACCGAAACCTCGGTTTTAATGATGCTGAAATTCTTGACTATTCCTATCAGGTTTTTCGTAAGGATAACCTGGTTTACTGTCACCTTAATATCCGAAGTTTGCCATATTGTATTGATGAGTTTAAATATGTTTTTGAAAACTCTGGAGTCGATATATTATTTTTAAACGAGACTTGGTTATCATAATAAGACCTCTTTTAATCTCAGTCAGTATCATCTTTTTAGAAATGATCGATTATACACAATAGGAGGAGGTGTTGCAATTTTTTTAAAGAAAGGAATCATCGCTAAAATTGTTAGTGCTTCAGATGGAAATCAGCGAGGTGTAGAGTTCCTTTTTCTTGAGAATTTGCTTGGATCCGAAAGGATTCTTATTGGGAGCGTGTTACGGCTTAAATCCTCATGTAGAGGGATGTGGTGACCTAAAAGAAAAAAAAAGAAATTTTTGAAGAAGGGAGAACATTACTAATATTTGCATTACCGAACGTGTGTCGTCCTCCGATGTCCAACTGCATTTGATTCGAATGATTCTGCAAAGAAATTTTGTTTATTTTCAGAAAAATGATATAAAGACGAGTTACCTTAGGGACCACTTGGATACTAGGGCTGATTCCGAGACTGCTCACCACTACTACATTTTGATCCCAAAACCTTAGCAATCCAGTCCAGTTGCGCTCCTCCGTCTTCCCTCCCTACCCAGCAATAAAACCCTCTTCCTAAAGCCCCAGTTCCCACCACCTAAAAGAAAGAAATCGAAAGCAAGACTGGGACATATAAACACATGACCAGTATTGGAAATGTAAAGTTAAAACTGGATGAAGATGGCGCATCAACATACCATACATACATGGAAAGGGCGAACTTATCTAGCCATAAATTTAAACCAAGTAGTCATCGGCATTCTCGTCTTATCAAATTGCTGATGAAATTGCATATGAAATAGCTGGAGAACCTCATCGACCAGGGACTAGGTTAGGGTTAAATAGGGTATATGGTTATATTGTAATTAGTATAGGATTAATTGAAAGTGTATAGTAGAATGTATAACTTACGATAAGATAGATTTTAGGTATTATGGACCGGAAGAAACATGAAAGATAAATTAAAGTAAATTTTGAAGATTTTGAAAGGGGAAGTAGTACTTATTAGCCGAGTTTAACCGAAAGTAATAATTTTAAATAATATACTTACTCTATCCAGTCTCCGCGCGTGCCTCACGACATTTATCACCAAAACGATCACTTTCACTTACCTCAAGAACGACTACAGTAAACAGCGGATTAATCGACGAACTTCATTTTTATTCGCACCAAATTTATTAGATTGGGATATCCCTAACCCAAAGCATCAAATGATAGACATTTTAAGCTCACATAGGCCCCATAAGTTAATATTTTCAACACGCGAGTAGAGCTGTCAAACACGCAAATTTTCGACGATATTTTTATGCGGCAAAAAAATATTTTGGAGACACCAGATAATTTAAAACGTCCCGAAGAACACAAAAATAAATAGAAAAATAAATAATTTTAAATAAAGCTATTTCCAATTCGAAGGAATATTTTTTGGAAAAATCCTGGAAAAACTGGGCGGAAACGTCAGTAGTGGGCAAAAAGATATAAAAAAGCTTTGGTAGGTGAAAGGGGTCTCTCAGTTGAAGATTTTTTTTACGACGAGTTGAGTGAGAAGTTAAAAATTGTAAAAAGGTGAACAAGCACGGAAGTAAGAAAAGCAGTAAAGAAGCAATTTCGAGAAGAGAAAAAAAACGAAGGAAGGTGAAAAAAGAAAGAAAAAGGTTCATAAGTGAAAGTGAAGAAAACTTTAAGAAAAAGAAGGTGAAAGAAAAGCGGAGTTACTGCGAAGGTACCAGTGCAAGTGTCTCAGGGAGAATCACCAAATACAACCGAGAAGAAAGGATTTACCTGTTCCGGCGAAGTAAGAGGTGCAACGCATGGGCTGGATGGATTTTCTAATCGAGGAGATATAATATAAAGCTAAGTACCACTTTCATTTTTCAGCAGTAAATTGCATTGGTTGTGTTCTCCCTTAATTTTTTTGGTGTTTCTTCCGGTACTATATAGGAGTATATTGGAGTTTTTTTTTATTTTTAATTTCTTCTTTGGTTTAACGTTGATTAGTAAAGTGGATTCTCTTTATAATTTAGTTAAAGTTAATTATTGCATTTATTTTGGTGTACCTTAATATAAAAAATTTTTCTTTCGTTGTGTTGATTAAATTAAGTTCAATTGGATCTGGTGGCTTTTCATTCAACGTATCAAAAACAAAGATTTCCATTTTTTTGAGTTCGTGGACTCTTATAAACACGTGGCTTAAATTATCTTGGCCCAACCCCATCTCTCCAAATATTTCAGCCGGGCAATGTGCACATAACAAGCAGCACATAACAAGCGCTTTCCGACCCCCAAATGTTTCTAATTTGGAAACATTCTATGATGAGCTTGGAAGCCTTAATAGTAAATATTCCAAAGTTATATTACTTGGTGATTTTAATATTGATTTGCTAAGTAATAATTCTAATGCATGTCGGTTTTTAGAAAATTTAGAAAACTTAAACCTTAGGTCAATAACTTGCCGACAAGGCATCATAAAAATGGGTCTTCTATGATAGATTTAATATTAACCACAAATCCTGCTGCGGTAAAAACACAATATCAATTAAGTCTACCTGGTCTTAGTGATCATGACTCCATATTTGCTGTATTTGACTTAAAGAAACCTACAATATATCCATCGCCATTCCATTGCCGTGACTTCAAGAGTATTAACCAGGTGGACTTAATTTCGGATTTGAATAATATTCATTGGAATGAAATCTACTCTTCCAATTGTGTGAACTTTCAAGTAAACTTTTTCACACGACAGATTACTTCACTTTATAACAATCATGTTAAGCTCAGACAAGTGAATTTTACACATAAAAACCCCTGGATGAGTGACCATATTAAGCATTTAATGAACGAGCAAAACTATGCATTTTACCTGTGGAAAAAACAGAAAACTGTGTACTTAAGACAAAACTTCATAATTTTGCGAAATAAAGCGACAAAAGCTATAAATGAGGCTAAGAGAAGATTTTATGAAAACAAATTTGACCTTTCCTTACCTAATCGGACATTATGGCGTAATATCCGCACTGTGACATGTAACAATAAGTTCGATGGTGTGATAATTGATCCTTATGAGATTAATACGTTTTTTACAAGCATTGGTCAAACCTCTAATAGTTCTCCAGCTTATGATTTCAGTCAAAAGTCTGACCACGAAGGTTTCTCTTTACGTAATGTCACGTCTTGTGATGTAATTTTTGCGATAAAATCGATTAAGTCAAATGCTATCGGTATGGATGGAATTGATTTACGATTCTTGAAGTTTATCCTTCCGTATGTAATTGACATATTACATACATCTTTAATACGTCTATAACAACTTCAACCTTTCCCTTATCTTGGAAACATGAAAAAGTAATTGCGATTCCAAAATACAAAATCCTACCGTAACAGAAGATGAGCATATTGATGCGGTTTCAAAAATACTTGAACGCCTCTTAGAATCTCAATTAAAGGAATATCTGAACAAGAATAATTATTTATATAAATTCCAGTCTGGCTTTCGTGAGAAACACTATATCCTCTTTGTTATTTTTAACTGAAAAACTGAGAACCTCTATTGATAATGTGCAACCCTCAATTTCAGTTCTTTTGGATTTTACGAAGACTTTTGACTGTTTAAACATTAACAGGCTTCTCTTAAAGCTTAAGTTTAATTTTGAGTTCTCTCGCTCATCGATTATGTTGTTTAAATCCTATTTGTCTGAACGTCTGCAATCTGTTAGCTTGCGAAATAAGTTTTCATGTTCCATGGCAGTTAAATCTGGGGTACCACAGGGATCTATTTTAGGCCCAATTCTGTTTGCTTTATTTGTTAATGATCTGAACTTAAAATATTCGTTACTGCAATTTAGTTGGATTCTCGAAAATAAACTCATAATTAATCCTAAAAAGTATCAAGCAATAATAATATATAATAAGTCAATAGATACCACTATGTAATCTCCAACCCATTTTACTTAATAATGAAATTATTCCATATATGGAGAGAGTAAGTAACTTGGGTGTCATAATTAATAAGAAATTAACATGGGACGATCACATAAATGATATTGTTAGAAAGATTTATACCACTTTAAAACAACTATGGAAACTTTCTCGATTCACACCACGACGAACGAATGTATCTATTTAAAGCTCTTATACTTCCTATTATGTTATATGGAGATGTAATATATTGCAAGTTAGATTACTATTACAAAGGTAAAATAAATGCGGCTTTTAATAATTTATTGTATTCGCAATATTTATCATCTTGGTAAATCTGACCATGTATCACTATACAGACAAAATATTATAGGCTGTGATCTGAATACACATATCGACTTAAGAGTTTGTATAATGATGTATAAAACTTTGAACAATTATAGGCCAGATTACTTGACTGAAAAATTGACATATCTGTAATCAAATAGAACATTATCCCTACGTTCACTTAATTACAAATTCTTGCAATCATCTAGGATGTTCTACATTCACGGTGTCCGATTGTGGAATGGTTTACCTAAGCGGATTAGAACTGAACAATTTCATATCTCGAGGACGATGAATATCATTATTACTTACCTGACATATTTTTTTTCGTTTTTGTGCTGACTCAAAAAGAACTGAACTGAACTGCCCATCTCTGATTCGGATTTACTCTGGCTAAATCACAACGGTAAAGCAATTTGGAGGCAACAGTTGCATTCGCTTAATTGTTTATACAGACTTGTTTGTTTATATAAAAAGTGCAGTGGCGTCGACTTGAAATCTGTGCAATTCTAGCGAAATGTTATGATTTCTGCTACTTTGTGCTACAGGTAATCTAAAGTCAACATTGTTTGCAACATAACAAGCAACAGGCAACTATCAGTTCTCGAAATGCACCAATAATTATAGAATTATTAATAATCAGAGATGGGCTAGATTCAGAAATATCCAAGAAGATTTTAAACTGTATGAAATTTTAAATAAGCTAAATAAATTATATACAAATTTAACTTGCGACTGAACATTCCGGCCTCCTTGGAAATACACTGTATTTTCAATTAGAGCATTCTTCAACGGGCAATGGACATAAATTTACGATCGCACGTTTATAAATCCCAAATTTGGTTTTAACATCTGCTACTCTCGGTGTTCCGTCCTTTCCGGGATATAATTTGATTACTCTCGCTAATAGCCACTTCAGAGGAGGTAGATTATCTTCTCTTAGAAGTACAAGAGTATTTACTCCCAGGTTTTTCTCTGCCGCTGTCCATTTTTTGCGCTGTTGTAGGTTGGACAAATACTCGAGCGACCAGCGTTTCCAGAACATCTGTTGTAGGTGCTGCATTCTACGATATCTAGTGAGACGGCTCATAGGTTCAGGCGTCACATCTGGTTCTGGAAAAGAAGATAATGCAGTACCAATTAAAAAATGGCCTGGGGTTAGGGGTTCAAGGTCATTTGGATCTGAGGATAAGGGACTAAGTGGGCGTGAATTTAATATGGCTTCTACTTGAATTATAATCGTATTAAGTTCTTCGTACGTTAAACAGGCATCAGCCAAAATTCTAACTAAATGGTACTTAGCTGCCTTGACTGCCGCTTCCCAGAGGCCGCCAAAATGGGGTGATCGAGGAGGTATGGGCCTCCATTCAATATGATCTTGTTGACATAGTTGATAAATTAAATCTTGTAAGCTTTGGGATTCAAATAATTGTTTTAGCTCTGAAAGTTGAGATCTTGCTCCAACGAAATTTGTTGCATTGTCGCAGAATATAGTTTTACAAAGGCCGCGTCGCGAAATAAATCTTTTAAGACTGCCGATAAATCCTTCACTTGATAGATCTCCAACCAGTTCAAGGTGTACAGCCTTTGTTGTAAAACACACAAATACGGAGACATATGCCTTAACTGGAGCCTTTCCTCGTAGTTTGAAGTGTACTTTAAAGGGACCGCAGAAGTCTATTCCAGTCGTCAGGAAAGGCCTTCCTGGTTGTACTCGTTCTCTTGGTAAGTCACCCATTAGGTACTCAATGCCTCGAGGTTTCGTTCTGAAGCATCTAATACACCTGTGCACAATTTGGCGAGTAAGGATTCTTCCATCGATTGGCCAATATTTCTGCCTACAAATATTTAGAAGGGTTTGAGGAGCAGCGTGAAGGTTCTTAATATGAAGAAAAGACAAAATCATTTTAGTGACATCATGATTTCTAGGCAGTATAATTTGATGTCTTGAATGGAATGGGATTGACGAATTATTTAGTCTACCACCAACCCTTAAAATACCACTTTGTTCTAGGAATGGGGATAAGGTTCGTAATCGACTAGATTTTTCAACATCAAGACCTTTGGATAATGCCTTAATTTCTGCTGAGAATGCACTTCGTTGCACATTCCTCAATATCCACATTTCCGCATTTTCCAGCTCTTGATTAGATAGGCGACCACATATACGAGAGCACATTAATACGCGTGAGTTGCTGATGAATCTGAGGCAGTAACCGAATATCCTTTTCAGTTTCAGAAAAGAATTGCTATGTTTTACAGAATTTGTTAAGTCTTCCTCCTGTTGTAATGAGAGAAGACAGAACTTTTGTTTTCGTTTTTCAGGTACTTCTTCATTTCGAATGTCTTTACCAGATGACCAATATTCTTCTGGGAGACTCAAAAATTCTGGACCATGTAACCATAAGGATGAGCTACACAGATCCTTCGGAAGGACACCGCGTGAAAGAGCATCGGCAGGGTTTATAATTGAAGGAATGTGCTTCCATTGATTTAGGTTTGTTAGATCTTGGATTTTTGCAATGCGGTTCGCAACAAATGTGTTCCATGTATAGGATGGTGCACTAAGCCATGATAGGACAATGGTAGAGTCTGTATAATAATAAATCCTTTCAATGTTGATATCAAGAATATTTAATAATCGTTCTAACAATTCCGTTAATAACAGAGCTGCACAAAGCTCTAGTCGTGGTAGAGTCGTATTTTTAATAGGAGCAACGCGTGACTTAGAGCAAATTAGTTGTACTGAAATTTGACCAAATGAATCAGTGCATCGCAGGTAGCAACAAGCTCCATAGGCAGATTCACTACTGTCAGAAAATCCATGTACCTGAATATGCACTGTGTTTTCAAAGGTTTGAAGATGGCGAGAAACCTTTAAATTATTGAGTTCGCTTAGTTGTTCTCTATACGAGCGCCATTTAGAACTGAATTCCCTTGGCAAACCTTCATCCCATTCCAATTTTAGTTTCCACAGTTGTTGGAGAAAGATTTTTCCTAGAACTACCACTGGCCCTACAAGCCCTAAAGGATCAAATATCCGTGCAAGATCTGATGGGATAAGTCGCTTTGTTATGTGGTTGTTGTTTAGATCAGGTGGCTCTATATTAAATTGGAAGACATCTTCCCTTGGTTGCCAAATAAGTCCAAGGGTTTTGATGACGTTGTTGTCTTTAATCTGAAGAAACCTTTCTTTATGATCTTCAGGAATACCTTCCAACAGGGATGAATGATTCGAGCAGAACTTTCGTAGCTCAAAATGTCCTCTCCTTAGTACTGCAATTAGATCTGATTGCAACTTCTTTGCCTGTTGCAATGAGTTGGACCCAGTCATGCAGTCATCAACATAGAAAGAAGTGCGAAGAATACTACAAGCTTCAGGAAAATTGATTTCCTCATCTTGAGCTAATTGATTTAGACAGCGTGTGGCTAAATATGGTGCAGTTGATGTGCCATATGTTACTGTTTTTAATTTATAGAATTTTAATTCGATGGAGGAGTCATCACGCCAAACAATGAGTTGGTAATTGCAGTCATCAGGACTAACTAGAATTTGCCTATACATTTTACTTATGTCCGCGGTAAAGACATATCGATAGGTTCTAAACCGGACAACTATTGCAAAAAGGTCGGGCTGGACAATGGGTCCAACCATTAGCACATCATTAAGTGATTTACCACCCTTTGATTTCGCGGATCCGTCAAAAACTACTCTAAGCTTTGTGGTTGAACTATCGACTTTATGCACGCAATGGTGTGGTAGAAAGAAATTAGATACTGGTATTGTATTAGCTGAAATTTGCTGCATGTGACTAAGCTTTTCGTATTCTGACATAAATTGAGTGTAAGCTAATTTTATGTTTTGATTACGTGCCAGCTTGCGTTCTAGTAAATGAAATCTACGTATAGCTATTTCTTTAGAGCTTCCTAGAATATTTGGATCGCAGCGGAATGGAAGTTTAACCCGATATCGTCCACTAGGCTCTCTTATTACTGTCCGACTAAAATGCTCCTCGCAGACGGTTTGATAGCCAGATTGCAGTGAAAGGACCCTCCAGTGGATTCAGAAATTCTGCCCATAATTATCCAACCAAAAACTGTTTTTTGTAGAACTGGTAAATGGTGTGCAATCCTAAGTTGTTCTTGCTCCAACAATTCAAAATAAAGCTCTGCGCCAAGCAATAGGTCAATTCTTTGAGGCTTGAAAAATTGCGGATCAGCAAGCTCTATGTTTGATGGAATTTGCCACCTTGCTATGTCAATGAAAGAGTCCGGTTGGTTACCACTGATAAATGGCAGAATTTGGGCTTCAGTATTTATTATGAATGAGCTTGTGCGGGATTTTAATGTTAAATGCAATTTTGATTTCGAGATGACTTCTGAATTTCCTATACCGCTGATCAATAGATGCGTTTTAATTCGCTTTATTCCTAAATCTTGTGCAAGATTCTCAGATATAAAATTAAGCTGAGACCCAGAGTCTAGAAGAGCTCTGCATGTCACGGGTTTCCCAAATTTATTACAAACTTGAATAACCGCTGTTGCCAAAAGGATTTTAGACCTTGATTGGCTAGCCTTGACATGTACTGCTGTATTTTGCATAGAGTGAAATGCTGATGATGAACTCTGGTTAATGTTATTACTCCCAGAATTGACATCATTGATAGTATTAAATGCCATGTTAGTCGGAAATGGTTGCATTTTTTCTATGTGTAAAAGAGTGTTATGTTTCTCTTCGCAGATTTGACATTTCCTAGACGAACAAGTATCTTGGCTATGATTCTTTCTTAAACAGTTCAGGCATAACTTAAGTTTCTTGACTTCATCATATCGTTGGCCTGGTGTTAAGTTTAAGAATTTGATGCATTTGTATATAGAATGATTTGCTCCGGAGCAGAAGGAACAATTTAAGATCGTTACCGCCTTAAGGGACGTGGAGTGACCTAATGATTTGAAACCCTTGCTGGGTGTAACCTTTTTATTAGAGAATGTTTGAGAGGTATTGGCTTTGAACTCGCCCTTTGACTCTAATGTATGACACCTTTTCTCTAAAAAGTTTGTAAGTTCCCTTAAAGTAGCAAGTCTATCTGCTGGACATTCATCTTCCCACTTATCTACTGTAATAGCGTCTAGTTTTTTCAAAATAATAAAAATGATTAGGTCATCCCATTGTAATGCGATTCCCATTCAATCGATTGAATGGACTTTAATGCACCATCTGACAAGGCGGACCGAAGATAATGAAAACGAGATACATTATCTAAATTTTTATTATTATGAACCAATGAATTAAAGGTTTCGGAGAAAGTGGTCCATTTTGTGTAATCTCCAGAAAAAGTGGGCAGCACAATTTTTGGCAATTTTATAACACTTGAATTATCACTATGAATAGAAACACTATCATTACTTAATTTTGACTTATCCCTTTTCCCAATTGCTACTAACAAGGTTGGTCGCAGGACGAAATATAATTCTTCATATTCTGCTCTAGTTTTTGATAACAATTCTGCCTCATCAAATTCTTCTATTGAACTTTGTACTAAACTAAAATTTTCAAAATATTTTTCTAATGCATCTAGACGGGTTTCTAACTCGTGAATTGATGTCGAATCGGAGATAGTAATTAGATAATCCTTCACACGGTTCTGTTGAGCAATTAGCGTGGCGCGTTTTGTTCGAAGCTTAGTTAACTTAGAATCAGTCATTGTTTTAAGTATAAGCTAACTATCAGAAAATTACTTCACTTGCTGCTAATAAATCACTATACACTGTATAGTCCAAAAGCAATCTGCTAGATGGTTTCTAAGGAATTTATGACGTATCTCAACAATTCAAATGATACCTGCATTCACCTTTCTCGAATTATTCTAATCACTATAGAAATCTGATATCTAGCCACGTAGAAAAAATCGTGCACTGTTCTAAATTAATCCACGTGAAAAATTGATTCACTAGTATTTTGATCAAAATTACTGACCTTGTGAAACTGTGAGCAATTCACATTAATGCCTGCATACAACTTTTCTATAATTAAACTATAATGATATAGCCAAGCGATGCAGAGCACTGTTAAAGAACAGGAATTTATACGGTATCTACTTGCTTTCCGCAAAACCGTTATCAGATATATAGCAGAACAAATGCACCTTGTCAAATTGCACGTGTGTCACCAAATGCAAGTTATAATAATTATGCACAAATCACTAATTTAATGAAGTTTAATTAAATGTTTTGTGTTGAATTGAATTGAACAATAATTACTATTTGGTAATCTTTATGATACAGCTTTACCTTGAATATGATGTAATTTTGTAACCCAATTGCATCACGTCGGGGTCACCAGAAATGTTGTGCGCAACGTTTTTTATATAGTAAAACAAATTCAATCATTTATAATAATTCACTTTGTGTATTACTTTTTAATTTTACAAATTATATAACTTAAATTGATTTTAATATTTGGTTTTAATGTTACTTGCACGCTGACTCAAAAAGAACTGAACTGAACTGCCCATCTCTGATTCGGATTTACTCTGGCTAAATCACAACGGTAAAGCAATTTGGAGGCAACAGTTGCATTCGCTTAATTGTTTATACAGACTTGTTTGTTTATATAAAAAGTGCAGTGGCGTCGACTTGAAATCTGTGCAATTCTAGCGAAATGTTATGATTTCTGCTACTTTGTGCTACAGGTAATCTAAAGTCAACATTGTTTGCAACATAACAAGCAACAGGCAACTATCAGTTCTCGAAATGCACCAATAATTATAGAATTATTAATAATCAGAGATGGGCTAGATTCAGAAATATCCAAGAAGATTTTAAACTGTATGAAATTTTAAATAAGCTAAATAAATTATATACAAATTTAACTTGCGACTGAACAATGCTGAATATATGTATAATGTCAAAAAGTTCGAAAAATATTTCGAAAATGTTAGAATCGCCTGTCAAACGAAAATGTTGCAACATACCGCCAAAGCGATATTTTTGCTTCGTTGATCGCTATCGAAGTGATGTTATGACATCTTGCCACTGATTCGAGTAACACTATAGTCGAATCGGCTTCTCGTAACGTATCCACTATCGACAGTCTACATCAGCCCATTCTCATTTCCTTCTGCTAAAATGGTTCTAATATTGCTGACCCCAACGTAGATCAGTGTACATACTTGATTTTAAAAGGGCGAACTTCTCTGATCTTTCAAACAGAATCCTCTTAATCGATTTCCCATCTCTTTTTTATGGCAGAAATATCTACGAATTTGAGGGCGCCTTTTCAGCTGGAAACTTTGTGCCTTCCCTGGATGAGTTTGGTCATATCCAAGACCGTCCTGCTGCCTTCATTGCTTTGCCCATTATATCTTGTGATATTTTCATTGATAGTATCAAGGATGGAGTCCGTTACTGACCTCTGTGTAAAGCTAGATAAAAACTCGATTTCACTCTGCACATAAAATATATCGTATCTTTGGTTAGACCAATTCTCGAGTATGCATCTCAGGTTTGGTCTCCCTGCTATGCTGTTCATTCTAGACGCATTGAATCGGTGCAGCGGAACTTTGCTAGGTTCGCACTAAGGGACCTCCCGTGGAGCGATCCACTGACGTAGAGTTGCTAACCTAGTCTTTATTCACTAGGTTTTGAACTTGAACATAGATTCTCGCACTCTCGTAAGTTTGGTTTCTTATAGGCATACCCCGTATAGCTTAAGGAGATTGCTTTTACTGCATGTTGTTCATTCTCGGTCTAACTATGGTATGCATGTGCCTATAAATCGCATGTGTAGAGCAGTGAATATGTGTCCTATTTTTGACCTGGCTCTTGCTAAAGATTTGTTTAAACGATCTCTGTTGTCTGTGCACCCCTGATTGGAGTTGTGCGCGTGTTTTAGTTTTTTGTTTACAAATTTTTTTTTTTGCATGTTGGTGTGGGAGCCTCATTAACCTTAATATATGTTATATTTTGGTTAATAGGTCAATTGATTCCAGGCTTGTGAAGTGCGCCTTCTGAGTTAGAAGGGCTAGTTCTATACTAGTTAACAAATAAATATGAATAGAGGAAAACTGAGGGGGCAGTGAGACAAGGAAAAGCAGTAAGAAATTCGGCAAGAAAAAATAGTAAGAAATTCGTATTGTTTTGATCACTAGCCTGAAGTTGGAAGTTCTGTACGTTGGAAGTTCTATACGTTGTAAATCAACTTGTAAAGAACTGTTCGCAATTTTAAATTACTGTGTAGTAACAATCTTTAAATAAAAATATTAATTGTTTTGTAATCATAAGACGTTTTTTCGTACTGATGGAAATGCACGTATTTTGTTTTTATTAAGCTGTGGCTATAAACATGGTTATTGAGAGAAGTGGAAATTCGTTGACCAGTTATTTATGAAAAAAAATAATAATAATAAACTGTTCAAAACTCGAGCAGAAAAAGCTCTTCTTCAACAACAGCACCAGAGGGTTAACTTTTCCTTAACTCCTTTTATGCATTAATCGAGCTTTCACTCAGCACTTGGTGGAACAAAATGTAATTATTCATGTAAGGTTTTTTTATTATAGCATCTTTAAAAACAAGTGTATTTTAATAAAAGAACCTAAAATGTCTTTTAACTGCTCCTTGCACCAATTTGACCAACCGACTTAACAACCACTTTTGAGGATGAAATTTATTGGCACTGGTTTATGAGTAAGCAGTTTTGAGAAGAAAAATCTGAAACTAATATGCCACTGAGTGGCGCTGGATTCCAAAAATGCGGCGGTTTGAGGAGTTATTTATTTTCAGGTCAGTAGAAAGTTGACAAAATATGCGGCCACCGCCTCAATATGGAAAACACCTTAAACGTCAACAATTAATTCTGAAGAGTTTGATGAACACGCGATTTCGCTAAACGTACAGCTGCTCCCGCCCTTTCAAAATAGAAGATCGTCACCTGAAAAACAAACAAATCATCATAAAGTACCTTTTCGTATTTTTATTAACAATGCATATTTTTCTGAAAATGTATTCAATATTTTCTCTCATCACAGATGTATTTCGTAGTTTTTTTTTCATTCTTTTTTCTTTCCTGAAAGTAAATTGAATTAATTTAAAATTAAACCACATTAAATCTAATAAACTAAAATTTAAACACAATTACATCAAAATAATCTACGATAGATTAACTACGTATTTAAATAGAAATAGGTTTTGAAATTTTACAATGAATGGTAAAGATTAAGAATATTCATAATTTTCGCTCAAAAGGGCTGAAATTAAATCATAGAAGCACTTGCCCTTTGGAAATCGTAATCGCAGGTTTGAATTCTAATTGATCGCAAAATCGTGAAGTAACATCCTTACAATTCGAAATCAGTATATAAGTTTTTAAATGGTACATTTTTGAACTTGTTGTCAAAAGTAATGTAATTTTAAGTGAAATCTTTTTCGGAGTGTTATATCGATATTATACTTTTTGGTGTTAAGAACTTAAATTACAAACCAGTCTGACTTTTATATAAATTTGAACATTTTTTGTAATATATGTAAGTACGTGAACTTGAACATAGTTTTATTAATTTTTACGCAAATTTTTGAAGAAATATTTAGTGTAGTGTTAGAGAGTGGGAAGGTAGTTCGAAAACTAATCACGACAGAGGTTTATTTTGTGGAAAACCTTTTTTTGTAATATATTTATATTTGAAATCTAATTCTACAGTCCTTGGATTTCGTACTTGGTCCTTCGAGCTGGATAACGGTAATTATTGAACACTAAGAGAAACTCTAAAAAGGCAAATAATGATCTTGTGAGTCTGTTCCATTTATTAATTCTTTGAATTTGCATTTGTATACATAATAAATAAAATATGGATAAATTGATAAAGAAGCAATATAATACTGCGGACGAGATTTAAATTTTTATGTGCAATAATCGTAAAAATTGTGTAGAACGACGTGCTAAAAGTGCTTATTATTTGAAAGTTATTGGAAATAATTTAAAGAATGATTTAGGGACCTAGGGGAAATACTGAGAATAGAGCAAAAGCATATGATATTTCACCAATCAAATAGTTAAAAAAAAAAATTACCGACTTCACAAAAAGCACTAAAAATCATAAAATAATGTTTAATTTTATATCTATTACGACACATTGAAGTCGGTGCAAATTAAAGAAACAAACCAAACTACAACAAAAGCATTTAATCGTCTTCTTTCTGATCCCTTGAGCTGAAACATTTAGGTAAATTTATATAGTATCTTCGATTATGGTTGGATAGTTGTTTTGTTTCTTTAATTTGCACCGACTTAAACATGTCGTATAGTAATAGATATAACATTAAACATTATTTTATGCTTTTTAGTGCTTTTTGTGAAGTCGGTCCAATTTCTTTTTAAAAACTATTTTATTTTTCACTTTTTAGTGTCTTCTACTCCGTACAACAAAGAAACGAACCATCCAAATCGGTCCACTCGTTAAAAAGTTAGGTTAAACTCTGCCCCCCCCCCCCCCCCAAACCAACAAAATTTTTTTCTCGCGGTATCAATCGGTGCACATACTCTACCCAACAGACAAAGAATCATCGAAATTGGTCCAAGCGTTACGAAATTAGACTACCCATCTCCCTCCCATTCCCCCTACAACTACATAGAACCAAATTATCCTCCTATAAGCAATTGGGAATAATTTTTTTATTCTATTTTTTATGTGAGGGGTGAAAAACTTCCAAAGCCACCAGGAGACCCGATTGTCTCCTCTAGGGATTAGCCGAAGCAGACCACTTTATTCGGGTCCGTTTTCGTCCCTACCCCCTGGGATCTCAGCGAGAGAGATCCGGACTAATCCACTTTTCTTCCCTCACCTCGATTCCTCGGGTCAGCACAAGCATTTGCTTATAGGGCACCTCTGCCATTCTTCCTTCTTCCATCCAGTGGTGTCCCATCAGCTTCCTTCTTCTGCTTGCCAGTGCAGGGCAATGGCACACTATGTGTGCCGCCGTCTCCTGCTCCTCCAGGCACAGGCTGCAGATGTCATCCTCGAGAATGTTCATCCTCTTTAGATGACAGCTGAAGCTACCATGTCCTGTTAGTAGTGCCGTCAGCCATCTCAAGGTCCTACGATCCATATCCCTCTGTTCTGGTCGCTACAATTGCCATCTTAGCCCGTCTGAACGAGTCCAAGACGTTCCACCGTTCCCAGTGCTCATTCGTGGGCCACTTTCCTAACAGGCCCTCTGCCGTGCCCCTGCCTAGCGCAGGACCTTGGAACCTTGAAACAGCCCCTAGCTTCGCCAGTACGTCTGCTTTCTCATTTCCTTCGACCCTCGCGTAACCTCGGACCAACGCCAGTGTCAACTCATTTGATGAGGCACACGCGTTTAGTTTGCGAACACACTCCAATGACAGCGCTGTATTGCAGTCTGTACCATCCATACACCTGATCAACGCCTGATTATCGAGTGCCACCACTACTTCTTGTCCCTCACTCGACTCTCTAGTATGCGATCAGGTGCATAGATCAGAGCGAGCATCTCTGCCTGAAATACTGAGGTGTATATCCCCAGGCAAAGATGGGTGTTTAGGTTCAGGTCATCATATTATCGTCACATACGCTAGCCTCTAAACCTTACTCAATTACCTGTTTACTGTGGGCTTGGAAGCGCTTGGCCACCAGACCACAGAGGCATAGGATATAATCGGTCTCACCATCATAATGTAGATCCAGTATGCGGCCTTTGGAGAGATGCCCCACCTCCGCCCACACACCCTCCCACATTGATGTAGAGCTCTATTCGCTCTTTGGATTTTCTCCTCAACATGTCTTTGCCAGGTAAGTCTTGAATCTAGGAATACCCCCAGATACTTGGCCGAGCCCGAGACCGTAAGTTCTTCCCCAAAAAGTTCTATTGGTCTAAAGTCTAGATTCTTCCTTTTCCTAGTAAGCGATTATATCAGACTTCTTTGCATTTATGAACAGCCCCTGTTCGACACACCATTGTTCCATTACCCTCATACCTCTTCTTATGGTGTCTGCTACGGCGCATATGAACTTGCCCCTTGCAATAATTGCTATGTCGTCAGCATACCCAACATAATGTATGCCTTCTTCCTCAAGTCTACGAAGTAATGAGTAATGTTCCACAGAATGGGGGATAGCACTCCTCCCTGTGGACAACCTGTGTCTACCCTCCCCCGCGGTCTCAATTCACCTCTCTGGATGTTTACTGCTCTTGTCTTTAACATATTGCCAATCCATCTCCTAACGGTAGAATTGGTTCCACGTTCAGCAAGAGCATCCTCCAGCCTTCCGAAGTCTATATTTTCAAAGGCTCCTTCAATGTCCATTATTGCGACCATCGCTATGCCGTTGCCATTTATCTCTTCTTCTGCCACTCGCACTACCTGATGGAGTGCCATTTCGGTAGATCTACCAGGACAATAGGCGTGCTGGTTCCTACTTAGTGGATAACTAGTGAGTGAAGTCCCCTCGATGTGGTAAGCTACGGTCCTCTCCATTGCCTTCAATAGAAAAGACGTCAGGCTCGCGGGTCTAAAGGACTTCGGCTCAGTATAGTCTTTTCTTCCCGGTTTTGGTAGAAATATGACCTTAGCCTCTCTTCACAAAACCGGGACATATCCTATTGCAAGGCATGCTGTGTATACTCCCCTGTTAAGTCAGGACTGTTTTGCCCTGCCTATAATTCCTTTAAATTAGCCTTCAACGCTGAGGTATAAACGGCACTTGAACCACTATACCAAGGCTATGAACTCGTTTTAGTCTCGCTGGTATAAACGGCACTAGAACCGAATACCAGAACTGTAAGGTAATGAATTATTAATTAATTAACAAAACACTCACCCGAAGATGATTATCAATTGTAACTACTCTGACTTCTGTAAAAAGAACGGATGTGAACCTTCAATTAAAACACTCCAAATGCAATAAGACAACTGAACTTTTATTACTATTAAATCGAACTTGAATACAAAAATTATGCTAATATTAACAACAATAATTAATAATTGCTTAGTGCAACAAAGCTAAGTTCAACCTAACAAGGTCAATCGATATTCAAAATGCTTATAATGCAATATCATCAGAAATGAATTTCATGCCAAACGTTGCATGAGGTTAATGACTCAGGCAAACATTCTTTGATCTGCAAGGTGTTACATTTCGTGAATGACTTGAGGTAAATGACATGAATAAAGCTTAGTATTACATATCTTGGCTATTGACCTACATTAAATGTATAAACGTATAAAATTACAATAAACGCTTACATGACTATGTGGATTACAATTTACTAAGTCTACTTAATACTTGGGATGCTTAGATGCAGCATCTAACATTCTCCCCGCGTTGAATCTTCGTTCAAAAATGCAGATTGATCAAACGTTAACGCTGAAGTCTAATTCCTTGGGCTGTCGTGGAGCTGGTTTTGGCGGCTTTGCATGGTTCTGACAAAATCTTCTAGACTTGAAAATGAGGACACTGGCCAATATTACAATCAAAATTAATGACAGGTATCCGATAGTCAAATGGTGGACCTTGTGAGAGTTGACCCTTCTTAACGATTCTTCTAGTAGCTGTGATGACACCATTGTTTTTAAAGCCTCAAGTTGTTCCCCTTGGATTTCGTAGGTAGTTGAATTAGCAATGACAGGTTTTAATCGTTCTGAAGTGGAGATGTTAAGTAGTTCACTTACTCGTTTGTAGGAAGTTCTAATGCTGCGGGGGTATATGTGTGTCCCTTGGATTGTCAGTAGATCATGTTTAATTACGCAGTCTGGTAACATCTTCATCAGACCAGAACCCTTCAAGACTAGAGGAACTGTTTCCTCCTTGCATAATGCATTAGCAATGATAGGCTCAGCGACTGCAAAGATCCATTGATTTGGGTTATGAAGTTGAATCCAAACAGGACTATTTTCTATCCTTTGCAGATGGCATTTTTTGTACGGTGAGTTGTTAAATAGATTAATTTCGCATGAGCAAGTGGCTGCCTTCTTGTGATATATCGGATGATTCAGAGGACATATATGATTCAAATCTCCTGGGGATCATATTTTTCCAGAGTTACCAACGGAATTCTGATTTTGATGATCACATGATTATTTGCCACTCCTGATGCTGCGGACATGGTTTTGTAGAGTTGTAACAGATCGTTCTGATCTGCAGGTCAAGAATTGAAGATTGAGTTCTCTGGAGATGTGATACGACTAATGACAATTGAATAGACAAAGATGTAAACAAGTGAACTATCCTTAACTCATATGTTTCCTCTCCGGTATGGTGAATGCGATTTATCAACTGGGTTATTTGGTTGTCTAGTTCCTTAAATTTTCTCTCCGTTGCTAATTGATCCCTTTTAATAACATTGATCGTTGAGTCAAGCACTAACGTCTGATTTTTCAATGATGTTAGAAGGTGTTCTTCATTTTCATTAATAGCATCAATGGTTTCAGACATTTTCTTTGCATATTCAGAATCAAGAACTCCAAAAAGTGAATTTGCCACATTTCCAACGATATCAACAGCACCTCGTTTCTGTCTTTTAGTATATAAAAGTGTATTATCAGTCTCCAATTCTTCTTAAATGTGTTCGAATTGCGATATTATCGGCCGGCATGTACTCAATTGCTTGATTTGCTGACATAAATGAGTTAATACACTTGTGCCATTTGATAATATTTCAAATTCCATCCAATAGGGTTTAAAGTCATAGTACACTATTAAATTCCATTCGGTAGATATAAAATTTGTTTTTCCAAGATTTTCGAAATATAGTCTTGGTTTAGAGTCGAACTGCTCAACAACGATGGGTGAGCCATCGTTTCCTTTGTGTGTTTGGACAATTCTACGAAGTGACCATTTCATCACTGCAAGATTATCGTCTTGCATGACCACTATGGTGCCTGGCGGGACATCTTGGCAACGCTCCTTCCATTTGAGTCGATATTGCAGTTGATTCAAATATTCACGAGACCATCGTCTCCAAAACTCATGTTTCAGGTGAGATACAAGGTTCCACCTTACCAGTAGACTGATTTTTAATTCTTTTGCTTGCACATCGGTAGTTGCTGTCAACGGTTCTCCTATGAGGAAATGACCAGGAGTTAAAGCAGTTAGATCATTCGGATCACCTGACATTTGAGTTAAAGGTCTGGAATTTAGGATTGCTTCTATTTCAACAACTAGTGTTTCCATTTCTTCAAAAGTGAGAGATCCACTTGACGTCGTTTTTAGAAGTAGATGTTTTGCAGATTTGACGGCGGCTTCCCATAATCCACCGAAGTGTGGTGCTCTCGGAGGAATGAAATGAAAATCAATGCCCCGTTTACTACATGTTTCGGTTATGTTTTCCTTGGCTTCTTGAGAATGTATGGCGGTAGATAGTTCATGCAGTTGGTTTCGTGCACCCACGAAATTAGTTGCGTTATCGCAATATAAGTTTCTGCAGATTCCCCTACGACTCATGAAACGTTTTAGGGAGCCATGGAATGCTTCTGTTGACAAGTCACTAACAGGTGAACAGCCTTTATTGCAGAGCAACGAAAGACTGCGATATAGGCCTTGTATGGTCTTTTTCCTCGGACCTTGTAATGTACCCGGGTGGGACCACAAAAATCGACGCCAGAATTCACAAATGGTCGTGCTGGTTGAACTCTTGTAGAGGGTAGATTTCCCATGATTTGCGACAACATTTTTGGTTTGGCCTTTGCACATGTTACGCAATGCTGAACAATGGATCTGGCAATTATTTTACCCTTGATTGGCCAGAAACGTTGTCTGGTGTCAGCAAGCAAGGCCTGCGGCCCAGAATGCAGATTTTCCATATGAATTTTTAACATTAGTAATTTGGTTAAAGGATCCGAATAGGGTAGTAAAATAGGATGTTTAGCATCGTAAGAAAGAGATGATTGTTCTAAGCGTCCACCAACTCGAATGATGTCCTTGTCATCTAGGAATGGTGTTAGTCTGCTTAAACAACTCCCCTTAGGTACCTCTTCATGTTTCCTCAATTGGTTTATTTCTTCCTTAAACTCATCTTGTTGCATTGCCCTTATAATAATGTATAAGGCTTCATCTAGTTCCTGACATGTTGTGAGTTTATGGCGTGGTCGAGAACTGTTTGTTCCCATTTGTATTCCTCAAAAATCTCATCATATATGCAACTATTCGTTGAAGTTTCTGGAAGGACCCTCCATGGTTGATCTCATATATGACACTTGATGCATCGTTAGCTGTTGCTTTGGTGGACAAGGCTGTGCGCTTCCTTTCTAATTGACATTCTGTTGTGTTTTGATCCGTGTAAGAATGAAGGTCCATAAAACCAAAGATAGCATGTCTTTAATTTGTCTGGTTCCAGACCTCTGGAAAGTACGTCGGCTGGATTTTCATTTGATTTGACATGGCGCCATTGTGTGGCTATAGTTAGTTCTTGAATAGCAGACACTCTATTGGCTACAAATGTCTGGTATGATGTTGATGGTGATCTAATCCATGATAACATTATTTCGGAGTCTGACCAAAAATATGTCGGTGTTTCCTTTAAGTTTAGGTCTTCCTTTATTCCGGTTGTAAGTTGCGCCGTTAATAACGCTGCACAGAATTCCAAACGCGGAAGAGTTTGTTTTTGTAGTGGTGCTTCACGAGATTTAGCACACAGAAGCCTCACGATCACTCTGGCATCCTTAGTGATTGACCGTATATATATCGCTGCGCCGTAAGCCTTCTCCGAGGCATCCGAAAAGGCGTTAATTTGTATGTGTTTCGTCACTTCACTTGCTTGGGAATCGTTACGTTATTTAGTGTTGACAGGGTACTTCGAAAATTAACCCACTTGGTGTGAAGTTCCATTGGCAATGAAGCATCCCAAACGATTTTGAGTTGCCAAAGATGTTGTGAAAATATCTTGGCTGCAACTACTACTGCAGCAAGTATACCTATGGGGTCAAACAATTTGGCGATTTCGGATGTGACTACTCTCTCCGTGATCCTGGATCTCTCGCTAGAGTAGGCCTTAATCCTGAATTGATCTGACTTTGGTATCCAAGTTAGTCCTAATGTCTTCACTCTTTCTTCTGTGCTGTTCTCAAAATCAAGGTCTATTTCTTGATCTGCTAGTGGTATTCCTTGTAGTAAGTGAGTGTGATTACCACACCATTTTCTTAGTCGGAAGCCTGCTCCGTAGAGAAGTTCGGTGAGCTCCTTCTTCATTGCTATGGCTGTTGTGAGGCTGTGCGACCCAGAAATGCAATCATCGACATAGAAATGGTTCTTCAGAACCTCTGCTCCGAGTGGGTATTTATTGACGTTATCCTGAGCTAGCCTTTGAAGGCATTTTGTCGCCAGGTAGGGTGCTGGTCTAGTACCATATGTGACGGTACATAATTAGTAGCATTTTAACGATTCATTTGGATCGTTTCTCCAGAAAATCAATTGGTATTTCTGGTCAGCGTCATTAAATAGAATTTGGCGGTACATCTTTTGAATGTCTGCCGTAAACAGAAATCGTAGTAACCGAAAACGCAGCAGTATGGAAAATAAGTCACCTTGAATCGTTGGTCCTGCACACATAATGTCGTTTAGTGATACTTGAGATGTCGTTTTGATTGATGCATCGAATACTACTCTTAACTTGGTGGTACTACTATCCGGCTTTAAGACACAGTGGTGGGATAGAAAGTAGTGTGGGCCGTGAGTGATATCACCTACTGCTTCCTTCATGTGGCCAAGATTAATGTATTCCGCCATGAATTCTACATATTGAGATTTCAACGCTGCGTCCTTGGACAATCTTCTCTCTTATGCAAGAAATCTATTTAGAGCAATGCTTCTGGATTCGCCAACTCTTTTAGGGTCTTCACGAAATGGTAAGGTCACCGTGAATCGCCCATTGTTATCTCTTCGAGCAGTTTGATTAAATTGGGTCTCACATTGTTTTACTTCTTGAGTGAAGATATCTCTTGCTGGTGCTACTTCTTCCAGTTTCCAAAATCGTTCAAGTAATTGGTCTGTTTGTAGATCTTCTGTACATATACCACAAATAGCGTTAGATGCTGGGCCTTGATACATCTTGCCCGTCAAGATCCATCCAAGAACCGTATTTTGTAGTGTGGGCAGATCATCTGCTAACTTGATTTGTCCAATTGACAGTAACTGATAGTAAAATTCTGCTCAAAGAAGCAAATCCAGTGAATCGGTTACATTAAACTTGGGATCAGCTAAACTGATATTCCTTGGTATGCCCCATGCGAATGTATCGAAGGATTGCGATGGCTGAGGTGATATAATTTTTGGTAACACAAAGGCTTCTACTCTTGTGGCGAAATTGTTTAATTTGGATTCCAACCGAACGTTAACTCGGTGATGAATGTTCCTTTTCTTGTTTCCAACACCATGTATGGTGATTATTTCTGAAGTTGGTGCTAACTTTAACTTCTTGGCAATTCTTTCTGTTATTATATTAATTTGAGAGCCAGAGTCAAGAATGGCTCTGCAATCGATTGTATTCCCTTATCGGTCATTAATTTGACTATCGCTGTGCCTAGGAGAACATAACCTCGTGGTTTTTGTTTCATGATAGTTGCTACCACAGCTAGTTGATGGCATGTGTTGCGAAGATTTAATTTTGGCATATCCATCGCTATGGAACCTTTATTTGGTCTACCATCAGACCTTTCCGTTTTTTCTGAACATTCCAAATGTACGAGTGTGTTGTGTTTTTTGTTGAATTTTGTACATCCTCGAAGTGTGCACCAACTATTGCTGTGGCCAGTTTTGAAGCAATTAAAGCACAAGTTCTGAGAACGTACAAAGTTGAGACGACTGGCTGGACTCAATTTTAGGAAATTGTTGCAAGAATAGAGAGGATGGTTCTCCTTGCACGACAAACATAGTGAACGACCAGATGTTGATGATACTATTGACGCTAGTGCTCTACTATTGCCTTGTCTTCTTTGGTGCTCATCACCTTTGCACTTGGTACCAAGTACTTCTAGTGCCTGGAATCTGGTTTCCAGGAATGATAAAAACACTTTGATGCCTTGTATCTCTCTCGGGTTGGTCAAAGATTGTTCATATCACGCATATGTAGTCTTATCTAGTTTCTTCGTCAGTATGTGCAAAAGAAGTTTATCCCAATCTGCCATAGGCACGTTTAAAGTTTGTAATCCTTACAAACATTCTTGCGTGGTGTCATGTAACGATTTAATCGCAGCGGCGGAAGGACTATCAGTCGCATGTGTTGCCTGAGATAGGAGCTTATTGATTAATGCTGTTACCAGCAACCGGCGATTGTTGTACCGATCCTTTAGAGTCTGCCAAGCCGTTGTGTAATTTTCTTCTGAAGTAGGAAAATGTCTAATTAATCGTTCTGCCTCTCCAGACAAATTGGCCTTGAGGTACCATAACTTCTGACAATTTGGCATTGGTTGATTATGTACCATTTGTGTAAAGAAATCGTGAAACTGGGTCCACTTCAAGTAGTCTCCATCGAATTTTGGAAGTGTTAATTTGGGGAGTTTCAACATTTAGCCTGAATTCATAGCTGATGAATGCGTTGCGAGTGTGTCAAAACTATCACGTTTTGAAATCAGACATTTATCGACATCTTCTTGTAACTTTATGTACTCTTCGGCATTATAGCCCTCCTGGGTGAGGTCTTCGGTTAGCTCCCATAATCTGTGGTCACATTCTTCTACTTGCGCCCATTGTTGATTGATGGTTTTCATTCTAAATTCATAAAGTTGCCTTGATTGTCCTGGATCAGTCGCGTTTGCTAAGCTGAGCATATGCCGTAGATTCTGAATAATTCTCCTTTGTCTTCTCATTATCTGGGCAATCTGTGGCGATTGATCTTCAGAGCATGACAAATTTGATGAGGCATTGTAATCTTGCTGCGACTTCTTTATTTTTTTGTCGCATGGTTTGCTTGTACTTTGCTCACTGTAATTTTGTTGTGGGCTGGCGGAAGCTGTCTCTTGTTGCACAAGTAGTTCTAACTTATTTCTGAACTCCTCATGATAATTTTCGTAGATTTCCTTAACTGAGTTATAATAATGCTCAGTGAAGTAGGAGTGTGTTCGTGGTACGTCAGGAGTTTCCCTGATTTCATTGTCCACTGCTTCAAAATGAGTCCAAGCATCAGTCAAACGTTTGATACGTTCTACGTAGTAAGTTTTAGTAGACTTCCTATTCTCGGAATCCTTCTTGTAGTTCCTTACGATGGTTTGAATTTCTTGTCTGATGAATGCCTGTTTTTCTACCAACGAATCAATTGTAGTAGCCATCTCGATACCTTGCTGGATCTATGAGGACGATGTCAAGTTGAATTATGAGTGCGATGTTCTAGTTTAAACGATGATCGTGATACAAGCGTTTCACTTGATCACGTCGGGGTCACCAAATGTTAAGTCAGGACTGTTTTGCCCTGCCTATAATTCCTTTAAATTAGCCTTCAACGCTGAGGTATAAACGGCACTTGAACCACTATACCAAGGCTATGAACTCGTTTTAGTCTCGCTGGTATAAACGGCACTTGAACCGAATACCAGAACTGTAAGGTAATGAATTATTAATTAATTAACAAAACACTCGCCCGAAGATGATTATCAATTGTAACTACTCAGACTTCTGTAAAAAGAACCGATGTGAACCTTCAATTAAGACACTCCAAATGCAATAAGACAACTGAACTTTTATTACTATTAAATCGAACTTGAATACAAAAATTATGCTAACATTAACAACAATAATTAATAATTGCTTAGTGCAACAAAGCTAAGAACTAAAGATGTTGAATTAGCATTCAAGAATGCAAGAATTATATACATAATTTTAATTTTCGAATTTTCATTATGTGCATAATTTTAATGTAAGAATTAATAATGTAAGAATTAAAATTACGTACATAATTAAAATTCAGCAAGAATTTTAATTCATATTTAAAATTCAGCAACGCCACAAATGCGAAAGAATTCGGCATATACACGGAATGGCCGATCATGCATATTTTATAAGTTACACATCTCTCTTACTGACGATAAAATCGCGCAAAGGCATTTACTACATCGACATCATCATTCGTTATCAATTAAAAGTCTTGCTGAATTTTAATTTTGTGTATAATTTTAATTCGAAAATAAACGTTCAGGAATTAAAATTACGTTCATAATTTTAATGCAGGAATTAAAATTATGTACATGATTTTAATCCTTGAATTAAAATTATGTGCATACATAATTTTAATTCCTGAATTTAAATTAATATATATATATAATTTAATTCAAGAACTAAAATTGTGTAGTGATAAGTTAATAAGCAAATCTTGTCATACAAAGAAATTCGTAAGTTGCAAGAGGCTTGGTTGGCCCTTTTTAAAACGATGATTTATTTCTTATTTCACTTACCAAAGAACTTAGTTTTGTGATATTAAAAATGATAGCTTTTTAATGTTTAAATTATTTTCCCTATTCTCCTTGTTGGGACAGAACTCAGCCCGATCCGAGACAACGAATGCAAGTGGTCCTACAATTTAGGTGGATTCCGAACCTCCGACTCACTGCGCATCTCACAATGGCCTTTCATCGTAATCTGTTGTCAGGAGATAACAACCACGGGTCGCCGCCGGTGGACCCTGAACCTGAGTCCTCCGGAATGGAAGGCCAACACGTTATCACCTGCTCATTTGGCGACTTAAAGTAATAATTTTCCACAAATTAAATATATTTCACTTTTAAAACATTACGTTATTTCTCCCTTCTGTGTTTTACAGTTGTGCCACACTTGGGAATGTTTAGACCATTTTAAATTGTTTTCTGTTTTATTTATTAAAATAATAAAAACTTTAAAACTAAATTGTTTATGTATATTTTATCTAAATTACCTTACATTTTCACTAAAATTTTAATCCATAATGTACCTTAATTTTATTACTTAGATCAAAAGTTGTCCGTCAGGTTAAGAAATCCAGTTACATAAATATTTACATAAATTCTCCTATTAATACTTTCTATATTTCAACGCAACATACAAACATTTTAAAAGAATCTTATTATCAGATCCAATCAACACCGTCTAGAAATCTTCTTTCGACAAAAATTCTTTTTTCCAGGTACATCCATCTCATTGGTTTAAATATAGGAAAAGTTGCAATAAAGAGAATGGTATTAAATGCTCCAGAATTAAAGTCCAGTAAGCCTCCTGAAGCTCTTAAAATTACGCTGATGGGTTTACAAGGTTATTTGCCGTCAAAGTAGCCAGATGCGCAAAATTCAAGTTTCAATACTCGTCATGGAACTGTAACATTCTCGGCTGTTGCATGTGTTCTTGCTAATCTATCCGTCGAAGATTTTCAATCACGTTGCGTTTCAATCATCCTTTAGACAGCTATTTAGTAGCTATCCTGCATAATTATTTCTCCTCAGCTAGGCTTTAGACAGTATATGCCAGGGATACACGAAAATTTTCCGCATGTATTCAAAATGTGTCTTAATGGTGAAATAAATGATCGTGTAAAGCCAGTGTCCAAATGTAGCATCGAGCAGGAGTTTTAGTTGGCAGCTATAAAATCCCTTCTAGAAAAAATCTTAACAATTTCTCGAATGGTTCGTTAAGCTTGAAGCCCCAGACTTGTGCAATGTAGCTAATCCGAGATCTCGAGGCGGCCGTAAATATTTTCAGCCTGCTTGATATCTATATTTATTGAATTTTCATCAATGTTGACCATGTCCAGTTGATAGAATTTTTTGCAGTTTATAATTTTCCATTCAGGTGCTTATTAACTGAAATATTGTACTTTAGATTAAAACAAGGTATTTGTATTAATTTACAACATCTTTTTGGTTTTCTCCGAATCGCCATTATTTTCCAATTGAAAGTCTGGGTGTGCTAGGAAATACCACTACTTTATATTTTGATGAATTAACCGCTGCTGATAGTACCGTACCGATTTGTCATTCATACATTGTACTGCATTCGCATTTCAGTCAGTATATAACAAAACTTTTATCTCAGTATTAGAAATTCCAAAACCATCAGTAAGATTATCATGAATGTTGTAGATGAATAGTGCAGAAGTATTGTTTAAGTACTTGAATTACTTTGAAGAAGCCTAAGGACATCTCTCACTATTCTACATTATAGCCTCCGAATCTGAGTAGAGAGCCCATAACAAATATATCATTTTAGCTGCGTTTCTGTTTATATTATTGAAGACATACTTAAAATCGACGAAAAAGGCACAAGTTTTAACCTTCTTTCTTAATGTCTAATAGACAATACTATGCAAATTGAAAAAGTGTCGATGGTGGAGTAATGTTTTCGAAACCCCGCTTGATACTCGTTAATAAGATTGTAATCCTTTAACCATAAAGTTGTTCTGTTCAGCAAAATGCCACTAAAAACTTCATATAAACGAGTAAAAACAACGATAATCCTCTATAATTACATACATCGGTAACAATTTGGATTACAATACTTCATTAGATATATGTATAAAATATCGCGAAGATAGCTATACGCATAACATATTTCCAGTTTCTGGTGCACCGTGCTTTACCGTTTATTATATTTTAAGAACAAATTGAAACTCTCAGTGGCACATTCATTATTATCCCGTTTTTTGAAAATGTCAGTTTCTAGATAGAAAAATTAATTACACTAAATGGATAATGAGATACGTTGGGTCCATTGGGTCCCTCCCCAAAAATTGAGCATTACTTTGCGAAACAAGTGAGCATTACACCTCAGTTTATTATTGAATCTTATAACGAAAGTAAATCGATTCTGAAAATTAAAAGAATTAGTTAATTGATACAAAACGGTTCCCAATCAGTCTCCAAATAATTCGTAATAATTTCAATAAATTACGTTTCTCACTGTAGTCAGTCAACGATCCATTTTTCCAGGTGCCAATGCTCCTTTTATAGTTTAAAGAGAAGCTATTCATCTAAGTGGGTAATTTTATAAATTTTGTTACATATGATAAGCCCTAAAATAGCTTTAAATTCTCGCCTCTATCTCAACTAGTTATTAGGTGCAATAAATCTCCCAAATATGAGTTGCCTTTCGTTTGTAGTCATTAAAGAAAAGGGTGCAAAGATTGCTACACGTAAGTTAAACACATATGTACGAGATTAACTCGAAAATGTTAGAAAACCACCTTGCAGGTTGCGGCGATGAAAATTCAACTCATTGTCGGAACATTATGGAGTGGGCGCCCGGTCAGAAATCCTTTTCAATAAATGGATACCCTTCTCTGAGGTGCCATTTAGACTTTATAATCATCGTTTAGTTTTATTGTAGTAGAAACCATTAGTCATTATATTGTGAGTCAAAAGGTATAACAAGCAAATATCGACAGACACCTGCTTGTTAATCAATAGCAATAATCGGTCTCTGTTGATAGATCTTTTACACCTTGATCGGCTCCGATAGGTCATCAATTATAACAAAATTAAGGATGTAATCTGTAATTAAATCTCAATCGACTGCGAAGTCGGAAGTTTTTTTATGAATTTATGTCTCACCATAATTCAGTAATTACAATTCCATTATTTATCCATTTTTTGAGACCCTAAGATATTTAAAATAGATATATTTCCACTGTAAAATACATATATCCTTTTTATCCACGCCTTAACTTTGCTCATCCTCTTGATTAAGAGCGCAATAGATTTTTATATGTACATGAAAAATTCGAAAATTTCAGATTCTGCATATATGACAAGATATAAATTTTATTCTGACTGAAACTTCGACAGCATACAGACATACCTGTTGCTTTTATACAAATAAAAGCTTTTGCCTGTGAATTCGTCTACATATAACTTTCTAACGCGTGGACCGATTTGGATGGCTCTTTTTTTTTGTATAGAGTATGATCCCCATTACTACTATGGAAAAAATTTTACCTAAGGTATGGATGGGGGTTAGCGTATGAATAATAGCACAATATTTTTTTGGACCTTTAAGATATTTGTGTTAGTAACAAGAAATTTTGCCAAAAATATTGAAAAATAGCTAGCTGTTATTTGTTACATTTATTAACCAAAGTCAAATTCAAAAATTTGCAAATTAAAAATTATCAAATCTAATCATTCACACCATAAAGAAACTGAATACGTTAATTATTAATTATGGAATTACGTTAATTTAGCTATTATACTACTGCCGTTTAAACATGCCGTTTTCCTTCCCAGCACATGAACAGTCTGTCAATCTTCAGATTCGATATGTTAGGGTGCGATCTTACGGATCGGGCGACGAAGTATCTCAGGTTTAATTTTGACCTCTACTACTCTGATTGGGTTGTCCTTTCCTGGGATGGTCTGAACAATTCTTCTTAACGCTGGAATGTAAGCATAAAAGATACTCTGTTGGCCATCGTCGCCAAAAGTGTTGCTGAGGTTGAGATAGATATTTCCATCTACTTACTTACTTAATGCGCCGGCATAAGTGCTTGCTCGTGTGTTGCCGCCGACCTTAATTATTTTGTATCCAAATTTTCGAAAAAATGTGTCCAGTGACCCAAAAATGTATCCACTTCTACTTTTATGATATAACTTGCAAAATTATAAGGCAAGGTTAAGAATTTATTTATTAACTTTTACCCATTATTATATTATTGTAGGAGTATTAAAAACTTTTTTTTTTAATTCACTCATGCACAATGCTCGATAGCAAGCAAATGTACCAACTCTTCTTGAATTTTACTACTGTAGATACCATAATTGGTATCTGATAAACTGTCCTTCCAAATAAGTTTGAATAAAATTCTTTGCAAAACAACAACTTTCTAGGCGGTATAAAATAAAATCCGTAAGCCTCATATGTAAATTAAGATTTAATTTTATTTAAAAGCTTTTCTTAGTTTTAACATTCCCAGAAATCTATCCTGAACACAAGAGCTAGTTTCATCGCAAACCTTTGCAACTTGCACAAGGGCCTTGGACGTACTTACATCCGCAGTTTCGTCCACTATACGAGAAAAATGCATCTTTTCCAGTACTGCAAAAATCTTCCCAAGGCCTTTTAAAACGCTTTTTTAAATTTTTCTCACTACTTTAAGGGAAAATGTATCCATTGCGGAAAAAAAGTATCCATGTATCCAAAATAAAAATTCTACAAAATATGTATCCAAATGGATCCATTTGTATCCAAGTGGCCTCACTGCGCTCGTCATCGGGATCAGATGAAAGTGGGGTGATCGGCCGCGAATTCAAGATAGCTTCGATCTGACAACACCCGCTGCTGAGCTCCTCGAAAGTTAACAACGAATCCCCAAGTGTTCGAAATAGATGAGATTTGGCTGCCTGTAATGCTGTCTCCTAGATAATCCCAATATGTGGCGTTCAAGGAGGAATATGATGAAACTAAACGGATTGTTCTGCGCACCAATCCGCAGTCATCTTTTGCGTCTCTTGATGTAGGACTGCAGCGCGAAGCTGGCGACAGCCAAATTGAATGCGTTGTCACAATACAGGCGTTTGCATTACATTCGCCGACTAATAAACCTTTTTAGAGTCGCAATAAAAGCGTCTGATTATAAATCTGAAACGACCTTGAAGAGAACAGCCTTCGAAATGAAGCAAATATAGACCGCTTTGTTGGATTTGTATGACCATTTTTCTCGAATTTTATGGGTAGTCATCATAGCACCGCAGAAATCAACATCTGACATAGAAAACCCCATTGTAGGTAAAACACGACTTTTCTGTAAGTTTCCCATCATTTGATTGAACAGTTTTGGGCGAGAGCAAAAGCAATGTACGCATTCGTTCAAAATTTTTCTGGTGTAGTCCGTTGCATTAACGACCCAAAATCTCTGTCTGTGTATTGAAACCAAAGTCTTACAAATTCAAAAATCAAAATTATAAATTCTTAAAATGCAAATAATTTATAGAGAATTTCGCGTGATAAGGAATATCTGCTTTCTGTAAATGCCCTTAGAGATCGGAGACAACTTTTAGGGCTAATCAAGTTTCCTTTTCGAAGTGAGTCAATTTGCTCTTTAAACTCAACCTATTGTAAGCTCCAAACCAGGTCGGAAAATACTGCATAAAGCTCTACGGCTATTTGACTTCCAACAACGATGATTGGTTTCTTCCTGTTCAGCTTCAAGTTGTTAATAAAACCTTTTACATAGGCGAAAATTCTACGAATTTCGGAAAGGCTGCAAGTCTTATAAACATCTAAACATGACGCTAGTACAACCTTTGCCACCTTTGGTTTGTCCAGCAGTTGACCATAAAAAACTTACTTGTTTTTTAGAAATAAAAGTTTAATTCGAATTGTCGTGTGAAATAATATACAGTTTTTTACTGGAGCACGCTATATACCGACTATAAAGCGTTTTCTAGCGAATTTTCCGTTATTTTCCGTGAACACGTTATTGACACCCTCTCCACGCAAATGACAAGATACATAAAAATGAGCGTATTTTTTTTATTGGAGTTCAGTGATTCAAAAATTAATCACAAAAAGTTTCACAAATTCGTTATTCTTTCTTAAGACTATTTATAAAAATTAATTAATCAATAAAAATTAATTAATCAATAAAAACTCATAAAAAACTTTAGGAACCACAATTCAGTCTTTTTGGTTCAAAGATAACAAAAGAAAAACATTCAACAAACAATATTCAATAACAACAAAATTTAGAAAAAAACAATAAGAAAATACCCAGGGAATGTATAAACGAAAGTCTAAACTCTATAGTTCAAAAACATCAATTTTTTTATCAAAAATGTATACTTGTTACCCCTCCAGATGATAGAGTGTTGTCGGTTTCAATACTCTTTTGATTTGTGACTCTCTCGCAAAGGAAATGTCATCTTCTACCAATTTGAAATTCGTCTTTCCTCTGTTCGTGCTTTTCAGTGACACGACTTTAACTTCCGTTTCTCCGCTGTCCACATCCGGATCTTCTTGACATAGGCTGACGTATCTAAAATAGAAGTTGTACGGTGTTATTAAATATGTATATTATAATTGGTCCTGAAATTATAACTGAGGTTTATTTTATACCTGTATTTTTTCCTTTTGTACCAGGAAAATTAACCATCACGAATGAGTCTTTGCTGATTGGACCGTGATATTCTGATTCACATTCAGATGACGATGTCGCATAAACTTCAGAAACTTGAAGCTTCTCTGAGTTGTTGAAAAAGATGTCAATGAATTCATTCTCAATTTTCTGGTCTTCTCCAAGGTTGTACTGCAATATACCAATCTCAAAATATGGGCTTTTGAATGCACATTAAACGCATGATAATGTCCGCATGTGCAAAATTGAATAATTTGCACCTGATACCACCTGGTGAACATTCAATGTCCCTTTAAATAGCTGAACTGCTTTTGGCAAGGTTTCTTCGATTTTTTCTATTTCATATTGTGATTCCCCATTTCAGAGCAATTATTTTCGAGGATTTTCGCCAGTGATGAGACATATGTTATGTACTGGCCATGACTGATAAAACGGTCCGCCGTTCTTTTACACACGCCGCCAATATCGTCCGGCGCTCCTTTACCGTGACCTGACTCAGAGTAGTTCCACGCGAACCGCTTCAATCCCGAAAAATATTTTGTGAGCTCATGACTCAGGAAATTAAATATAGTTTTAATCCGTGCAAGGACTGCGATCGTAATTGGAGTATACGACTACTGTATGGAGAGTTATTTGTTTTCGTGATCTTCCAAAGTGCACTCCATATTTTATTACAGAGTTTTCACTAAAGTCCATATGAATAAAGACTTCATCGTTCGCCAAGTTCTCCTTCAGTGTCCTCGTGGCCGTATGTAGCGAGCTCTTATAGTCACTAAGAAAGGGAACAGGAAAACTCAAGGTTCTTTTAAAATAAGAAAGGAAAGTCAGCTTAAAATACGTGTATTTTCCTATTGCTACAATTCTACACTATAACTAAAATATTACTAATTAAAACTAACTTTCGTTAACAAGGAATTTCAATTAATTTACTTTAATTTTAATACTACTACTCCAACTCTGTAAAAGAAGAGAAAAAAAATATTTTTATTATTCGCAGTTCAAGTATTCTTCACGATATGCACATACAAACGATACAAAAAAATATTAGATAATTATTTGTTGATAAATAATTATCTAGTTTTTATAACTGTGCCCAATACAAATAATTCTCTACTTGACCTAGTCCCGCCAAATGTTGGATTAATTTTTATGTAAAAAGTAATTACCCAGAGTAATTACTTTCTTGTACCTAATCTTAAAATCCCACACAAAAAAACACGTTCAAAATTATTGGTTTGGTAATGAGCCCAATTCCAATAATTTCTCACTATTTTTACATAAAATTAATTGCCTGGTAATAAACCCAGAGTAATCAATTTCTTGCACCCAATCCGTAAAATCCACAAAACTATATAAAATTATGGTAATAAGCCCAACTCCAATAATTTTTCACTATTCAAAATACAATCACTCAAAAATAAAAACTTTTCCGAAATTCTGCACGCTTTTGAAAATTCTTCCTTACCACTTGGCACTTCAGGACTGAATGAATCTTCAGGCTGGAGCTGGTCCGCGTAAATTTCTCCTACATGACATCAATGAGGTAGGCTGAAAAGAGATGGCATACGACTTCCTATAATTCCAGCTTTATTGGAAATGTGAGTGCGATGACAGCCGATTTTTTTCACAACTTGACACCTGAAATCTGTCAAAAATATTCTTGAGCGAAGTAAGCTCAGGGTAGCGATTCTCACACAATTTGGTTGCCTAACCGTTTCAATAAATTAAGCGCATGCCCAAAAAATGTTGTGGACACAGAAAAATATTTCATAGCAACGAATAAATATGTCAAGTTTGTGCGCATGATCTGTAATTCTCCCATGCCGTTCACCGGAGCTTGCATCTAAATACTCAGTCGCCTGGCTGGGAGCTGGCGTGTGATTTTGACACTTCATAGCGTTTGGACTGCCATGAGTAAAAATTTTGTAAAACGGTTTGCATTTCCTTCAACCGATTGAACACACACTTGTTAAATTCATGCTCTACACATTTTTACAATTTTGCGTAATTACAAGGCAACGGAACAACAAATTTCGTGAAAATTCCTACCCAGAAATATTTATTCTTTTTCTTTAATTTATATCTGCCGCGCAGAATGTTGTTTTTTAGTTTCTTTCTTAAGAAATATTATTCGAGGAAGAATGAACATGGTATTATCTGTGTGTCATGAAATCATAGGAATAACTATCATTCCTATCATTATTGCAAGAATTACGCCCCTGCAAGGCTCATGCAATACAATTATCATTTCTACTTGAGAAATACCTACTTATTGGTATCTCTCTCTATACAGTGCACGTAACTCCTTATGGGACATGGGGCGGGAGAAGAATCTCACCCGATTCGAGACAATGATTGCAAAGGAATCTACAATTTAATGGATCGCCGCCGGCGGGATTCTATCCTGGGAACTCCGGGTTGGCAGGCCGTCACGTCATCACTTACTCCACTGACGAATAAAGTTTATAAAAGCTCTTTGTTGGAAGGGCAGAAGGTACTTTGTTTTATGTTTATATGAATTCACACAATTCTTGTAGATAATACAACAGCACCTGCTCTGTCAACATATGCTTCAACACCGTATGTTGATGCTAGATTCATGTTTTAAGAACCGTGGTTGAATTTCTTTATACTCTGATAACAATTCCACTAACATGGATTGAACCGACCGTTTTACTGTTTTTGTTACAATTTTTTTCAGAGTTGGACATCTTTAGCAATATTTTTTCTTTTTCGTTTGTGCACTTGAAGTACGAGATGTCTGTATTTGAAATGTCACTGATGTGATTTACTGTTTTGTTCTTGCACAAATCACAGTTCCTTAGCAGATAGATACAGGTGAACATCAGAGATAATTAATAACAGCCTTGGTATCTTTCTCCATAATAATTCCATTTTTGAAAAGGCTCAAAATTATAAATTCCGTATTTGCACGTTTCTCGGTCCTTCGTTTTCATTTGTTTATTTTAAAATGGTACACTACGGCAAAACAAGGCATAACTGCACTTTCTTTCAGTATGTGCATTACAAAACTTCTTGTGCAAATTGAGCAGTGTATCATTCAGGAATGTTTTTTGCTCCAGTACTTGCCCATTCTTAACGTATTCTTTTTGCCTGGACATATTCGGGTGTGTTCGTGGTCCTGCAAAAATTTTACTAATCTTACTTTTTCTTATAAAAGTGATTTTTCTTGCACCGTTGTCCTTAAACAGACGTTTTTGATTCATAAACTTGCATTTGTTCAACATTCTGTATTTCCTAAGTATTCTCCCACCCACTGAATTTGTGAAAGTCTGTTTTTCTTGAGTCGTCTTCAGGTTTTTGTAACTTTTTCTTAATTGTAATTTCAAAAAACTCTAGTAAGTTTTGAGAAATTATGGATGATCCTGCTTCCATGATTTTCTCAACCTTTCGTTCCTCATCCGTCTTTTTTTTTGTCACGCAGCCTTTTCAATCTCATCTGGTACATTTTCGAAGAACCTTGCACTTTTCCAACTTTATATTTCAAACCTCCTAATATTCGAGACCGCTGCTTCCGGTTTGCTGCCCTTATTCATTTGTACACTGCAGACCTGTTTTATAAGGATCAAGTAGATCTCCCTCTTCCTCCGAAGAAGTGTTTTCCTTAATCGCCTTTTCCGCTCGATTAAGTTTTGCCTGATTCATCCTGGACCTACGTTTCTGTTCCTTCCATTTTTTCCTTTGTGCCCTTTTCTGACGCTCAGACATATCCGTAACGGAAATAACTTTTTTCTCCGCTTTCCGTTTCAAATATCTATCTCGTTGTTTGTATTGCTCCTGTTCCTTCAAAACTAAGTCTTCCTTGATTCATTGACGTCGTCGCTTTTCCGCATTGCGTTTTTGTTCTAATAGTTCTGCCCTTTATTTTGTTTTTTTAGCCATCTTAACAATAAATGCCAAAAAAATTGTGTTAAAAGAGTAGAAAACGACAATTCTGAAGCAAAATAGTGGTGAATTGTCAGTCGCCTGGCATCCAGTCAGTAACGTGGAGATTCACAACACATGACTGACGCCACGTTATTGGCAAATATGTCGAAAGTTTTAACTGTTTTACACATTTTGTCTATATCCTGGGTAATAGAACTTGAAACATAGTTGCCATAACTTAAAACGACCGATATTATAGTTTATTTAACCGCTTTAAAACTTACCACGTAACTGACAAAACACCTTGTGACAAGCGGTAAATGACGAATTCAGACCAAACTAAACTGAACTGAAAACAAGAACGCGTCGAAATCGTATAAAACGCGAACAACTTTTTTCTTTGAAATTCGACAATAATTTTAAAGAGTCAATATGTTGAGCAATCCCGGTAACACGCGCTCATATACGAAGAAGGGGAAAATCCGCTAGTTCGATTTCTGATTTCTCTTCAGAAAGAAAACTGATTGAGTCTCTTCGATCAGCAAGAAAGTTCTAGATCCATTAATTTTTCAAACTGAAGTCGACATAATGTGTTTTGTAACCGACCAACGGCCTAGTAACAGCCACGCTAATGACCAAATGCACTACAAAATTGATTTTTTGTAAGAAATTGAGCAAAAAACTCGTAATTATATAAGTGTCCTGACACAAACACTTTATATTGATGGAAACAAAACAAAATTTTTTCTATATTTAAAAGCAAAAATAACATGGTATGTCAAATTCGACAGTTTCCATAGAACGACTCATATGTAGTTCTAAGCAAGGTAGCGTTCTTATAGGCTTTGTAGGCGCCACTTTTAACTTAGCACATAAGACAGTAACTGACATAATTGTTTTCATCAATAAATTGAACGCATACACTAGCGTCATATGCTCTAATTGACGCATTAGCATATCTATGCAATTCAATATGTAAACTTTGCGTTCCTAAGCGAACGTAATGGGGAATCCGTAAGTCATTAAATTGATGAAGATCATCAAAAACTTCTTCCAACGTGTGTTCAATTCTGAAAACTGATTCATCCCAATTAAGCCTGAATATCCAAATTTCCTGCATAAATATTTTGCCCTCACTACTACAGGATTGACCAGCAGATCAAATAATCTGAACATATCTGATAATTAGATTACCGCAGAAATTATTGATATCACTAGTAACTTCTATTTATACAAGCATATATTTGCATATTTGCATATTTTTTGCATTTGTAAAATATATTCAGTTTATGAAGAGAAGTTTGCATATAATCAGCAGTTTACTGATAATACAGATAATACACGTATAGAGCGCTTGGTAACCTTTGTACTCTCACAAGCTACATTAAATTTAAACCGGAATTCGTCTTTCATTGGTTCCGAAACTATGCCTAAGGTTTTAATAATATCGCAGTCATCCCATTTTAACAATTTTCTCAATTCCAACTAAGCCGAAAAATTATATGCACCAACGAGTAGATCATCCACGTAAAAATTTTCTCTGAGTACCTTAGCGGTTAGGGAAAACTGATTAGCATGCACATATCTGCTAAATAATTGAAGCAACACGTAACTAGATATGGCGCTGAAGCTGTTCCGTACGTCAAAGTTTTTAATTGAAACGATTTAAGTTCTTCATTCTGATTGTATCTCCAAAGAGTGTACTGGAAATGCCTGTCTTCTGGAATCTGGGTACACTAAAATGTGACGGTACATTTTTGAGATATCAGCAGTTAAGGCAATCCCGTGCCAACGGAATCGAAGAAGAATTGACTGAAGATTATTTTGTACCGTAGTACCAACACAGAAAATATAATTTAATGAATTCTGTCATTTCCATTGTAACTTTCCATTCTAAAGCAAGAAATCGTAGCTTTGCAATATCAATAGAATTCCTTAATAGGTACAGTTGGTGATTCTTTGAAGGGCAGTTTTACCATAAGCCTGCCGCAACTAAGATTTTCCAAAACCTTTCAAAAATGCTATGAAATTATCTGGTGCATTGACAGACACAACCCAAAAAATTTCTCTTGGCGTAGATTGAGCGTTGTATTTTCCACATAGCACCCAAAAACGGTTTTTTGTAGAGTAGGTAATTTGGTCAAGTGAAAGTAAATTGAAAAAGTTGTCTACTCCTATTAACAGGTCAAATTTTTATGTGTTGTGAAATCCAGGATCCACCAATTTATGTTTTTCGGTATCTTCCAACTATTAGGACTAAATTCCGATGTTTAAATTCGCTTCATAATCGATCAAAAGGTGATTTAATTTTGTTGCATTTTTCGTGACGGACACATCACCAATTCCGCTTAATTCGACGTTGAGCCTTTGGAGTTTTAAACGAAGTTTGTGATCTAAATCTTTAGTAGTGAAATTCAGTTGAGTTGCTGAATTCAATAAAGCTCGAGGCAAATGATAGCCTCCAGTCTTGTCTCTAATCTGTACAATAGCTGTCGCCAGCAAGACACAATCCCTACCGCAGTTGGCTGCTCTTGGTATTGATGAACACAACGAGGAGTCGGGCCGGCCGATCCAGGGCTGAGTGTGGCGTCACTAAACTTGTTCCTATTCAGGCAAGGTTCTTTTAAGTCTACACAAACAGGTTTTCGATTGTAAAGGATCGCTGGGAAGGGGAATTGTTCCTTCAAATTTTGCACCGAAATGATTTCTATCTCTCGGGTGCGAAACACCACTACAGGTATAGAGTGGATATTTTGTGACTGAAGGGTTCAGACAATATTTCTGCATGTATATGTAACTAGCAACCAATCGTGAATACTTTTTATAACTTCAGGCTTCCTATTTTTATGCCTCAGTCGCGATAATCTTTATAAGTTAAGTTATTTTTGAAATGTCACATAATGTCGCTTTCTGAACAATGAAACAATCCTGACTCAACACGCATTTTGACATAAAATTGAGTCGGAGCAAAATATCTTAAGTGCATATCGGGCTCCAATCCACAAACCGGCTTGAGGGAAGAATTTTAGAGTCAGGCGTGTGTTGGGTCATTTGATGATGTTGCTCATAATTATTGCTATCTCGATTTGCATTAAGCTGTGATGGGTGTGCTGGTGACTGTGGATATCGAGGTAGCTCACCCTTAGTCTGATAGTGATGTAGTAAAGTGTGATGTGGTCTTAAGCACACTCGAAATTTCGATAAGGAGTATCGTGTACAAACTATTGTAATCGCTTGGCTTGTTCAAAATGTACGGCTACTGATAGGTCGAACAATTTTGCACATTCCATTAATATATGATTGCCCTCCGACCAGAAAGTACAACTAGGTTTGGTAGTGGTTAATGAAGTAGTACTTCGAGCAGGATAGTAGGAATTTGATTTTCTACGCGACCATCTTTGATTGGCACTAGTTAATTCTGAATTAGATGATTGAGATTTTTGTTCTCTTGCTTCTAAAAATTGACTTCGCCTTATCAACATCTTCTCGCAATTAGTCAGTCCACCTAAAAAAATTTGTTATAATCAATAGCCTCAGTCTCATTTAACTAAATGAACTAAATGAATAACCAAACCTTCTGTTATATCTGAATCACTGCCTAAAGCCCGCAATGCACTCAATCAAATGAGCGTGGGTCAATCCATATTAAATCGACCAATGATGGTCGCTGACAAAATTTATTTATTTTTCATTTTTTTACCTATTGTATTATACTCTGAGAGTTGAAAAATAGTATTCAGTAATTTTTTAGATGTTTAGTTTTTTTTGAGCCGCCATTTTGTATTGGTGCCTCAGCCTATTTTGCATGTTACAGAGGTTTGTGCTAACTCTGTAAACCATGTTAAAGAGCATAAAATTTACAATATTTTCTGTCTAGTATATCTTTAGGCCAACTTAACTGTAAATACGAAAAAAAAATCGGTAAATATTAACGTTTTCAAATTAAAAACCTGTTCTTTTAAAATTAAAAATTTTAAAGATAGAACTCACCTTCTGTATAGTATACTACTTCCCTAAAAAGTTTCAAGCCTTACAGTTATATCCTTTTTTTAATGAGTCTTCAAATATTGCGATTTTTCGAAAATCGCGCATTTTCAATCTGAAATATCTCAGAAGGGACACAATTTAAAAATATAAAATTTTCGGAAAACTTTAAACTTTCAACACTGATACTTAGTTATTTTTTAATTATAAGAAAACAAAAAATAAAAATTTGCTACATTTAAAAATTTATAACTAAAAAACTAACTAGTGGGGTAGGTCCAGATTCTGGGTGTCGCATCATTAGTGCGACACTTGAGGTCCACACGAACAACTTCCCAGTTAATAACAATTTTCAATTATTATTAACAATATTCAATTATTATTAACAATATTTAATTGTTAATAGCGATAAATTTCATGATCATAGTACAAACGAGTAAGTGAAAACTCAATAAAATTCATACTATTCGATTTTTCGTTTTATTTATCATTAATATCAACTATTTAAACCATTTATCATTTTTTTAATGTTACAAAAAACTATAAAAGTTCTGGATTTTTTTTTAAGTATCGAGTTGTATCAGAACCAATTAGATCAGAAGAATCTTTTTCAAAAAAAAACTTTCGCCCACTTGTATCTCATTTAAAAATACTTAAAAAATTGATATTTTAAATTTATAAATAAATAAATTAATGAATTTAATTTATCATGATAATTTCGTTGTAATTAGATGCAAAAAAAATTTTAAAAAATTATTCCGTTATAGAACTATTTTTAATGAAAACCATATAAATGCACTCTGTTTGGAATTCATTTGTTATTAATAATTTTGAATGGTTATAAACAATTTATAATTGATATAAACAATTCTTAATTGTTATAGACCATTTTTAATTGATATAAACAAAGTTTATTCATAAAAGAAATTTTTTGTGGTAACAAAAATTTCAATTGTTTATAAGAATTTTCAATTGCTATGAACAATCTGCAATTTTGTATTCAATTTCCAATTTTCATAATCAATTTTCAACCAGGTAAAACCATGTTTTATAATTATAAATTTATTATTGTTATAAACAATTTTTCATCATTATAAACAATTTCTGTTCATAATAAATTGTTATTATCCTCCTTTTTGATGTCCCGATCGTCATCAGAACAAATTATATCGAAGAAATCCTTTTCAAGAATGTCTAAGATCAACTTTTTTTAAGTTTTTTTGTTTAAACAAAAAAACGGCTGAACCGAAATTGATTAAATTTCTTTCAGCTCTTACTGATAATACGCTTCGAATCGCACCATAGCGAAGTCGTTATCATTTTTTGTTCGCGAGATTTCGATGTCGAAAAAAGTGGGTCCGAACACATACATGTGTTCAAAAACATGCGTAAAACGCTATGGTGACTTTGAAATGTAAAAAAAATTAAAACTAAAAATTTTGAAAATCGGGCCCATTACAATAACTTCCTATATGTGGGAAGTTAATAAAGTGAAAGTAGTGTCCCTGATTATAAATGGGTAAAACACGAATTATACGCTATCTCGAAAGGTAGCTACATTTAGTGAAGGAACTCCACTGCATATTACCCAACTTAAAAATTTTTAGTATTCTGTACCAACATTGTGACTTGACAGTTAAGGACTTACGGACTTCCGTTCGACTGCATGTCACAGGCTCCCAGAGCCAAACTTAAGATTAAAAAAATTATTTGTAGTTGTAAATTAAAGTATTTCTTATAATAACAGATAAACATTTTTTTAGTATCTTCATCATGACTTCCCAAATCACACAATCCGGAATCACAAAATCCCGAAGCATGACCTCCCACATCACAATTGCCCGAATGAAATTGTAAGTCAAAAACTATAAATTTTGGCTGCTATTTTTATTTCCTTCACTGTTATTTTGATACATATTGAACAATATACAGAATAAGGTAATTAAAAAATATTTTCCATAAAAGGCATTGGTTTAAGTTATTAATTCATTTTAATTGCACTTTTTTTAACAACACTTTCGGTATCTGCTATTCCAGTCAACACTACGATTTTTCCCTTTATGTATGTAATTTTTAACCGCATGCTACTGCACAGTCTCGGCATATCAAGGCTTCGCATCAACAGAACTAGTACCCTAACTTTCAACCTCTGACACTTGCCAACAACGTTCAGTGGCCATTACCGTATCCACCGATAGATACTCTACAGCGTCTCCGTCCATATTTTTCCATTTCTTTTTATTTGTCAAAACTTGCTATTTCACACAACCATTCCCAATTTCCCATGTTGGCTTAAAAATTAGGATAAACCTTGTTTAGGACCTTGGGGAAGGGGATTTCTCGTTCAGGATCACAGCAGCCTGCCTTCAGCTGGCCTTAGTTTCATTTACTCGATCCCTTCCAATCTTCGCTGGGTAGATTGGGATTGCTTAATTGAAGAAGGTCTAAGATTTCTCTGAGTTTAGAGGGTTCCGCCTCTTCGAGATCTGGCACATTAGAACAGCCCCGATTCTAGTTCCTAGTTAGGCTTCACTGAAAAGGGAGATGCCGAGTTGTAAAGCTCCGCAAGCGACGAGCTTAATATAGCCTTGGTGTCACTAGTTTCTAGACAGATGGGGTCAGTCCAGAGTCTCATATGAACTATTATCTAATTAAGTTGAATTTCTTTTGCATTTAAACGTTTTTCTAAAGTTGAATGTTGAAAATATTAGCATTTATAGCATGCACAATAGCTACCCCAAATGTAATACCTGATCATCAGGTCCTGATGTATCGAAATTATTTTAGTTTTTAAAAGTTTTACATTATGAAAATATTTTGTCACCGGTGACACATATACATATGTATGTCCTATGTTTCAAGTCTTGGCCGATCTGGACTGGGGTGAAAAATCAATTACAAAATATATAGCAGGTTGAACTAAGTTAAATAAAAGCCTTGAAAAAGAATTTTACACAAAAAGCTCTACAATTAGGTAGATATTCTACCTATATAGACTGTTAGTTATTGAATAATATCCCTTTCTCTTTACTTTCCGTAACGTGAAGCAGGGGGCGGGAGAACAAATTGGAACCACTGACTGTTTCTCTGCAACCCCCATAGTATTTTTATCGTAATCTGCTGTCAGTAGAAAACAACCATGGGTAGCCGACGGTTTGATTCGAACCTGGCACCTCCGGATTGGTAGGCCGAGACGATATCACTTACTCCACCGACTAATATCTAATACATCTGCACACCGTTAATCAATTTATTTTTAATTGAGCGTTCTTTATAAGAGCAGTAACAAAATTGTCTAAACAGTTCTCAACTAATGTGGGCTGAGTTTCTATTAGTCCAGGGAAATAAACGAAAAAAATACCTTGTTCCTGACACTCACTCATGCAGCATATTAGTTATTGTTACTTGAAAGTTTTTAATATTTTAATGGTTTTGTGCGATTTTATAAGCAATAAATTAACATTTTTACAATTTTCGAAAGGCATTATGTAGGTTTTTCTATTCCCTACAAAGTGATTACTATGAATTGTTGCTCAAGTAATTCGTTTATCAACAAAATGCAAAAATACGCGAAAATTTGCAATTTTTCGACTTTAATTGTTTACAACTCGAACACCGCAAAGAATTTTCTGTGGAATTTATATAAGGGTTATTTCTATAGCCTTATATAACTTGAAAACCGCTTCGGTTTGCTGTATTAGTGAGTGTCAAGTCAAAATTTTTACTTCCCTGGATTATAAAGCGTATAAGCGGTACTGACTTAACTAAACTAATTTGAAACTTGATCTGAACTTTGTGAAGCTTTGCAATTTTTTCTTATTTCCTGATATAAATTCTGTTTTTGTACTGTTAGAATATTAGAATAAAGCTGTATTCACTAAATGAGTTGTGATAAGTGGTCTAGCTACAGGTTTATTTTAATATGTTTTATTATTTTATTTTGCTTAAAATAAATTAGCGTAAATCTTAAGTTAAGCGGATGCTTAACTAGTATTGATGGGTTACTTGCAGAGTTTTGTTTTGGGTCTCTTGAATTCCCCATATGCAGTTCGGACATCAGGGTGGGTTTTAAAATGCATGCTGGAGTTTATTTTGCTAGTAAAAGGTTGTCTTCCTTTACGCTAACAAAGTCTTCAATTGATATATTCGGTTTTGCCTTATTCCACTTGAACCGCTGTTGAAGACTAGGAATATATTTAAGACCCAAAAGCTTCCAGTGTTGGTACATTGCTCTGGATGAATGGGTGATTCAGAGAGAGTAGTGGAGTGAGGGCATCTAAGCTGAAGACGTCATCAGTTACAGGCGAAGGTGGTCTGGAATTTCGTAAACCATCAATCTGCACTAAGAGAGTATTTATTTCCTCGTATGTCAGTTTTGTTTCCCCTATTGTTTTGCGTAAGAGCATCTTTAGACTTCTCACGCCTCCCAAATATCGCCAAACTGTGATACTGAAGGTGGACTGAAATGCTGTTGGAAGGTATAAAGTTAGAAAAGAAGCATTTCATTATAAAGGTGTCGGACGCCAAAGCACCTGCCAATTCCATATGAACTTCTCGTATCTTGAAACATACACATACACTGTTATGTTATTAACAGTTTGACAAAATCATGAATTTCGTGAAGAATGATATGCTTTGCATTATAGTGGACCGATGAGTGCTCAAGGCGACGGCCAACACGAAGAATGTGGGAAATATCCAAAAATGGGATAAGTTTTAATAGTGGACTTGCTGAGTGTAATTGTTGTCGTATTTAAAGATGGTTAATTTCCTTGGGAAAGGATTTACCTTAAACCCATCAAATTCGAGATTGAAGTGCGTTCATCATGGCTTTTCTCGTGATCCACGTAGAGACATTTGTTTTAATAACCGGTTTGCAATTTCTTCTTCTTTCTTTTTTTTCCTACGATGCGTGAAACCTGTGTCAGTAGCGAGCGGTTGATAAACATAGTAGTTAAAGGGTTTTTTTCAAATTTTGCATTAATTGCATGTGTCGTTCCCATTTTTCTGCATTGACGAAAATTTAATCATCAATGTCCATCGAATTGGACACGATTTTTCCAAACATCCTTTAACCATGAAGAACATTGCCAGCAAATTTACTCTTAATACTGAAGGGATTTTGCGTTGATGCAACATTGTGCCACTGATTTCTGGGAGGGACTGAAAGTATAAACGAGGTTTCCCACGGCGCACTTCTATTTGCGTGGATGCGAGGAAAACCAAAGTAGAACAACAGTTAGCTCAGACCTCGCGAAACGCTTGTGATTTGGTACGCTTATAGTTGAATAATTAATGCTGCCGATCACAATCCACAAATCCGTACAATACAATGCTTGGGATTAATGTAGGGATTCAACTTAAAATGCGTAGTTCTTATAGACAAATAAGGTCATTATGTTCAATCATAGCGTTTTACTAAATAAACAGCTTTGAACAAAGTAGTGAAACATTGTTGGTTGCTATTATAGATTTCCCGAATCGGGTAACCCTGCAATCAGAAATAAAAATTTAGTTTTCGGGAGAGTTTGTGGATAAGAGACACGTATACTTTTCTTATGTGCATTTACAAATGTCAAATGGACTTCACTCATTAAAAGATCAGAATACATTGACAGTTTGAAAGTTTCTTATGCACACAAGTAACTATCTCAGTCATGTGATTCACACGAATTCGTTTTATTTCTTTTTGGTACATTTTTCTCTTCGACAAGATTCGGCGGTACTTTTTTGAGAGAAGGCTGTGATTCTCTCCGGATGAAAACAGAATTTTGGCAGGAGTAAGTGATTCTCTCAAATAATTTTGACAGGAGTAAATGACTGCACACTACCTGTACTCTTTCTGGATATATTTTGTTTTACTGTGAATTAGCTGGGTAATTTAGGGAGCTGGTTACCTAGTAGTAAGTAATCTTTGGTTTTAACTATAGATGTTGCAACAAGATTTTGAATGCAATTGTAACCGGGATAGCAATCCCACTGGCTCAAAAATTCGGCTTGGCTCTGATAATTTTATTCTTTCTAGATTTTCATCAATTTTCATTAAAGAATTTTTATATTTACGAGCTGAGATCGAATTCAAAAATTTATTGGAATATAATGTCAATTTAAGTAGAGTCTGAGTTGAAGTACATATTCGTATTTGAGTTCAAGGCCGGGGTTGGTATCAGTTACAGGTGCTTATAGTTTTGTATTTAATCATAAAATCCTAATAATCCTTGTAACGAAATGAATTCTGTTGTAATCTTTTTTCCAGGTGGTTTAAACCTAAGCAAGCAATGTGAAGTGAATTTCCTATTGCCGGGAATCGTACCACATAACGACTAGTTACTGAATCCACATGATGGCTGGTGGAAAATATTGATTCATAGAGTAGGAAGCCTTTCAACCTTCCGAAATTTTTGCAGTGTTGAACCTAT